>CM064575.1:62582858-62610358 GCA_032716605.1 Paralithodes platypus | reverse complement strand
ATCAACTGGTTGCTACTAAGCATAAAGACTCAATATCAAAACCCTGGAAAATAATGAATGGAGTAAGACAAGGAGGAGTCTTGTCTCCGATATTATTTAATCTTTATATAAATAAGCTGATTGAAAAAGTGTCTGAATGTAAAAGCGATGCACACTAGGAAATATATAAAGTAATATTAGTGCTTACGCTGACGATATTGTTGTATTAGCACCATCGTCATGGGTATTACAGTTTTTACTAAATATGCTTGAAAATTAAGCAAAATAAATTGATATTGACATTAATATTAATAAATCATCATGTATGTATTTCAAAGACAATAAAGATAAAAACTTAGAGCCAAAGTTGATGCTATGTGGAAAGATATTGAATGTTGTTAATGAACAAAAGTATCTAGTGTTTATAATAGATGATAATTTAAATAATGACAAAGACGTAATAGGTGTCGTAACAAGTTTTATAATAAATTTAATTGCATTTTACGTAAATTTTCGAATGTTAATGTTAGGGTTTTTACTCAGTTGTTCCAAAGTTACTGCTCAAGTTTTTATGGTTCTGAATTATGGTTTTATAACAAAAAGTGCAAACTTCCTCTTAAGCAGTTTGCAATTGGTTACCACAAAGAATAAAGAAAATGCTGAAATTAAAATATTGGGAAAGTAATCATCATGCATGTGAATTGGCTGGACTAATGGCATATAATCATTTAATGAATTGGTAAAAAAAATATTTGCTCACAAATGTCTCCTAAAACCTTGCAAGTTTTTACAGTAATGTTTGTTAAACCTTGATGAATACCTATCGTTAGGAAAGGAAGTTAACCATATCCTATTACATGAATACGACGTATCAGATTTGAGAACTAATGATATAAATGCTATCAAGTCAAAAATTATATTTGTTCAAACCATGAACCTAGAATGCGGTAATGTATAAGGTTACTGTTATCTCTATTGTATATATGTAAACAGTTAATTGTGTAGCCTTTTATGAAATAAAGAATTGAGTCTGAGTCTGTCGATGGATGGATCTATTTATCTGTCAGTAGATCTATCTATCTATCGATAGGTCTACGTATCTGTTTGTCGATGGATCTAGCTATCTGTTGTTCTTATTTTAAGAACATGTTATTGATACAATGTGTGTGAATGTATATAATGTATGTGTATGTATTATTAATATTGTTTAACATATGTAAAAAGCTTACCTTGTATCTTTTTATGAAATACACATTTGACTGACTGACTATCTATCTTTTCATCTATATATCTATCTATCTATCAGAAAATATGGTTAAGATTATATATCATCCACTTGTTTGTTTTTTATGAATAAATATATATAATTATATATAATTATATGCAATTATCTACCCATATATTACTGTGGAGAGGGGAACATAATTATAAATGTAACGTGAGGTGGTACTACAGGGAAATATATTACATAAGGCTTTTTGATATTTCTGGCTAAAATTACGTATATGTGCATGCATTTAAAACAAACCCAAAATATATATGACGGGGGCTCATGCAGGTGTAATATTGTTGGGGAAGTTATGTGAAGAGCTACTGGAGGGGAATATATAATACTGAGGCATTGTCTGGGAGTACACATAAGATACTATTCCCAAACAAATCTACACGAATCCAAAGATTATAGACATCAGAAATATCAAATAAAATGCTGGGTGTTATACCTGGATTATCTCTCTTTATTTTGTATTTATTGATTGATGTTTTGAAAACTGAAATTATATGTGAAGGAATATGGGTAAATCAGCATTGCATTGTATATCAGGCCATTTTATCACTTATACTAATCTTGTAAAACACACACTTATGTGTATATTCAATTATGACTTAATATCGGGGATTGGCTTTATATCTGGTTTTGAATAATCTTTCGCTTAACACCTTGGGAACTTGAACTCTTACTGTAAAATATATATGGGTTTACAGCAGTGTCACATGACCGCTATTTCAGTCATTTGTTCGAGCTTTTATGTTCTGCCAGGTCAAAATATACATTTTATGCAAATTAAGCAGCCTAATATAATCTGCCTTCAATCTAGTTGCCGATACAAGCGCAAAGATAAAAAAAAATATATATATATTAGGAGGAAACCTTGGTCATGGAAAGTTAATGGAACAATAACTCGTGTGACACCGCCTTTCTAGGGGCTATGATTCTTTTGTTTTTCTGTTGTATGTAGATGAGAGACACACAAGCACAAGGCAAAACTGCCTGTGACGAGTGCCTCCCCCTGAATTGAAAGAGTGACAAGGCCAAAATCAAGGTATGTTCGAGCGAACATGTCTGGACACACGGAATTTGAAGCAATTTAAGTCATAGAATGAGGGAAAGATGGATTCAGGTAGACTAGTAGAGAGTTCTTGAGCTCAGCTGTTGAATAAAAGAAAGGTTGGGAGTATCGTTTCACTTTTGGGTTGGAGAGTTGCACAGAGTAGTAGGGTACTATGTACCCTACGTAGGGGAGGTGGTATACACTAAGAGATCTCTGAGGAACACTGATTATTGTAACAGCAGTAGATTAGTGAGAGAGACGCAACATTGCAGCGATGAGATATAAATTGCAAAGAACCGGTGAGTGGACGAGAGTTAATGAGACGAAAGTCTTTCCTTTCTACTTTGTCTAAAAGTGCTGTGTGAGAGGATCCTTCCCCCACATGCGAACAACACTCAATACAAGGACGCACTGTGCCCCTGTACAGAGCAAGAAGCGGTGCAGGGGTAAAGTTATATTGATGGTAATAAACCCATCTGATATTAGGATTTTCAGTAAATTTAAGTCATTATCAATATACTGAATAGTTATACAGTATATACATTGTTATGATTTTTATAATATCATGAGCATTACGATTCGGTAAAGATATGTGTATTTTACCCCCTCATATATTAGGCGTCTTTTATCATGTTAGTCACGCTAACACTAGACGTATGTAGATTAGGAAGAACCACTAGCGATCAAAGGGGTAAAATCTAACTCCCAAATATTCTTCCAAACTAAATAAAACCGTCTAAAAATAGCCATGATTATGTGACAGAATGCGTCATCAGATGCTGAAAGGGTAAATCTATGACAGGCAAGATACAACATTAGTTATACAATTAGGAATTCAACTGTGTGTCCTAAGATCTTTGAAGGAATTTGATCATTCCAATGATGCTATTGTCATTTGAAATGATGTTAGTCTCTTAAAAATTATAACTCGATTTGACAGTTTATTATGGTTATCATAAGGTGATTTGATTCAGTTTTGCCAGGCTCTCTAGCAGTCCATGGAGTACACAATATCTCAATCACCCCTCTGACTCCCACTATTCCTTCTTAAACAGACAACACTGTTTAAACGAGTCATATTTCTCAAGGGGTAAAACTAAACTCGGAAAAGTTGACATAATGAATATAAACAGTATTTGAGGAGCTGCGCATGTTGACAACGAGTCGTAAGTCTAGCTATCTATCTATCTATTACCTGACGCCGTGATCCCCGAAGGGTTGGCCACGAACGAGTCGTAATCACCTTCTTTTAATATCATCATTAAAGTGCTTCTCCTCAAATAGTGTTTTTATTCATCTGGCATTAGGTTAACGCACTGGAGAGCCGTATAAATGTGAGAGATGTTTGTGCCGAATTTACGTTTATGGAGTCTGAGATAAATATGTAAACTGAAGAGGTGATGAAGGGGAATATGTTACATTGATTAGTTAATATATTTGATCTTAGTAGATAATTATCCATGTTACTTTATTAATATACTGTCTTATTGTAAAGCAAGCATACACATAGTATGGTATTATTTAGGAGACTAGTTTCCTCCGGCAAACGAAGATGGAAAGACGTATTTTTTCGCCTGCATTTGTGTCTGTCGGTTTGTTTGTCTGTAAATAAGATATCGCCCAAAGTTATGAACCAATGTTCATGTTTTTTGGGGGGGTAGATAGGACACATTCACAAGGAAGAAATAATTTAATTTAGTAGGCGATCCGGATCATATCCTGGAATCCAGATCCAAAATAAACTTTAGTCCTATGTTATTAGTGGTAGCGAAGGCGGAGGTATGCACTTCTAGCTTCTGTTGTTTGTTTTCAAGTAATGTGAAGAGGCACTGACACGGAACATATTACATTGCATTTTATCAGACGTATAAGCGTAAGCACAAATACACTTTATACTAAGGTCTTACATATTATATGTTGCCGTTTGACAGGGCTGGGTAATTATAAATGTAATGCGATAAGATACTGTTAGTATACAGGTATATTCCCTAATCGAACAACAAAAGTAAATGCAATACAGATCAGACCAAGAAAGGGCATCGTGTACAGTATATGAACAATAGAATGGTAAAAATCAGACCAGGGCAAACATTGAACGTTTTTGAAGTGGCCACTTAAAGGCTGATAAGCTGGGTGGGTGACTACATGAGAGAGAGAGAGAGAGAGAGAGAGAGAGAGAGAGAGAGAGAGAGAGAGAGAGAGAGAGAGAGAGAGAAAGAGAGAGAGAGAGAGAGAGAGAGAGAGAGAGAGAGAGAGAGAGAGAGAGAGAGCGAGCGAGAGAGAGAGAGTGAGAGAAACCTAACCTTATGCAGTAATAACTTTGTGCACGTTCTATTGATAAACATAAGTCTACAGTATGTGTTGAATGTTTGTGTATTTATATTTTTTTATAGTTTTGTGTAGGAAATAATTAAGAGTAGCTTAATATAAATTTAGGTATTTTTCCCCAGATTATTGATTCATAAGAATGGTAATATACATTAATTTGTTTGCTTTTAGGTAGACTAAAGGTATGAGGTATTTTGCGCAGATTATAATATTACATTTACATATAATTATATTTATCCATAAAACTTAATATACTTATTAAAAACAAACACGTTTATATTGTAATGCATTAGCGTTCAACAGGATCATTAATTTAGTCTTTGAATATTGGGACGATATTCCTAATTATATTTTGGCGACCATATGATGATTTAATGCAGCTTAAAAAGGGCCTCAGACGAGCTAAATGGTAGGTAAAGGTAAAGGTATTGAGGAATATGCCTTTACAACGGCACCTCGTAGCTACTTTCAATTTGATTTTTCCCGATGAGTTGGATAGAGAGGAAGCTGTTGTATTGGCTTTGATGTGTGTGTTAATAGTCTATACGTCGTCGAGATGTCCTCCGACTGGGTGCGAACATGTGAAACATGCTATGACGTACTACCACACCCACTAAATGTCCGTCATTGCTGGGATCGAACCCAGGTCAAGCAGATTCACACGTGAGCGTGCTCTCCACTCGACCGCCGCGGCACAGTGGTTCAATTTACTTTAACCTTTACATCCAACAAACCCTTACTAAACTGTAAAAAATCGTCTACAAATCCGGTATGTAAAGAAAATTGCGTTATGATAACATCATAGTGAAAGAGTGAATCTTATTTCTTTTATCTACGTGTATAGAGGAGGCAAAGTGCAAAGCTGACTGTAACAAGTGTCCCCCATACTTGAAAGACTGCAAGCGAGCCAAATTCAAGATACGTTAAATGATTTAGGTGTATTGAAAAGAAGTGTGGTGTACTTGTTAACTGCAGTGAAATGAATAGGTGGAGAGGGTGTTCTAAGAGTTAGCTGGATTACCCTCTGTGTAAGTGAGCCCCAAAGATTAACAGTGGGGGAGGCCAGGCAAGTGAAACAGGAATTCCAACAACTCCATTTGTAATGCTTATGTGGCCTCCCCTAGGTACCGCACTGCTAGATTGGTGCCTATAATCACCGTACCTAAAATCTTTAGTCCGAGGGGGACATCCACTGATGCGCTCCATTAGCTTGTAGGTTTTAAGACACTCCATCCCATTAGTTGGACGATAATTTGACGCTTCATCTCATTCAGGTGACTTACATTAGTTTGGGCGAGCGATAGCGAGCCTGTAACATAAAACAAAAATCGGTCGTCAGCCGGCCCACTTTTCTATCGAAAAATGTACAAATTTAGCTTGAAGAGTGCCTGGGTAAGTATTTGTTAGTTTGAACTGGGAAGGCGTTGCTGATAGCCTAGGGGAGAAACTTAAGTACATTGCTCGAAAGTGCCAAACACCAAGCATAATCCTCTACAATTATTACACAAAAAAAACACCCCACAGAAGACATCAGATCAGATAATGTTAAATGAATATAAGTATATACAATATTCAGTATGTTAGCTCTTTCCAAAAATATCTCCAACAATTTAGTAGGGAATCGGAAAGTCAATTGTGCTTAACATATTGTCTACGATTTTACCGATTAATATGATTTTATCCTCTGACAAAGCTGAACTCCTCGCTCAAACTTTTTTCTAAAAACTCCACCTTGGATGATTCTGGCGCAACTCCTCCTTCTCCACTCCCCTCTCACTTATCCCAATATCATAATATATTCTAAGGATGTACTCTCTGCCCTCTCTGGGCTTCATACTAAGAAGGCATTAAGACTGGATTGTGTTGCTACTGGTATACTCCAAAGTTGTTCTTCTCTGCTGACTCCCTGGCTAAGCAAACTCTTTCGTCTCTGTCTTTCCTCTAACGTCTTTCATTCTTGCTGGAAGTTGGCTTTTATTCAACCTGTCCCAAAGAAGGGTGACCGCTCTCAACCCTCTAACTATCGTCCAATTGCTCTCATTTCTTGCATCTCTAAAGTTTTTTAAACTATTCTTAACTCATAATGTCTTAAGCATTTTTTTTTTTTTTTTTTTTTTCTATATTCCAACTTAATTCCTCTCGGGCATAGGCCGAGAGCCTTAACATTCACCGCTTTACAATGAACAGTGAAGCCTGTGAGGTCTTGTTCCAGTCTAGGGAGTGAGACATGTGAAGCACGTAGAGTACAACGAGCACCTGCCATCTTGCCTTCACATGAGGCACGGTGCTCACTCATGGCCCGAAACGACCCCATCTCTGAAGCCACCTCGTTCCTGTGCTTCACTGTCTCACCCCCTACACTCGGGCTCTCACACTTACACACACACAACGCCACCTGTTGAGCAGATAACTCACCAGGCATTGCACCCCTATAGCATATTTTGAATATGGGAATATTCATACAGTGCTATTTAATCAAGGAACAATGAGGGTATTTTATTGACGTTTCGGTGGGCTTGTGGTAATGCACTGATACCAGGTACAGCACAAATTCCATCCCAATAATATCTTCCCATTGATACATCAGGATTTGAACCCGGGACCTTTGGATTACCAGGCCAGTGGCAAGAGCACTCCACCACACCTCCCCTTCTTCTTATTTATCTTCCCATAATCTACTTTCAGATCGCCAGTACGTTTTGCAAAGTTAAATAGCAACAAATTAAATTGTTGTTTATTTTCCGAAATTGTCCACAGTTGAAAACACTTGTATGAAGTAGTAAATATGTCCAGAACACAATGGTGTTTTGAACATTGTTTAAGTTTCTTATTTTTCGATTTATCGACCTTATAATATAACCTACTCTGATAGTGCGTGATATTATCTATAATTATCATGCCTGGCACTATCATAGTCGATATATAGGAAAATAGGAAACTTACAACACATTTAGAAACACCACCGTGTTCTGGACATATTTATATACTTCATGCAAGTGCTTTCAACTGGGTACATTTTCGGAACATAATAAAAAACCTGCCTAAATTAAACAGTGAACATACTATTACTGTGCATTATTTGTCTTATAGTCATCATTATACATATAAGTTTATTTGTAATACAAGCAAGGAGTAAACAAAACAAAATATCTGAGAAAGGTAAGCCAAATAACACATATAACTGTAGGACGTCATCAAATAAGATTAGTGAGAGACTTAATTAATTAATTAATTTATTAATTTAATTTAATTAACACCTTACGAGCGGCCTATGCGGTTTATTTATATGTACCGCACAGCGGGGTGTTTTTAGCCAAAATAGGGCTGTTTACGTGATCATTTTCATGCCTAAATAAGACCCAGAACGTAAAACAAGTACCTATCCCTGAAAGGGCATAAACAGAGCTTTCGAATGACACCATAACGATCCTTGTATGATGGATAGTTTTCTTGCAATAACCGTGCAACGCGAGTGCAAAAAGCAGGTAATTCGGTAGTTTCGGTACATAATTGAGTATGTAGCGAGTGAGAGAGGGAGGAGGGAGCTGAGATTTGTGTCAGTAGGTTCGCCGCGGTGGTCTGGAGCAGTCATACGCTCGCTAGTCTCCTGCCACCACTTGTCTCTCTCTCTCAGCCACATTACGTGCTGAAATTGCCACTCGACCTATGTCGAGCGCCGCCACATAGTCCAGCTTTATTTAACTCGACTTATGTTGCTCGCCGCTAATTAAGGGTTAATAAGGGGAGGCTGAACCTCGGCTGAGCCCAGAAATAAAAATTTCAAGTTTGTTTGTTCTTGTTCTAAAATGCTTCTTTCAACATAGGAGAATAGCATAGGAGGGAACAAAAAAACATATCGCATCCATAACCTCCCGGGGCGGGGGTTCGCCAACGACCCCAGAAAAACATTTTATTTTGCCTTCAGCCACCAAAATAAAATGTTTGTGTCTTTTGTCTAAAGGGCTTCTGTAAGCAAAATAAATTATCATATCAGGGCATAAACACACATATGACATTCCTAGCACCCCTCTGGGGGGGCCCCAATATCATGGAATTTGGTAAGAAACTGTTAAATAATATTGTCTGAGGTCTAGTATCTCCAGATGTTTTAATTTAGTTAGCCATCAAACTCCTTATTCTATGACTGCTGTCAAAGAAAACACTGTCTAAGGAGGGCTAACTAATACATTCTCCCCCAAAATGGATTTATGTGTGTGATAATCTAAGATTTTTGTGTGCCAGCGATCATATATTGGTACTTCCGAGTCTATCTAAAAAAAATTGTATTGCTCAAATTCATTCCCCTTCTACACACTATAAGTAGGGTTATATAGCAATGCCTGTACGTTTAGATAATGGCCGTTTCGCCGAAAAATTCGGAGTTTCGACCTGTTTCATGTCGAAAATTGGTCTAACCAAAAGATATATACATTAAATATTTGTTTTCAGCACCTTCTATTATTCAATATGGGTAAACGAAACGCTACGTTGTATGGGAAGCTTGTAGGATACGCCATGCAAAAATTGCGGGAAATTTGAACAATTTTCAGTGACTAGATGATTTTACAAATAGTGCAATGAAATTCTGCGCTCGCGCGCACGCGCACGCACATAGAGAGCTGATTTTTTCAGCGAGTGTTAGTATTTCCATTGGTAATAAAATGGTATAATGCCAGAAATACAATATCTTATACAGGTTGACTTGGGGGTCAAAGGTTCAGCTTAAGACCACTAAACCTGGAAAGCGTATGACAAGGGTAAGAGTTTATGTTGACCCAAAATATATATATCACATTTTATTGTCACACACTGAAGAACAAAACATATTGTCTTTATAATTATACAATAAAAGAAAAGTTATTTAAGAGAGAGAGTGTGTTGTGTGTGTGTATGTGTTTGAACGTATTTTATAGTAATTAAATGTTGTTACAGTTATATAAGGACCATTGTATTTGTTCAGCTCAAGCCTAGTGTATACAAATAATCTCTCTCTCTCTTGCTCTCTCTCTCTCTCTCTCTCTCTCTCTCTCTCAGGGATTCAGGGTAAAGAGATCATGCCTAACGAACTTAATTGAATTTTATGATAGACTTTTCAATTTAAATGCCTTCACCAAAAGTCTCGACATAGTGTACTTGGACTTCCAGAAAGCCTTCGACAAGATCCCACATTTAAAATTGCTACAGAAATTCCAGGACCCAGATTCACTAACGGTCGTACGATCCGAAAACTCCCTTACGTCTCAACGCTGGTATTCACGAAGCGTCGTAGCGGCCATCTTTGATCGTAGGAAAACCCTAAAATCCCCTTTCGCAAAGGGTGGTCCAGACCACCCTTACATGAATTTGACCTGGATATAGGTACACAAATATCGATAACACAACCCGCGACCATAACATATTCGTCTGCAGTATAGCTCTTTATGACACACTAAGTCATTATTGAGGCAATAATAGCGCAATATGATTGTTAACTTGTGTTAAAACACCATTAAGGCATTTAATACAAAGTATGAATATATTTGTATCCTTAATGTCTTATGACAGGCCGAATTAAGCTATGAATAGCCTACATATGCCAGCCTAGACCTAGTCAAGGTTAATTGATGCACAAATTCATGTGCTGCGACGACAACACGTAGCCTACCATTAGTAGATTTTAACCCTCATTTATTGCGGAAATGTTTTATTCCAACTCCCCACCACCTCTGAGTTAGATTAGGGTAGCCTATTCCTCAACAAATTTGAAAGTATCACAGTAACAAAATGATGAAAAGAATTACCCTAGGCCTAGCCTAAAAAATGAATAAATAATAAATGTTGTGTGAATAATTTTGTTTAGCCTAGCCTAGGCTATAACCTAGGTTTATTTTGAAAAAGTTAGGGCTATTTAGGCTAGACAAGTTAGGCCTATGTATGGTATTTTGGTTAGGCTAGCAATGCCTAGCTGGGTTAGATTAGGGTAGCCTATTTCCTCAACAAATTTTAAAGTATCGCACGAACAAAATTATGAAAAGAATTACCCTAGGCCTAGCCTAAAAAATGAATAAATAATAAACGCTGTGTGAATAATTTTGTTTAGCCTAGCCTAGGCTATAACCTAGGTTTATTTTGAAAAAGTTAGGGCTATTTAGGCTAGACAAGTTAGGCCTATGTATGGTATTTTGGTTAGGCTAGCAATGCCTAGCTTGGTGTAGCCTAAGCATGGTAAAGTAGAAGCCTAGCAGGTTAAGATGGTGTTTGCAGGCATACCGTCCTTATTGTTAACTAGCTGTTATTAGTCCCATGCTGGTAATATATTTGATGATGGCAATAAGTCATGGGAGGTGAGGGGGACAAAGCCCCCCTCAACCTATCATTACTTCCCATGGCCAACTGTTGGATAATAGATTGAGGAGGCCTATGCTAGGCCTATTTTGAAAAGGTAGATAGGCCTTGAGGTGTTGTGAATACACAAAAATTACCCTAGGCCTATTTTGAAAAATTAGGCCTAGGCTAAGTCTGGCATTTTGGCTTGGCGTTGGCTAGAACTGCCTGTGTAGGCATAGACATAGTAAAGTCTGGCACTTTGGTTTGGCTCGCCCTGTCTAGGTGTAGACAGGGTAAAGTAGAACAATATACTGTGGTTAAGGTATAAATAATACACTCCCAACTAGCCTAACATATTATGATTATCAATGATCAATCCGTCGAAAATCCTTTAACTTGGGCCACTAACAGGCTTCCCTGTAGCCTAGCTAGGCTAATTTCTTATCATCAATTCACAAGATACTCTATTCTTCTTCCTGCTGGCTGTGGTGGATCGAATTAGGCATGCAAAACAATGACAAGCTCATAAATTAAAGTATATTAGGTTCTTCTTGGCGCTTCAGTCATGTGGGTGACATATTGTTTATTTACAAAGGCCAAGCGCCTGATTGGTCAAGAGAAGCCTCGGTGAAAATAACCGAAAGGGAGCCGTAAGGGAGCTCAACGATGCGTTCGAGAGTACACCTTCCGCACTCCCTTAGGAACAATCGTAGGTTTCTGTACGACATCGCACGCTACGACCGTTAGTGAATCTGGGTCCAGGACTTAGGAATACAGGGCAAAACCTACAAGTGGATTAAACACTGGCTTAGTGAAAGAAAGAAGAGAGTAGTTATTAATGGTGTTGAATCATCATGGACTCCAGTGACTAGTGGAGTCCCTCAGGGCTCAGTGTTAGGACCGATTTTGTTCATAATATACATCAATGACATTGACAATGGTATCAATAGTATAGTTTCTAAATTCGCAGATGACACCAAGACAGGAAATGCAATAATTTCGGAAAGCGATAGAATCAGTTTACAAACAGATGTAAATACAATCACAGAAAGGTCGGAGAATTGGCTAATGCCCTCTATTGTAAACAAATGCCAGATATTGCAAATAGGCTCAAAAAAACAATAACTATGAATATTACATGAACGGGGAGAAAGTTAATAGCATAACACAGGTAAAAGACCTAAGAGTGCTTATAAATGAAAACCTAAAATCTTCAAACCAATGTACGGCAGCAGCTAATAAAGCAAACAGAGCATTAGGCTTAATCAGAAGAAATTTAAATTACCACAGCAGAGACATACTGTAGTTATGCCATTATATAGAAGTGAAGTGAGACCGCATCTAGAATACGCTGTGCAGTTCTGGTCTCCCTATTTCATAAAGGACATTGTAAAACTGGAATCTGTGCAGCGAAGAGCAACTAAATTGATCCCTTCTCTAAGAAATAAACCATTTAATGAGAGACTAAGATAACTTTATCTATTTTTACTTAAGAAACGGAGGATAAGAAGACAACTGATTGAGTGTTTTAAGATTTTAAAAGGATTCAGTAACATTAACCCTGATAAACTATTTAAGATAGTCAAAGAGAGTTCTACAAGAGGAAACAAGCTAAAATTAATAGGTAAAAAGGCAAACGTTGATACAACCAAAAAATTGCTTTACTCGCAGTAAAATTAGTGAGTGGAATAAACTTCCAAATAAAGTAATAGATAGTATCTCAATAGATGCATTTAAAATAAATCTAGATTCATACCACAGAGAAATAGGGATGGAGTAGGTAATAACCAATGATAGAACGATGTGGTAGTAGCGAACACTGCTTCCAGTTGAAGAAAGCTAACTGAGGAAAATAAAATAGCTATATATATATATATATATATAGATATATATATATATATATACAGTATATAATATAGTATATACCTGTATATATATATTTATATATATATATATATATATATATATATATATATGTACAGTATATATATATACCCGGTATATATATATATATATATATATATATATATATGTATATGTATATATATATGTGTATATACATATTTTCTTTTTTCTTTTTCTATGTGAGTGAGGGAGGCAAAAGACAGAACTGCCTATAGCGAGTGCCTCCCCCATAGTTGAAAGAGTGGCAGGGCCAAAATCAAGGGACGTTCGAGCCAAAATTGCTGGACACACGGAGTTTGAAGCAATTTAAGTCATAGGAAGAGGGAAAGACTGATTCTGGGAGAGAGTTCCAGAGCTCAGCTGTTGAATAGAAGAGTTTGAGAGTAGCGTTTCACTCTTGGGTTGGAGAGTTGTACAGAGTAGGGGTGGGATTGTGTTGCAAGACGGGTACCACGTGCCCTACGTAAAGGAGGGAAAGCTCTGAGGAACACTGATTATTATAGTAGCGATAGAATAGCGAGAGAGATGCAACATTGCGGCGGAGAGAGAGAGATTGCAGAGAGTTGGTAGAGTGGACGGGTCACGGGAGTTAATGATACGAAAGGCCTTCCTTTCAACTTTGTCTAGGAGAACGGTGTGATATATATATATATAATCATTTTATATATATACAGTATATATATATATATATATATATATATATATATATATATACCGGTATATATATATATATATATTCTGTATATATAACTACAGGTGAAGGTTTGCATGCAATTTTCTTTCCATTTCTAACTGTCTATAAATTCCTTCAGGCGGTTTCCAAGATCTGCAAGGTTCTTCACTTCCAACTGTCTTTTTGTACGGCAAGTGCCGGAGGAAACGGAGGGTGGGGAGAGAGCCTTCTTCTTTGCTATCCTTAACTTCCACTGTACCTTACTCTCGGGCTACCTATCTCTACTAGAATTAAGTCCTGACCACCTCGCTGGGATCGTAAAATCTGTGTGGTCAGTGTATCAATGTAAATTTATGTAAACCTCTCTCTGTTCATATTATATTTTTTTCACAGTTACAGTTTAGTATCAAAGATAATCACCACTAAATTACGAAATATGAAAACAGTGTTTATATGACAAAAGTAATAAATGGAAGCGCGAGCGCACCAGTTAATTTTAAGCCTTGTGATTTAGTATTTGTTTCATCTCTGTGGCACTTATATTTATTCCTATTATGTTGTGTTATTAGTTTATGGAATTCATATGATATTCAATGTTTTTGCTTTATTACTCTTGTTTTGGTTTAACCCTTATAGTACGGTGATGCTATTTTAATGTAATTTTGTATAACATAAAACAATGCTATTCTGTTTAGGAAAGAACTGTATAATTAAAAGAGGTACACATCTAATGGAACTTTGGTGTCCCATATATAATTCCTAAGCAAAACAAGAGTCACAAGAATTAACAGACAAGCGTCATGAAACTGAAAGGCCTAATAGATTATAACCTCTTTGTAAGAAACGTTTTACCAATGCATTAATTTTTGCATTCCTCTGTACATTACATGAAGGTGGCCGGACAAACTCAACCAGTAGACCAATAGATCTCGATTTGATGTACACTTGGATGTCACAGTCTCTAACCCACTCATAAGTATTCTAATGATGGAAGTGTATTTTTGAAAACGAATTTATGAATATATTTTCTATACATCAACTACAAAACAATAATATCTATCTATCTATCATTTGCCGGACGCCTTACTTCCCTTAATGAGGGTGGCCATACACATAATGCCCCAAGCGGACCTATTCCCTGTAAGAGGGACAACCCGAGAGAGTTTACTGAAGGAAATACAGGATTGGCCACTCAATTTTGGATCCGTCCAACTCCGAGGCCCTCTATGTATCGTGTTAGTACTATTTGTCTACAGTGGTGTTCGGCTAGTCCATCCACTAACCTGCCTTACCCTTGGGTAAGCAGTACAGATTTGTATCAGGTTTACTCCCCTAGACAGGGTGCCGACCAAGGCTGATGAGTCCCATCCACCCAGATTTGTATAGGGTTGTCTCCCCTAAATGAGTTACCGGCCAACGCTAACGAGTCCCATCCACCCGGTATATACTATTTGGTAAAAGGCTAATTTTATCCAAAAATAATTCCAGTTAACTTAAAGGAGTATTACAGGCGAGCTTTTATCGTCAAATTTTGATGTTCCAAATTTTTCTGACAAGATTTCAGGGATCTTTTGCACTGGTATGGGGAACTAGACAACATGATAGATTAACTTAAATGCAGAACATATTCTATAGGTTCACCTCCTAAGCTGAAAAACAATACAAGTTTGGGTTAAAAGCGCGTGAGTGATACCAACTTTAGGTTAGGTTGGGTTAACGCTGTCTGGTTCGACGTGTTGTTGGTTGTTATGTTTTGTGTTTAAGTATTATTGGGGATTTTGCTTGTCTTTGCCATTTTCGAGCAATACATTTTAGTTGGTCCCGTAATAACACAAACGCCTTCATAATCACCGCTAATCTGCCGTCAGAGAGAGAGAGAGAGAGAGAGAGAGAGAGAGAGGGCTGTTTATTGGTAGGTGGGCGGGGAGAGAGAGAAGGGAGGGGTGTGAGTGTGTGTGTGTAAATAAGCGTATGTGGGGGGGAGGCATGGGGACCGGGGGTAAATGTGTGTGTGGTAGTGTGTAAATACGTGTGTGTCTGTCGTGTTATTGTTAATACTGATGATGATATTGTTGTTGATGATGATGATGGTGTGTGAGCCAGACAACACTATTACCATAATCACACAGGCTCTCTGTACGACCAGTTGTCTCCTTAACTTCCTAATCACCGCTAATCTACCGTCGGAGAGAAAGAGACAAAGAGAGGTCCTATGTAGTTTCATGTGTGTGTGTTTGTGTGTGTGGCGGTGGGTGGGGGTGCTGTATGTGTGAAGGAGGTGCCGACTGGTAGATATGAAATTCTAAAGACTCCTACCCATTACAGTTTATATATAAAAACATATGTTATGGCTCATCAAGTACTTATAAAATACTGAAACCAAGCACAATACGAATTAATTCTCATTAACCCCCCCCCCCCCCCTTCCCCAACTGACAGAGGACAGAGGTGCATGGAGGAGATTCATTGGTGGCCACCTTCTCGGGGATTAGGGTGTCTGGCTGTAGATAGATATAATATTCCCCTCGATATGTCAGTAATATATACCGAGTCAGTAAAATCACAACATGAGTGCTGTGATACTTCATCCACACCTTCCCCTTTGCATAATATAAACACTAATACATAAATACACACAAAAGGTCCACCTGACATACACACATGGTCATTAACAGTACTAATGAGGTCGATTCATTATCATCACCAGGCTACTAGTTTATACCAATGAAGGTGATAATTACTCCCCAGCTCTCCTCATTTCATCACCAGTAATGGACCGATCCCATCATGTTAGGGTGGTTGTGCACTGTATTATCCACACACACACACACACTCTAATCCCCTCCTCTCTCACTTATCTCTTTCCCTCTCCCAAAATATATAGCAAGGAGAGGTACCATTATATCCCTTGGATTACTGAAGCATTTATATCTCAAAATAACCTTCAACCTGCTTACCCAACCTTGATGAAACTCCACTTCAGAAGATGTGGTCTCCGAGTTAATCGTTTATACTGCATGCTGCTACAAGTTCTGCCTAAACTGAATACAATCATCTAACAATAGCCAGAATGCACCTACAAAATGCGTCAGGATTAAGTTCCGCTGGTAGCTAGGAAAAAAAAAATCCCGTAATAAACTTTTTTCTTCCTATGTGTATAAAAGAGACAAAAGACAAACTATCTGGTCAAGTGTTCCCACAAATAAACATATTGACAGAGAGCCAAATTAAGGGTACGCTCGAGTCAAGATATCTGGACATACGGAATTTGAAGCAGTTTAATATTATTCGTAGGATGAGGGAGAGAGTTCCAGTTTCTACTTGTTGAGTCGAAGACAGACTGTGATACTTGGTTTACTCTTAGGTTACGGAGTTGGACAAAATAGGGTTGTGAATGTGGTGAAAGGTGTGTGCCACCTACTCCACGTTTTTTATATTTATTTTTTAGTAATATCATTTGTATTATTTTTTTGTAATCAGTTGATGGTGTATTGCAATAAGCTCACCTTCCTTGAATACTCGGATATAACGAATATTGTTTTAAATAACGAGGAAAGAGGGTGGAAATACAACACCACCAAGAACCAACATTACCACCCTTGCCACCACAACGTGGAGGAAAGAAGTCCCAAGTGTCACACCACCAGAGTACGCCCGAGTCTCCTCCAACACGCCCGTACTTCCCTGAACACCAGGAAAGGACATCATAGTCACCATCAGGAATCCGGGCAGTGAAATAAACAAGGAGGACCGAAAGGAAGGGAAGGCAAGCAAGACTTTGCATAAGTCATATACCACCACGCGCCCTTCTTGCTCAAAGCTGCACCACCGCCGTGACAGGGAAAACCAGAGGGGCTTCTCCAGGCCCTCCTTCCAGCACATCTGCCCTTTTTGCACTGAGGAGGAGCACCTGGAGAAAAGCCACCATTGGTACGACTATGCCAGACCAGTAAAAATCTATACAGTTGTAAAGCTCTTCTTAAAAACACACTTCACTGGAAGGTTTTTTAACTCTTTAAAAGCGAGCATGCTTGTTGACATGACCGTGTTGCTCTTTTTCATGCATAAACAAGAACCAGAGCGTAATACAATTATATATGCGTGAAAGGGCGATAATAGAGCTTTCCAATGACACCTGAATCATCCTTGTACGACCTCGGTTTATCTTGCAGCGATCGCGTAACCGGAGGTGAAAATACCCTAAAATATAGTAATTTTCACAGTTTTTTCCTTGTCTCGCGAGGTACGGCGATAGGGATGAGGCATAATACACATCAGAGGCGGCCCAGGCGTGGTGCCGAGTGGACCAAGCCCAGCTATCGTCCTCCTAACGCGCGCACTATCTCTCAGAGCTCTAATGTCTTCAAAATGGCACCCGTCATATGATGGGCACCGCAGGGGTAGCCAATATTCTCTCGCCCGTCATATAATGTTCACCGTTGGTTAGGTGTTAAGAGCTGGAAGATTTGGGCTAATACTAAACAAACTATTAAGCCACTGGCAAATAAAGGTTTGTTTAGGATTTTTAGATCTTGGCTCTGCAAAGGAATTAATATTAAATTACCATAGTGGCCACGCTTTAGTGGTAGTAAACCAAATCTCAGTAAGACTTGTTAGAAGTTCACGCACTGGCAATTGGCTTCTTTCTATGTTCGGGCTCGCGAGATACCGTGGCACAGGCATAACGGCACTTTGCATAGTCCTTACGATACGATACGCTGTCCCAGGCACTGGCAATAAGACACGTATGCGAAAAAGGCCCAAATCCAACCCATCCAAAGTCCCTGAAAGACTCTTATAAAGGTCAGGACAGTTAAGAGAAGTTGTATACCAACCCTCTTACGTTAGTCCGACGATACGATATGCATAGCACTGGCATCACAGACTCGCATTCATTTAAGACCCCAAACCCAAGAGAACTGTAAGGTTCTTAATTGATAACTCTTTTAAAGGTCAGGATAGTTGAGAGAGACAGAATAACACCGGTACAACTTCTCCTCACGTTAATCCGATGATATGTTATGTATAACACTGGTAGAACGTAACATATTAATTTAAGACCCCAAACCCAAGAGTTCTACAACATCTTCCATCCTGCCGTTACCACCACCCCGGCCCAAGAACCTTGTCAGAAGTGCCACGGAAGTGCAACATCACCGGAAGTGCTTAGTGTCAACACCTGAAGTGCATAGTGTCATCCCCCTGGAACTTATTGTGGATCCTTGATTGTGCTAGGAAACTTGTTAGTCCATGAGCCAGGCCAGATATCGGTACCACCTGGGGTGACTAAACACGAATGGTACTAAAATGTTTATAGAGTGACTGTAAGTACATTAAGATATGATAGCCTTCTCGCACTGGTAGCTTAGTCTAATTTTTTTGATGCAATAGGGGCGCTACCCAAAAATAAAGATTTTTAGCGTGACGCTCGGCGTTTTCCTCATTTTCTTTAAAATCCATCACACAATCATCGCGAAACTTTGAACACCTATGTAGAATTATATTCTCTACCAGAGTTGTTCCTAGGTATTTTTCAAATTTCCTCATATTTCGGAATATACTCTATATTTTGGGTATTTTCCTCTAAATCTAGAATAAATCCTTAAATATGGGGAACATTGAAAAATATATTCTAACAGCTCTTGTAGCTTATTTGATTCTCTACAAGAATTATTCCGATGTGTATTTCAAGTTTCTCCATATTTAGGGGTTTATTTCATATTTGGGGATTTTTTGTTATATTTTGGGGATAATTTATTATTGGAAGGAGCAAACATATGTGGAGTGGTTTCCATGTAATGTGTTTGTTTGTTCATGGTTTAATGGTGATATTTTTTGCAGGTGTGTGTCGACTGTTTGACGGCAGGATGGAACCATCTGCGAGGAAGAGAGCACGGATCGACTGTATCATCCACTGCTCTGATGATGACAGCGATGCTCTGGGTCACCACAGGATTTGGACTCCTGGAACACATTGCTCAGGGCTGCAGAAATCAGGCAGCATGATCCAGTCCTGGAAGCAGCCAAGGGCCTTGAAGAAGGAGGAATACCACACATACATTATCACCGTAAATGTCGTAGTCTCTTTACAATGAAGAAGTCACTGGATTCTATCCTTGCCAAGGGTGTCAAGATAGAATCAGCAAGCGTCGACCCCAGGAGGAGGGCATCAAGGGATGCCCCTAGTACTAGCAGGGTGTATGCCAAAGTATGTATCTTCTGCGAGAAGTCAAGCAAGTACATAAAAACAACAAAGACAAGGGAGCCACTCATACAGTGTGTTGAGCTACGAGCAGATGAGAAGATTCGCAGAGCAGCAATAAGGAAACTCAACCAGAGAATCCTTGGTTTAGTTAGCAGAGACCTTGTTGCTGCAGAGGGTCACTACCACAAGTCGTGCTACAAACTCTTCACAAAAGATGATTTCCCAGCGGCCGCCAGGTCGGGTGCAGGTGAAAATCAGGAAGAAAGCGAGGAAGCACGCTACGAAGAGGTTGAGACAGAAGCCCTCGAGGAACTCTGCTTGTATATAAGGACCAAATTATTCCCCAACCCAGAGGTATTGCCTATGACAAACCTCACATCTAGGCTTGAGAGATCCATGATGTCCCGTGGTATTATCCAACTGAAACCAGCGACAAAGAAACATGTTCGCCGAAAGATTGAAACCGAGTTTGGAGAATCACTACGCTTTGTCCCAGATGAGAAAGGAAAGCTTCTAATCTATCCACGCAGCCTCTCAATGGACGACCTTGCCCGGCAAGCACACAAAATGGCAAAAGACCTGCAAGAAGCAAGAGCAGCTAACTCTGAAGATGTCTTAACCAAAGCAGGAATGCAGCTGAGGAATGAGATCAATAAACAAGATGTGAGTCAGCCATGGCCTCCCGATACAGATCAGAATGTCATTCCTGCAGCAGTCACTCAATTCCTGCACACCCTGCTGACAGGAGAGTGTGAGTGTGAAACTCCCTCTGAAAGAGCTCAACGTCTTGCCACTTCCTTTGGCAGTGACTTGGTCTTTGCTGTTACCAGTGGCAAGACAAAACCACCCAAGCACGTACTGCTGACCAATGCTGTAAAGTCTTTGACAGGAAACACAGAACTGATCCGAACTCTGAATCGTCTTGGTCACTGTGTGTCTTACTCAATGTTTGAGGAGATCGATACAGCCCTTTGTATCCAGAAGCTGGAATGCTCAAAGGATGACATTCCACTGCCAGCAAACATCTACCCTGGTGTGTTCACAACCCTGGCCTGGGATAACATTGACCGACTTGAAGAGACCCTAAGAGGAGCAGGTACTTCTCATAGAGTCAATGGCATTGCTGTCCAGTCCAAGGTTGCAGGCTCTGTGCCAGAGAAAGTCCTGCCAGAGATTACCAAGTCCAAGATAAGAAGCATCACTCAGACATCATCAATGCTGCCAATATACAATGTTGGGCGGCGGGCAGGGCCACCTAGGATTGAGACTGCGTATGTCGACACTACCAAGGAAGTCCAGGATTCAAAGACAAAGAACCATATCTGGCTTCTTACTCGAATGTCAGACCATGAGGACCAGTCCATCAGCAGTTGGACTGGGTTCAACATCAAAATGCGCAGAGACATTGCAGTGGTTCAGGACACTGTAAGCTACCTGCCCACTATCAATGCTCCCGCAACAGAAATGTCCACCGTTAATGAAATCTTGGAACAAACGCATGCTATCATGCAGTCCTTACAGCTTAACAAGATTGTGTGCGTGTTTGATCAAGCACTCTATGCCAAAGCTGCCGAAGTTATCTGGAAACAAGAGAAGTTCAAGAACATTATCATCAGGATGGGCGTCTTCCACACAATCTGTAATCTCATCTCCACCATAGGAAAGAGGTTTCAAGATGCAGGTCTTAGAGATCTGTGTGTGGAATCAGGTATCATCGCAGAAGGATCAGTGTCAGGAGTGATGAACGGCAAGAGGTACAACAGAGCAGTGAGACTACACAAGCTCGTGTATGAAGCACTGATGAGGCTTGCATGGAAAGGCTTCCTTTCATGGCTAGAAGAAAACCATTCAAGGGACATACACAATCTAGATGAAACACTGAAGGACATCAACAGCTTTCACAGCAATGTGTCTCAGGGACTCTTTCAAGAGCTGATGGAGAGTGAATCATGCACACATATCATGAAGCTTTTCCAAGTTTATCTTGAGACCCTCAGAGATGAACACAACCTCTCAGCATTCTGGATGTCATACCTGGACATGGTTGAGATCATGCTGGACTTAATTCGAGCCTCCAGAGAAGGCAACTGGATGCTCCACCTAGGAGCAATCCGACAGATGATACCGTGGTGTTTTGCCTATGACAAAGTGAACTATGCCCGGTTCCTAACCTACTACTATGCCTTGATGTCTCGACTGCCCATTGAAAACCCAGAGGTCCATGAACACTTCATGCAAGGTGGCTTTTCGGTCCAGATCGGTAGCAAGAATCCCTTTGGACGGATCCCTGTGGACCAGACAATCGAAGAGACGATCAACAAAGACACCCAGACACCAGGGGGCACAAAAGGCTTCAGCCTGAAAGGCGGAGCTGTCGCCAGGTACTACCTGACATCGGAGTATCGCAGCAGGTACTTAAGGCAGCTCAGGACTATGGTAGTAGGCCAAAAGTATACTGACTTCAGCCACCCAGACCTACAGATGCCCAGGATTAGAAGAGATGAGGCCGATGTCCAATCTTTAGTTCAACTGATGGAGACCAGCTGGTTGAACCCCTTCAACGCAGAGCAAGAAGATCTTGTCAGTTTGTCAACTGCGACTATGGCACCACCAGAAGTTGTCAAAGACCTTCTAGGGGCCTACAGAATAGGAGAGGATGCATATCAAGCCTTCAAGGAAGAGCGCCTGGAGATCGATACGCCAACTATACAGTTTCATGACACGATGACGAAGACGAAACTGAGAACGTTCACTAACATCAGAATGAAGCCACGCTCACAAGACCATGCCAAGGAGGTTATCTTAAAGGCTGACAGGAACCTATTTGGCCAGATGATCCTTGTTGCCGAGAACAGAAAGCTCAAAATGAGTGATGTCTTGGCTCATCCCCTGGGGCCTTTGCCTTGGGCACTTGCCAGCGGTGATGGGACACTCCGCAAGACCAACAAGGCTGCCCTCGCAAAGGAGTTAGAGAGGAATGTTTCTCCTGCAGAAGTGATACCCGAGCCCTCTGCTACCATAATTGATGGGATGAGCCTGGTCCACAAACTGAAGGGAAACGACAAAACTTTTTCACAGCTTGCAGGTACAGCACTGAGTCACGCTGTTCATGAAGGTGCTAAGAGCAGGCGCATTGATGTTGTGTTTGATATCTACAAGGAGACATCCATCAAGGATGCAGAACGAGCCAAAAGAAGTGCAGGCACAGGAATTCATTTCAAGAACATTCAACCTGGGCACAACATCCAGCAGTGGAGAAAGTTACTCGGTAGTTCCTCCAACAAGGCAAGTCTTATCAAGTTCTTGGTAGAAGAATGGAAGGCACCACAGCACAGGGAGAAGCTTAAGGACAAGGAGCTGTATGTCACATGTGAGCAGCGCTGCTTCAAGATCACCAAAGAGCAGTGGGAAGAGGCTCCTGAACTTAAGTCAACTCAAGAAGAAGCAGACACACGCCTTCTTCTCCATGCACTTCATGCAGCAGAATCTGGGAACAAGTCTGTCATCATCACTGCAGAAGATACAGACATCATGGTGTTGTGTCTTGGCATGTGCCACAAGATCCCATCCCATCTGTTCCAGAAGTGCGGGACGAAGAACCGGACAAGAATTCCTGGATATCACCACACTGAGCCGCACACTGGGAGGCAGCGTGTGTGCTACCTTGATTGGTATGCATGCTCTTACAGGCTGTGATCCCGCCAGTGCATCCCCTGGCCGAGGGAAGATGACGACACGCAAGCAGGTGAAGATGGACAAGACATACCAGCATGCTTTTTCACGAACTTGGACGCTCATGGGAAGTGTCTCCTGAACTCTTTGAGAAGCTACAGGAAATCACCTGCCACATGTACCTACCATCTACCCACACAACTAAGGTAAACAAGCTTCGGTATGAGCTGTTTCTGTGCAAGACGTGGAGAGGTAGAGTCAAGTCAACTCCCTCCTTGGTGAGGAACTGCCTCTTCATGCATGCACTGCGTGCAAACTACCAGGCTGCGATCTGGAGGAGAAGTCTTCAGAGCCAGCCATTTGTTGCGCACCCAACAGACTGCGGTTGGATGACAGATGAGGACGGTAAGCTTGCCGTCAACTGGATGCGTGGCTCACCAGCACCAGATGCGGTTATGCAGCTACTGTCTTGCAAGTGTGTGCGGTCATGCGAACTCCCTAAGTGTACTTGCCTCAGCAATGGTCTAAAATGCACGGACATGTGCAGGTTACAGACATGTCAGAACAAGGCTATTGAAGAAGAGCCGGTGGCACAACAGTCAGATTCCGAGTCTGACGTAGATGATATTTAGGAGTAGTAATTTGCCTTAATAGTATGTACAAGCCCATGGCATGCTTAGTGTGTATTTACAGGACTTGTATTAAATGTGACAATTACTATATGCATTTTGTTGACATTTAGGCATTCCTGTCCCAAATTTGACATTTTAAAAAATTTCGGAATTTTCGGTAGGGTATGTCTATTCAAGAAGTGATAACGACCATTAAGCTACCAATGTGCAAGGGCTATCATATCAAAACATAAACTAGAGACATGTAGCAAGCTAAAAACACCTAAGAGAATTAGTCACCCCGGGTGGTACCGATATCCCAAATTCGGGTCTTGGTTCATGGACTATGTTATATATACCTATCCAATCATGTCATGTCGATGTTAACTGAGAAAATAATATAATTTGAATATTATTTGCCTATACTCTGTATTATATTTATAGCTCTATGCCTTTGTGCATGTGTTCAGTTTCAAAAATACGACAAAAGAGATAGGCAAAACAAACTGAAATGATTACTGAAATATTTTGACCAGTCCAACTATAGAATGAAAGGTATCTTAATATAACCCCCTAGGGCGGGTGCACAACTCCGAAAGGGGTTGAAATAGGGGAGCTATCCCCCCACCAAAGGCGGCTTTCTAGGGCCTTTCCTAGCTGATGCTGAGAGGATTGGGTTCTAGTCATATGGTGATGGGCTGGTCTATCAGAGTGAGAACTGAGCGATCTCTGCCATACCCATAGCTTACTCCGACTGTTCCTTTTACTTATGTATTTCCTAGATCTCAAGTGACAGCGTCTTTTCCGTGGATTGACCTCCCAATCTACCAAGATTGGAAGCCAAAGCGTCACACTTTTCCTTTGCCCCTCAACTTTCTCTTCATAATTGCTGAGGGGCACAGGGCCCTAGGTGGGGCTTTGGTTTCCCGGGCGTTTCCGCACCCTCCTCAGCTCCCCGCCATGGAGTGGCTTCGGTCACCCAGGCTTTATTGTGGTAGGCAGGGAGGGTTCTGTGGGGGCGGTCGGTTATGGCCTTGGCCTTGGCCTTGCTCGGGGTCTTGGGGCTGTTCGGCCAGGCAGCTTGGGGAACAACAACAACAACAACAACAACCCCCTAGAAATACTTTCTCTAAAGTATCTACTAATCATATTCATTTACATTTTTTATTCTCCCCCTTTTTCCCAGCTAACTTAATCCCACAAGGACCCCAATGGAAATAGTTTATTTATTCTGATTTAATTTATTTATTATTTTTATTATAATTTATTATTTTTATTATAATTTATTATTTTAATTTTTTAATTTTTTTTTTTATTATTTTGTTACGGTTAACGGCCTTATTGGGCTATCCTTAGTTGGAATTATGCAAAGCTGGTACATGTCTGTGTGTGTATGTGTGTGTGTGTGTGTGTGTGTGTGTGTGTGTGTGTGTGTGTGTGTGTGTATAACAACAGTAGCATAACACAGTTATAAGTGATCTTTCGTATATCTGAGAAAAAGAGAATAACGTCTGTTACGACCGGGGCTACGAATAAAACAAGGGCACTTAATGCTTGGACTAGTAATATGGCACTATGCAACAACGGTACGCTAGATCCAAACCCTCGATCTTATATGCCGGCGAACAAAACACCTATAACCTCCAGAGTTAATCTGCGATAATGGGGTATCCTTAACTGGGCATACATTGTTTTTTGTTTTTTTTTGTTTTTTCTATATTCCAACTTACTTCCTCTCGGGCATAGACTGAGAGCCTTAACATTCACCGCTTTACAATGAACAGTGAAGCCCGTGAGGTCTTGTTCCAGTCTAGGGAGTGAGACATGTGAAGCACGTAGAGTACAACGAGCACCTGCCATCTTGCCTTCACATGAAATAGTCCAGTTAACCCCAGCAAAAACCTGGCATAACATTTTGTAGCGAAATATGTACCTCGTTCCCGTGCTTCAATGTCTCACCCCCTACACGATACAATATATTACATAAGATCTCACACTTACACACACACAACGCCACCTGTTGAGCAGATAACTCACCAGGCATTGCACCACTATAGCATATTTTGAATATGGGAATATTCATACAGTGCTATAACACAAAACGTATATATTTTGGTATGCAAAATAATGAAAGTACAAGTAGTATTATAATTTAATCAGGGAACAATGAGGGTATTTTATTGACGTTTTCCATTAACCCTTTGAAGATTACGATTCATTTTGACAGTTTATTCTGGCTATTATTCAACCATTTTATACAGTTTAAGATCGGGATTTGAACCCGGGACCTTTGGTACGTCTAATAATTACCAGAACCAAGAAAACTAATGCGTAATAGGATTTTGAAAGGGATATTATCGATATAATTGAGGATGCAAGTTACGTTAAAATGCACAAACAAGAATCTAGGGAAAGATCAATTAAATCACTGCAAGATTTAATACAATAAAAAGATGCTTCAATACAGGTACTCTAAACAACAATAAACTCTTCACTCCTATCTGAAAGAAAGTGAAGTATAGTCCTACAGCATAGACCTGGAAACTTCTGACAAAAGTCTGATGCTCATAAGATGCTCGTATCTTAAATTATATAAAGGCAGGAGGCAGGACACCACGCGTGTAAATGGAATACACCAAAAGATAATAGGTTGAAGCTCGACACTAAAAGAAGTACTTCCTCATCAACGAAACAGTCTGCTATGGTTGTGCAACTCAACAACAACCTAGACTAATAAATGCTTGTGAATAATAATGCATACATATCAAGAGAGCTTATGTAGTCCTTCACCATCTCCTGGTTGTTAAACTTTCAAGATAAGCTCATAGCCTAGCGTTGTCCTTAAGGCGGTATGATTAAAGTTACGTTTAATAACGGGGATGCTCTCTTGTGGATCCAGCAGAATAGGAAGAAATTGCGGGAGATAGAGGGATGCTTGATACAGCATTTACCCTTTTATTTTCTAGAGGGCCTTCAGAATCTAAATAATATCGTCTATCTGGCTCTACCCTGGAGATCCCTAACGCGTCATATTCGTTAAGTCAAGCAAAGAGGCAGCACTGTGTTATATATATATCCTACGACAACGTAACTAATGTCTGGGATGCACTCGTAAAAGACACAACCAAAAGGACGACCTAGGCTACCACAGAAACCCTCGAAGTCGTGTAGGTATAAGCAAACCGTACATAGTTGATTGTTTCATTAATCGGTGACAACGACAACAGAAACCTCATCCCAGTCTAGCATTAGATAACCGAGCAGAGCACTCTGATAATGAGGGAGACACACACAAAGTTTGATCGCAACGTTAGGCGATTAGAGGAATGAAAGAAAATAAGTTGAGTGAGAGCATGGGATGTATTTTGCATGCCTAGGGTGGGGTCCAGACAGATTCAAGACTCAGAGCTCACCTCACTGTCGTACCCTTCGGCCGCCTTAGGGGGTTCTTTTCCCCTGCAACAAGACCCGCCACACATAGCCACTCCTTC
>CM064575.1:62017110-62582758 GCA_032716605.1 Paralithodes platypus | reverse complement strand
TTCACATATGCATAGCCTACGTGAGTTGCAGTTGGGATGTGTGTACATGCTTAGATTGATGGCAGGATTCGAAGTTGCATAATAAATCGTAGGCAGTGTCCCACCATTCTTTAACTGTCTTTGTGGTGCGATGCATAAGGTGTTGATTTTCGGTGTGAGCATCCTGGATTCGAATCCACGGACTGCCACATGTGTTTGTAAATTTCATTAATCGATTTTAGGAGTATAGTTGGTTGTTGGAAGGAACATAATAATTGATATTGGTTCAGGGGTAATTTATCGAGAGGACTTCCCTAGTGGTTAAGGCCCCATTAATTGCTCTTTCCATTCACATATGCATAGCCTACGTGAGTTGCAGTTGGGATGTGTGTACATGCTTAGATTGATATGCAGGATTCGAAGTTGCATAATAAATCGTAGGCAGTGTCCACCATTCTTTAACTGTCTTCGTGGTGCGATGCATAAGGTGTTGATTTTCGGTGTGAGCATCCTGGATTCGAATCCACGGACTGCCACATGTGTTTGTAAATTTCATTAATCGATTTTAGGAGTATAGTAGTGTGTTGGAAGGAACATAATAATTGATATTGGTTCAGGGGTAATTTATCGAGAGGACTTCCCTAGTGGTTAAGGCCCCATTAATTGCTCTTTCCATTCACATATGCATAGCCTACGTGAGTTGCAGTTGGGATGTGTGTACATGCTTAGATTGATATGCAGGATTCGAAGTTGCATAATAAATCGTAGGCAGTGTCCACCATTCTTTAACTGTCTTCGTGGTGCGATGCATAAGGTGTTGATTTTCGGTGTGAGCATCCTGGATTCGAATCCACGGACTGCCACATGTGTTTGTAAATTTCATTAATCGATTTTAGGAGTATAGTTGGTTGTTGGAAGGAACATAATAATTGATATTGGTTCAGGGGTAATTTATCGAGAGGACTTCCCTAGTGGTTAAGGCCCCATTAATTGCTCTTTCCATTCACATATGCATAGCCTACGTGAGTTGCAGTTGGGATGTGTGTACATGCTTAGATTGATATGCAGGATTCGAAGTTGCATAATAAATCGTAGGCAGTGTCCACCATTCTTTAACTGTCTTCGTGGTGCGATGCATAAGGTGTTGATTTTCGGTGTGAGCATCCTGGATTCGAATCCACGGACTGCCACATGTGTTTGTAAATTTCATTAATCGATTTTAGGAGTATAGTTGGTTGTTGGAAGGAACATAATAATTGATATTGGTTCAGGGGTAATTTATCGAGAGGACTTCCCTAGTGGTTAAGGCCCCATTAATTGCTCTTTCCATTCACATATGCATAGCCTACGTGAGTTGCAGTTGGGATGTGTGTACATGCTTAGATTGATATGCAGGATTCGAAGTTGCATAATAAATCGTAGGCAGTGTCCACCATTCTTTAACTGTCTTCGTGGTGCGATGCATAAGGTGTTGATTTCGGTGTGAGCATCCTGGATTCGAATCCACGGACTGCCACATGTGTTTGTAAATTTCATTAATCGATTTTAGGAGTATAGTTGGTTGTTGGAAGGAACATAATAATTGATATTGGTTCAGGGGTAATTTATCGAGAGGACTTCCCTAGTGGTTAAGGCCCCATTAATTGCTCTTTCCATTCACATATGCATAGCCTACGTGAGTTGCAGTTGGGATGTGTGTACATGCTTAGATTGATATGCAGGATTCGAAGTTGCATAATAAATCGTAGGCAGTGTCCACCATTCTTTAACTGTCTTCGTGGTGCGATGCATAAGGTGTTGATTTTCGGTGTGAGCATCCTGGATTCGAATCCACGGACTGCCACATGTGTTTGTAAATTTCATTAATCGATTTTAGGAGTATAGTTGGTTGTTGGAAGGAACATAATAATTGATATTGGTTCAGGGGTAATTTATCGAGAGGACTTCCCTAGTGGTTAAGGCCCCATTAATTGCTCTTCACATATGCATAGCCTACGTGAGTTGCAGTTGGGATGTGTGTACATGCTTAGATTGATATGCAGGATTCGAAGTTGCATAATAAATCGTAGGCAGTGTCCACCATTCTTTAACTGTCTTCGTGGTGCGATGCATAAGGTGTTGATTTTCGGTGTGAGCATCCTGGATTCGAATCCACGGACTGCCACATGTGTTTGTAAATTTCATTAATCGATTTTAGGAGTATAGTTGGTTGTTGGAAGGAACATAATAATTGATATTGGTTCAGGGGTAATTTATCGAGAGGACTTCCCTAGTGGTTAAGGCCCCATTAATTGCTCTTTCCATTCACATATGCATAGCCTACGTGAGTTGCAGTTGGGATGTGTGTACATGCTTAGATTGATATGCAGGATTCGAAGTTGCATAATAAATCGTAGGCAGTGTCCACCATTCTTTAACTGTCTTCGTGGTGCGATGGGATGCATAAGGTGTTGATTTTCGGTGTGAGCATCCTGGATTCGAATCCACGGACTGCCACATGTGTTTGTAAATTTCATTAATCGATTTTAGGAGTATAGTTGGTTGTTGGAAGGAACATAATAATTGATATTGGTTCAGGGGTAATTTATCGAGAGGACTTCCCTAGTGGTTAAGGCCCCATTAATTGCTCTTTCCATTCACATATGCATAGCCTACGTGAGTTGCAGTTGGGATGTGTGTACATGCTTAGATTGATATGCAGGATTCGAAGTTGCATAATAAATCGTAGGCAGTGTCCACCATTCTTTAACTGTCTTCGTGGTGCGATGCATAAGGTGTTGATTTTCGGTGTGAGCATCCTGGATTCGAATCCACGGACTGCCACATGTGTTTGTAAATTTCATTAATCGATTTTAGGAGTATAGTTGGTTGTTGGAAGGAACATAATAATTGATATTGGTTCAGGGGTAATTTATCGAGAGGACTTCCCTAGTGGTTAAGGCCCCATTAATTGCTCTTTCCATTCACATATGCATAGCCTACGTGAGTTGCAGTTGGGATGTGTGTACATGCTTAGATTGATATGCAGGATTCGAAGTTGCATAATAAATCGTAGGCAGTGTCCACCATTCTTTAACTGTCTTCGTGGTGCGATGCATAAGGTGTTGATTTTCGGTGTGAGCATCCTGGATTCGAATCCACGGACTGCCACATGTGTTTGTAAATTTCATTAATCGATTTTAGGAGTATAGTTGGTTGTTGGAAGGAACATAATAATTGATATTGGTTCAGGGGTAATTTATCGAGAGGACTTCCCTAGTGGTTAAGGCCCCATTAATTGCTCTTTCCATTCACATATGCATAGCCTACGTGAGTTGCAGTTGGGATGTGTGTACATGCTTAGATTGATATGCAGGATTCGAAGTTGCATAATAAATCGTAGGCAGTGTCCACCATTCTTTAACTGTCTTCGTGGTGCGATGCATAAGGTGTTGATTTTCGGTGTGAGCATCCTGGATTCGAATCCACGGACTGCCACATGTGTTTGTAAATTTCATTAATCGATTTTAGGAGTATAGTTGGTTGTTGGAAGGAACATAATAATTGATATTGGTTCAGGGGTAATTTATCGAGAGGACTTCCCTAGTGGTTAAGGCCCCATTAATTGCTCTTTCCATTCACATATGCATAGCCTACGTGAGTTGCAGTTGGGATGTGTGTACATGCTTAGATTGATATGCAGGATTCGAAGTTGCATAATAAATCGTAGGCAGTGTCCACCATTCTTTAACTGTCTTCGTGGTGCGATGCATAAGGTGTTGATTTTCGGTGTGAGCATCCTGGATTCGAATCCACGGACTGCCACATGTGTTTGTAAATTTCATTAATCGATTTTAGGAGTATAGTTGGTTGTTGGAAGGAACATAATAATTGATATTGGTTCAGGGGTAATTTATCGAGAGGACTTCCCTAGTGGTTAAGGCCCCATTAATTGCTCTTTCCATTCACATATGCATAGCCTACGTGAGTTGCAGTTGGGATGTGTGTACATGCTTAGATTGATATGCAGGATTCGAAGTTGCATAATAAATCGTAGGCAGTGTCCACCATTCTTTAACTGTCTTCGTGGTGCGATGCATAAGGTGTTGATTTTCGGTGTGAGCATCCTGGATTCGAATCCACGGACTGCCACATGTGTTTGTAAATTTCATTAATCGATTTTAGGAGTATAGTTGGTTGTTGGAAGGAACATAATAATTGATATTGGTTCAGGGGTAATTTATCGAGAGGACTTCCCTAGTGGTTAAGGCCCCATTAATTGCTCTTTCCATTCACATATGCATAGCCTACGTGAGTTGCAGTTGGGATGTGTGTACATGCTTAGATTGATATGCAGGATTCGAAGTTGCATAATAAATCGTAGGCAGTGTCCACCATTCTTTAACTGTCTTCGTGGTGCGATGCATAAGGTGTTGATTTTCGGTGTGAGCATCCTGGATTCGAATCCACGGACTGCCACATGTGTTTGTAAATTTCATTAATCGATTTTAGGAGTATAGTTGGTTGTTGGAAGGAACATAATAATTGATATTGGTTCAGGGGTAATTTATCGAGAGGACTTCCCTAGTGGTTAAGGCCCCATTAATTGCTCTTTCCATTCACATATGCATAGCCTACGTGAGTTGCAGTTGGGATGTGTGTACATGCTTAGATTGATATGCAGGATTCGAAGTTGCATAATAAATCGTAGGCAGTGTCCACCATTCTTTAACTGTCTTCGTGGTGCGATGCATAAGGTGTTGATTTTCGGTGTGAGCATCCTGGATTCGAATCCACGGACTGCCACATGTGTTTGTAAATTTCATTAATCGATTTTAGGAGTATAGTTGGTTGTTGGAAGGAACATAATAATTGATATTGGTTCAGGGGTAATTTATCGAGAGGACTTCCCTAGTGGTTAAGGCCCCATTAATTGCTCTTTCCATTCACATATGCATAGCCTACGTGAGTTGCAGTTGGGATGTGTGTACATGCTTAGATTGATATGCAGGATTCGAAGTTGCATAATAAATCGTAGGCAGTGTCCACCATTCTTTAACTGTCTTCGTGGTGCGATGCATAAGGTGTTGATTTTCGGTGTGAGCATCCTGGATTCGAATCCACGGACTGCCACATGTGTTTGTAAATTTCATTAATCGATTTTAGGAGTATAGTTGGTTGTTGGAAGGAACATAATAATTGATATTGGTTCAGGGGTAATTTATCGAGAGGACTTCCCTAGTGGTTAAGGCCCCATTAATTGCTCTTTCCATTCACATATGCATAGCCTACGTGAGTTGCAGTTGGGATGTGTGTACATGCTTAGATTGATATGCAGGATTCGAAGTTGCATAATAAATCGTAGGCAGTGTCCACCATTCTTTAACTGTCTTCGTGGTGCGATGCATAAGGTGTTGATTTTCGGTGTGTGAGCATCCTGGATTCGAATCCACGGACTGCCACATGTGTTTGTAAATTTCATTAATCGATTTTAGGAGTATAGTTGGTTGTTGGAAGGAACATAATAATTGATATTGGTTCAGGGGTAATTTATCGAGAGGACTTCCCTAGTGGTTAAGGCCCCATTAATTGCTCTTTCCATTCACATATGCATAGCCTACGTGAGTTGCAGTTGGGATGTGTGTACATGCTTAGATTGATATGCAGGATTCGAAGTTGCATAATAAATCGTAGGCAGTGTCCACCATTCTTTAACTGTCTTCGTGGTGCGATGCATAAGGTGTTGATTTTCGGTGTGAGCATCCTGGATTCGAATCCACGGACTGCCACATGTGTTTGTAAATTTCATTAATCGATTTTAGGAGTATAGTTGGTTGTTGGAAGGAACATAATAATTGATATTGGTTCAGGGGTAATTTATCGAGAGGACTTCCCTAGTGGTTAAGGCCCCATTAATTGCTCTTTCCATTCACATATGCATAGCCTACGTGAGTTGCAGTTGGGATGTGTGTCCATGCTTTAATTGATATGCATGATTCGAAGTTGCAGAATAACTCGTAGGCAGTGTCCCCCCATTCTTTAACTGTCTGTGTGTTTCGATGCATAGGTTGTTGATTTTCGGTGTGAGCATCCTGTATTCGTAATCCACGGACTGCCACCGTGTGTTTGTAAAATTTCATTAATCGATGTTAAGTAGTAGAGTTGGTTTTTGGAAGGACCATAATAATGGATATTGGTTCAGGGGTAATTTAACATCGAGAGGACTTCCCTAGTGGGTTAGGCCCCATTAATTGCTCTTTCGCTTCACGGATATGCATAGCCTACGTGAGTTTGCAGTTGGGATGTGTGTACATGCTTAGATTGATATGCAGGATTCGAAGTTGCATAATAAATCGTAGGCAATGTCCACCATTCTTTAACTGTCTTTGTGGTGCGATGCATAAGGTGTTGATTTTCGGTGTGAGCATCCTGGATTCGACTCCACGTACTTCCACATGTGTTTGTAAATGTCATTAGATCGATTTTAGGAGTATAGTTGTGGTGTTGGAAGGAACATAATAATTGATATTGGTTCAGGGGTAATTTATCGAGAGGACTTCCCTAGTGGTTAATGCCCCAGTAATCTTGCTCTTTCCATTCAATTATGCATAGCCTACGGTGAGTTGCAGTTGGGATGTGTGTACATGCTTAGATTGATATGCAGGATTCGAAGTTGCCTAATACCTAAAGTAGGCAGTGTCCACCATTCTTTAAACTGTCCTTGTGGTGGGCATGCATAAGGTGGTTGATTTTCGGTGTGAGCATCCTGGATTCGAATCCACGGACTGCCACATGTGTGTTGTAAAATTTCATTAATCGCTTTTAGGAGTATAGTTGTTTGTTGGAAGTAACATAATAATTGATATTGGGTTCAGGGGTAATTTATCGAGAGGACTTCCCTAGTGGTTAAGGCCGCCATTAATTGCTCTTTCCATTCACATATGCATAGCCTACGTGAGTGTGCAGTTGGGATGTGTGTACATGCTTAGATTGGATATGCAGGATTCGCAGTTGCAGAATAACTCGTAGGGCAGTGTCCACCCTTCTTTTACCTGTCTTCGTGGTCCGGTGCATAAGGTCATGTTTTTCGGTGTGTGCATCCTGGATTCGACTCCACGGACTGCCACCGTGTGTTTACCATTTCATTAATCGATTTTAGGAGTATAGTTGTTTGTTGGAAGGAACATAATCATTGATAATTGGTTCAGGGGTAATTTATCGAGAGGACTTTCCCTAGTGGTTAAGGCCCCATTACTTGCTCTTTCCAGTTTCACATATGCATAGCCTACGTGCGTTTGCAGTTGGGATGTGTGTACATGCTTAGATTGATATGCAGGATTCGAAGTTGCATAATAAATCGTAGGCCAGTGTCCACCATTCTTTTACTGTCTTTGTGGTGCGATGCCAAGGTGTTGAGTTTCGGTGTGAGCATCCATGGATTCGAATCCACGGACTGCCACATGTTTTTGTACCAAATTTCATTAATCGCTTTTCGGAGTATAGTTGGTTGTTGGAAGGAACATCATAATTGATATTGGTTCAGGGGTAATTTATCGAGAGGACTTCCCGAGTGGTTAATGCCCCAGTAAGTGCTCTTTCCATTCACATATTGCCTAGCCTACGTGAGTTGCAGTTGGGATGTGTGTAATTGCTTAGATTGATATGCAGGATTCGAAGTTGCATAATAAATCGTAGGCAGGGTCCACCATTCTTTTAACGGTCTTTGTGGTGCGATGCATAAGGTGTTGATTTTCGGTGTGAGCATCCTGGATTCGAATCCAACGGACTGCCACATGTGTTTTGTAAAATTTTCATTAGATCGATTTTAGGAGTATAGTTGGTTGGTGGAAGGAACATAATAATTGATATTGGTTTCAGGGGGTAATTTATCGCGAGGACTTCCCTATGGTTAAGTGCCCCATTAATATGCTCTTTCCATTCACCATATGCATAGCCCTACGTGAGTTGCAGTTTGGGATGTGTTGTACATGCTTAGATTGATATGCAGGATTTCGAAGGTTGCCATAATAAATCGTAGGCAGTGTCCACCATTCTTTAACTGTCTTTGTGGTGCGATGCATAAGGTGTTGATTTTTCGGTGTGATCATCCTGGATTCGAACTCCACGCGACTGCCACATGTGTATTTTGTACAATTTTCAATTAATCGATTTAGGACGTCCTATTTGGTTGTTGGAAGGACATAATAATTTGATATTGGTTCAGGGGTAATTTAATCGAGAGGACTTCCCCTAGTGGTTAAGGCCCCATTAATTGCTCTTTCCATTCACATATGCATAGCCTACGTTGAGTTTGCAGTTGGGATTGGGTACATGCTTTAATATTGATATGCAGGATTCGAAGTTGCATACTAAATCGTAGGCAGTGTCCACCATTCTTTAACTGGTCTTTTTTTTGGGGGGGGGGGGGTTGGTGCGATGCATAAGGTAGTTGAATTGCTTTCGTGTGAGCATCCTGGATTCGAATCCACCGGACTGCCACATGTGTTGTGTAAAATTTTCATTCAACTCGAATTTAGGAATATAAGTTGGTTGTTGGAAGGAACATAATAATTGATATTGGTTCAGGGGTAATTTATCGAGAGGACTTCCCTAGTGGTTAAGCCCCCATTAATTGCTCTTTCCATTCACATATGCATAGCCTACGTGAGTTGCAGTTGGGATGTGTGTACATGCTTAGATTGATATTCAGGATTCGAAGTTGCATAATAAATCGTAGGCAGTGTCCACCCTACATTAACTGTCTTTGTGGTGCGATGCATAAGGTGTTGATTTTCGGTGTGAGCATCCTGGATTCGAATCCACGGACTGCCACATGTGTTTGTAAAATTTCATTAATCGATTTTAGGAGTATAGTTTGTTGTTGGAAGGAACATAATAATTGATATTGGTTCAGGGGTAATTTATCGAGAGGACTTCCCTAGTGGTTAAGGCCCCATTAATTGCTCTTTCCATTCACATATGCATAGCCTACGTGAGTTGCAGTGGGGATGTGTGTACATGCTTAGATTGATATGCAGGATTCGAAGTTGCATAATAAATCGTAGGCAGTGTCCACCATTCTTTAACTGTCTTTGTGGTGCGATGCATAAGGTGTTGATTTTCGGTGTGAGCATCCTGGATTCGAAATCCACGGACTGCCACATGGTGTGGTAAAATTTCATTAATCGATTTTAGGAGTATAGTTGGTTGTTGGAAGGAACATAATAATTGATATTGGTTCAGGGGTAATTTATCGAGAGGACTTCCCTAGTGGTTAAGGCCCCATTAATTGCTCTTTCCATTCACATATGCATAGCCTACGTGAGTTGCAGTTGGGATGTGTGTACATGCTTAGATTGATATGCAGGATTCGAAGTTGCATAATAAATCGTAGGCAGTGTCCACCATTCTTTAACTGTCTTGTGGTGGTGCGATGTATAAGGTGGTGATTTTCGGTGTGAGCATCCTGGATTCGAATCCACGGACTGCCACATGTGTTTGTAAAATTTCATTAATCGATTTTAGGAGTATAGTTGGTTGTTGGAAGGAACATAATAATTGATATTGGTTCAGGGGTAATTTATCGAGAGGACTTCCCTAGTGGTTAAGGCCCCATTAATTGCTCTTTCCATTCACATATGCATAGCCTACGTGAGTTGCAGTTGGGATGTGTGTACATGCTTAGATTGATATGCAGGATTCGAAGTTGCATAATAAATCGTAGGCAGTGTCCACCATTCTTTAACTGTCTTTGTGGTGCGATGCATAAGGTGTTGATTTTCGGTGTGAGCATCCTGGATTCGAATCCACGGACTGCCACATGTGTTTGTAAATTTCATTAATCGATTTTAGGAGTATAGTTGGTTGTTGGAAGGAAACATAATAATTGATATTGGTTCAGGGGTAATTTATCGAGAGGACTTCCCTAGTGGTTAAGGCCCCATTAATTGCTCTTTCCATTCACATATGCATAGCCTACGTGAGTTGCAGTTGGGATGTGTGTACATGCTTAGATTGATATGCAGGATCGAAGTTGCATAATAAATCGTAGGCAGTGTCCACCATTCTTTAACTGTCTTTGTGGTGCGATGAATAAGGTGTTGATTTTCGGTGTGAGCATCCTGGATTCGAATCCACGGACTGCCACATGTGTTTGTAAAATTTCATTAATCGATTTTAGGAGTATAGTTGGTTGTTGGAAGGAACATAATAATTGATATTGGTTCAGGGGTAATTTATCGAGAGGACTTCCCTAGTGGTTAAGGCCCCATTAATTGCTCTTTCCATTCACATATGCATAGCCTACGTGAGTTGCAGTTGGGATGTGTGTACATGCTTAGATTGATATGCAGGATTCGAAGTTGCATAATAAATCGTAGGCAGTGTCCACCATTCTTTAACTGTCTTTGTGGTGCGATGCATAAGGTGTTGATTTTCGGTGTGAGCATCCTGGATTCGAATCCACGGACTGCCACATGTGTTTGTAAATTTCATTAATCGATTTTAGGAGTATAGTTGGTTGTTGGAAGGAACATAATAATTGATATTGGTTCAGGGGTAATTTATCGAGAGGACTTCCCTAGTGGTTAAGGCCCCATTAATTGCTCTTTTCCATTCACATATGCATAGCCTACGTGAGTTGCAGTTGGGATGTGTGTACATGCTTAGATTGATATGCAGGATTCGAAGTTGCATAATAAATCGTAGGCAGTGTCCACATTCTTTAACTGTCTTCGTGGTGCGATGCATAAGGTGTTGATTTTCGGTGTGAGCATCCTGGATTCGAATCCACGGACTGCCACATGTGTTTGTAAAATTTCATTAATCGATTTTAGGAGTATAGTTGGTTGTTGGAAGGAACATAATAATTGATATTGGTTCAGGGGTAATTTATCGAGAGGACTTCCCTAGTGGTTAAGGCCCCATTAATTGCTCTTTCCATTCACATATGCATAGCCTACGTGAGTTGCAGTTGGGATGTGTGTACATGCTTAGATTGATATGCAGGATTCGAAGTTGCATAATAATCGTAGGCAGTGTCCACCATCCTTTAACTGTCTTTGTGGTGGCGATGCATAAGGTGTTGATTTTCGGTGTGAGCATCCTGGATTCGAATCCACGGACCTGCCACATGTGTTTGTAAATTTCATTAATCGATTTTAGGAGTATAGTTGGTTGTTGGAAGGAACATAATAATTGATATTGGTTCAGGTGTAATTTATCGAGAGGACTTCCCTAGTGGTTAAGGCCCCATTAATTGCTCTTTCCATTCACATATGCATAGCCTACGTGAGTTTGCAGTTGGGATGTGTGTACATGCTTAGATTGATATGCAGGATTCGAAGTTGCATAATAAATCGTAGGCAGTGTCCACCATTCTTTAACTGCCTTCATGGTGCGATGCATAAGGTGTTGATTTTCGGTGTGAGCATCCTGGATTCGAATCCACTGATTGCCACATGTGTTTGTAAATTTCATTAATCGATTTTAGGAGTATAGTTGGTTGTTGGAAGGAACATAATAATTGATATTGGTTCAGGGGTAATTTATCGAGAGGACTTCCCTAGTGGTTAAGGCCCATTAATTGCTCTTTCCATTCACATATGCATAGCCTACGTGAGTTGCAGTTGGGATGTGTGTACATGCTTAGATTGATATGCAGGATTCGAAGTTGCATAATAAATCGTAGGCAGTGTCCACCATTCTTTAACTGTCTTTGTGGTGCGATGCATAAGGTGTTGATTTACGGTGTGAGCATCCTGGATTCGAATCCACGGACTGCCACATGTGTTTGTAAAATTTCATTAATCGATTTTAGGAGTATAGTTGGTTGTTGGAAGGAACATAATAATTGATATTGGTTCAGGGGTAATTTATCGAGAGGACTTCCCTAGTGGTTAAGGCCCCATTAATTGCTCTTTCCATTCACATATGCATAGCCTACGTGAGTTGCAGTTGGGATGTGTGTACATGCTTAGATTGATATGCAGGATTCGAAGTTGCATAATAAATCGTAGGCAGTGTCCACCATTCTTTAACTGTCTTTGTGGTGCGATGCATAAGGTGTTGATTTTCGGTGTGAGCATCCTGGATTCGAATCCACGGACTGCCACATGTGTTTGTAAAATTTCATTAATCGATTTTAGTAGTATAGTTGGTTGTTGGAAGGAACATAATAATTTGTATACCTTCCTTCCACTACTTCACCAATCTATTTAATTATCCCATCCCCTTGATAGACCTTATATCTATTATTGTATTAACGACGAGCTCTCAGATAACTAGATAGGATTTTGGGCCTTATGCAGAGATTTAATTGTTAATGAGACCTAGGAAGCTTTTTTGTTGTCTCATATTTGGTGGTTTCATGCTTGCTAGTGTGTTCTTGTGTCAGGTTAGCAGGGGCTAGACCGGAGGGCAGGCTTTTTGCGATCCTTTAAGTAAAGTCTGCTGGTGCGAGTCCTGTGGACCCGCACGGCTTTACTAGGATACCCGTGGGAGTCTGGGGGCATTTTCTTGTCTGTGTCCCTGTGTGTCTAGTGTTGTGTTGTGTGAGGGCCCTTGCCTAGTCCACTCAGCACTGCGCTAGCACGTCTTGCTTTTGTTTTAGGGTCGCCAGGAGAGAGTCAGATACTTGCGATCTGAGTCTCTCAAGAAAGCACCCTTTCAATTAGAGTAATTTGGCGCACAGACTTGGGAACGTCCCTAGGCTAGAGCAGGTGGCTCAGCCCGGGTATCCGAAAGCCTATATCCTTCCGGCTAGACCTCTGCCACCTGGCAGATTAACAGCTAGTGGTTTATTATATCTGTATGCTTGTTATTGTGCCACAGTTTACCGTTTTTGTGAGCATTGTGAGTCAGAGTGTGGCTTAGAGACTCTGTCCGACCAGGCTTGCCTGACTAAGAGTGAGAAGCACACCTGTATGTGGTTATGTTGAGAGTTGCTGCCTTTATTTAATTATACCTATGCCATTATACACTGTATGGCCTATCACTAGTATTTATTCCTGCTTATGAGTTAAGAGTTCTCTAAATCCGTAATGTACTTTCTTTGATAAGCATCAGATCCTACAGTAGCCGCATGCAGTTTAGAAACCCGCATCTTGTCTACCTGTACGATGTTTTGAGGACTGTTTGCTTTCACCTTCTTTCACGCAGGGGTGATTAGTTGTATTAATTAACGTAACATTAAATGTACTTTCTTCTAGTTTGTTATTAAATTGTTTCTGCAATTTAATTCCGTTATCTATCTTTTCCTTGAAGCTTAAGTCAACTTAATTGTGTGATCTTTTATATAGCCTGCTTGACTATCAGCAGTCTATAGTGCGTGCACCCTGTAACCGAGTCATAGGATACCTTGTTGTCCAGGCAGGACTCTTGACGGTTTAGGGTGGTTTGTTGCCTGGGTTTATAGATAAGGGTGGATCTAGCGTTTTCCGTTGTTGCTTGTTGCCGCATACCTAGTCCAATAGAAAGAGCCCAGTGTTTATATATCCCAGGACGTAACAAATGGCGACCTTGCCAGGATTTACTGAACAGAGGAATATAGTGGTCATTTGTTTTGAGATTCCTTATGATTATAGGAATACAGTGGACATAGAGTTTTTTTTTTTGGAGCAACCAATATAACACATTAAAGACTTTAAATAACATTAGTATATACATACTTGCATAGGAGATAAGGCACATTCTATAACCGTGATAATTACTGCAGGACACAAACATTTCTAATACATCGGAACACAGTGATGGGTCAGGTCACGATACGGGCTCGGAGGGAGAAAGACCTGTGGAGTGGCTAGTCGATAGCGAGGAGGGTGCTAGAAGATGTTTAGAGGTGCCCCTTACCGCTACCAGGGTGTTGAAGCTGAATAAGTATGGCTTAAAGTGTGTGGCAGGTCTTCAGGGTCACCAGGGTTTAAGTGGCATGAGGAAAGATCAGCTGAGGACTTTGATATTGGGTTTAGAAGGGAGAGACCTGGGTGGAGAGGCGACAGGGGGCCCCGGTCCCCAGCACCCCCTCCACTCTATCCCCATATCAAACGTCAGGGTGCCTGAATTTAGTACATACCCCCAAGTTGATGGTCGATGGCAGCGTGGAATTCAATCACAGGGACCCTCTCCATTAAATGCACCTTCCCCTCCTCAAGGGTTGACTCCAGATTTGTTGTTTCGGCTTGAGATGGCCAAGGTTGAGGTTGCTAGAGCTCAGGTTGAGGCTACCGAAAGACAGGCTAGAGCTCAAGTTGAGGCTGCCGAGAGACAGGCTAGTGTGCAGGCTGAGGTTGCTAGAGCTCAGGCTGAGGCCGCAGAGAGAACAGCTATACGAGAGGCTGAACTGCAGGCAGAGTCTACTAGGTATCGGGCTGACAGGGAGCTGGAGAGATCTCGAGTGGAGGTAACAGGGCGAATTATTGGGGGAGGTAACAGACATCGGGACCAATCCTTGTCGCACCTGCTTAAACTAGTTCCTGTGTTCGATGAATCATGTGTGACTGAGTTTTGTATGCGATTTGAGAAGAAGTGTCAGGAACACCAGTGGCCTCAGGAAAAGTGGGCAGCATTAGTTTCATCAAGACTCCTAGGAAAGGGGCTAAAAGTGTATGATGCACTACCTTTAGAGTCCTGTGTAGTTTATGATGAGCTAAAGAAGGCTGTGCTACGGACCTATGAGTTACAACCAGAAACTTACCGCTTGAAGTTTCGGGGTGGTACTAAGGGCAAGGATAGTACCTTCCTAGAACACGCCCGGGACTTGTCTGATGCACTACGACATTGGCTGCGTTCTGAGAGGGCAGCTACTTTTGAGGAGTTGAGTGAGCTGGTTCTCTTGGAGCAGTTCTTTAAGTGCACAGGCGGGGACTTAACATTTAATATCAAGGAAACAAATCCTAGAACTCTCCAGGAGGCAACAGAAATGGCTGACCTCCGACTGTCATTAATTCGAGGGTGCGGAGCAGCAGCTAGGAGTGAGTCGGGTGCAAAGGATCGTACCCCTCCCCCTCCCAAGAATTTTGATACACATAAATATACAAAACCATCTAGCACTGACAATAAAACTGAACATAAACCAAATACCGTCCCGTATAAGAAGTCTAATGGTACCTCCCACTCCCAAGGGAAACCAAAGAGTAAAGAGTGCTTTGCATGTCACAAGGAGGGTCACTTTGCAAATGCTTGTCCGAACAAGCCACCAAACAAGGTTGTGTCATTGGCCCGCAGCATAGGGGTGTCGCCTATATCTTCTGAGTTTGCCAAGGGTAGTTCGTCAGAGGTTGGGACACAACCTGTGTTCAAGAGTCCGGAAGGCTCGAACCCTGTCCGCGATGTCTTTGGGGGTCATAGAGGGCATGGTTTTGTGAGTTGGGCTGGCGAAGGGCGAGGGCTATTGCGTGATACGGGGGCTTCTCAGACCTTGTTAACCCTTAATTAGCGGCGAGCAACATAAGTCGAGTTAAAAAAAGCTGGACTATGTGGCGGCGCTCGACATAACTCGAGTGGCAATTTCAGCACGTAATGTGGCTGAGAGAGAGAGACAAGTGGTGGCAGGAGACTAGCGAGCGTATGACTGCTCCAGACCACCGCGGCGAACCTACTGACACAAATCTCAGCTCCCTCCTCCCTCTCTCACTCGCTACATACTCAATTATGTACTGAAAGTACCGAATTACCTGCTTTTTGCACTCGCGTTGCACGGTTATTGCAAGAAAACTATCCATCATACAAGGATCGTTATGGTGTCATTCGAAAGCTCTGTTTATGCCCTTTCAGGGATAGGTACTTGTTTTACGTTCTGGGTCTTATTTAGGCATGAAAATGATCACGTAAACAGCCCTATTTTGGCTAAAAACACCCCGCTGTGCGGTACACATAAATAAACCGCATAGGCCGCTCGTAAGGTGTTAAAGAACCTTACTGGTAGGCCGATTAACACTGCTCAGGTGGTGGTAGTTCAGGGGATCAATGCTACGAAGTCCTACCCGCTGGTGCGGATGAGCTGGAGGTGGGTGGTGTGGCGAAGGAGCTGGATGTAGGAATTGTAGAGAACTTGCCTGTTGGGGGCGTCGACTTCCTCCTCGGCAACGACTTTGCGGTGCCTGCTTCTAAGGTTTCACCCTTGGTCGTTGCCGAGAAGGCGGCCGACGTTAGTAGGGAGGAACAGGAGTGGGTTGAGAAGTGTAGCGTACAAACCGTGGCGTGTGTTGTGACGCGTTCTCAGACATCCGGAGCCTTGCAGCCACCACCTCAGTCTATCAAACCGCGGAGGAAAGGTCACAAGAAAACGGGAAGTGTTGGTCAATTGGAGAGTTTTGAGCCGGCAGTGTTTCTTGGTGACTCATTATTGGCACCTATGTTAGAGTCTGGAGAGACCCCGGGGCCTGTCACCGCTAGTGCAGGTGCAGGGCAGGAAGAGACTCTGCGACAGCATTGTTATGCGCAGCGTGAGGAAAGGATGGCTCAGCGGGACATTGGAGGTGGAAATAAATTATTTAAGATGAACTTGGATAATCTCGCACCTGCTGATATATGTTCCTTGCAGCTGGAAGTTCCTGAAGTCAGGGCGTGTGGTAATGGAGTTATCGAACTGGAGAGCGATGGGAATGCGCAGCCTGGTGATTTTTTCTTGTCCGAGGGGATCTTGTATCGGAGACATCAGGATCCCAAGAAAAAGTGGGATGGCGGGTCAGGATTAGTGGACCAGTTAGTAGTACCGAGGGTGTGCCGTGAGAGCTTATTGAGATTAGCTCATGATGTGCCTTTGGCAGGGCACCTGGGGGCAGCTCTGAGCAAGCTTTTCTGGTGGCCTGGGTTAAAGGCGAGTGTCGTGTCATGGGTGTCACAGTGTCACACTTGTCAAGTTGTTGGGAAACCCAATCAGGTCATCCCGAGAGCCCCGTTACAACCCATCCCTGTCATTGGGCCGCCCTTCAGCAAAGTAGTTATCGATATGGTTGGCCCATTGCCCCCCACTAGTGCCGGCAATAAATGTTTACTAACTGTAATGGATGTAGCAACACGGTATCCAGATGCTTACCCCATGCGCAACGGGATGGCTAAGACTGTTGTCAAAAAACCTACTTGTCTATTTCTCTCGTTATGGCTACCCTCAGGAGATCCAGTCTGATCAGGGATCCAATTTTACTTCTGCTTTGTTTAAGCAGATCATGCAGCAACATGGGATAGTGTCTGTGGTGTCATCTGCCTACCATCCCGAGAGTCAGGGAGTTTTGGAAAGGTGGCACTCGACTCTCAAGAGTATGTTGGGGTGTTATTGCATGGAAAATGGGAAGGACTGGGATCTAGGTTTCCCATACGTTTTATTTGCTGCGAGAGAAGTACCTGGGGAGAGCTTGGGATTTAGCCCGAACGAGTTGGTTTTTGGACACAGGGTCAGGGGGCCCCTCCTCATAGTCAAGGAGATCTGGGAGGGAGTCACAAAGCCATGCTCGCTTCTAAAGTATGTAGTTGAAAGCCGTGAGAGAATGCTAAAGAGCTTGGAGGTAGCAGGTCGGAACCTTAAGAGTTTCACAAGCTCAGATGAAGGACAGATACGACCAGAAGGTGAAGCTGAGGGAGTTTGAAGTAGATCAGGAGGTACTGATACTACTGCCTCTGGTGGGACACCCCTTGTCTGCCAAGTATTCTGGTCCGTATCGGGTTGTAAGGAAGGTTTCTGATCTCGACTATTTAGTAGCTACTCCTGATCGTAAGAAAAAGAACCAACTTTGCCATGTAAATCTGATGAAGGAGTATGTGAGGCGCCCCTCCAAGCCTCTCACTGTCCCGGTGTTGATCTGCAGCGATAGTGGTGGAGAAGGAGGAAGGGACAGTCAAGCTGCGGGGGAGGATAATTGGGATTGTCATGTTTCCGCGGATCAGTGGGCGGGGAATTCTAGACAAGTGGCTCACGAGTTGATATTGCACCTGCCTGAGCAACAGCGTGTAGCTGTGCAGCACTTGTTTGATTCAAACCCAGCTGTTTTTGCGGAGCATCCTGGCCTCACTACTCAAGCGGTGCACGATGTCGATGTTGGGGACCACCCGCCCTTTAAATCAGTGCCATACCGTGTTCCCCCTATTAAATTACCAGCACTTAGGGAAGAGCTGGATTATATGCTGAAATGTGGGCTGATTTCTGAGGGTGCAGTAAGGTGGACTTCCCCAGTCACACTGCAGCCCAAACCAGATGGCAAGGTGAGGTTTTGTATAGATTTCCGCAGGTTGAATGGTTTAACCCCCACAAATGCCTACCCTCTCCCTCGCGTCGACGATAGTGTGGATAAGATAGGAAAAGCCAAGTTCCTCACTAAGATAGACCTTGTTAAGGGTTATTGACAAGTTCCCTTGTCTGAGCGAGCGCGAGAGGTGTGTGGGTTTGTGGTGGACGGTGCCACATATCGTTGCCATGTTATGCCAGTAACATGGCAATGAAAAATGCCCCTGCAACGTTTCAGAAATTAATGAACGACATTGTAGCCGACATTCCCAACTGTACGGTGTACCTAGATGATGTCATAATATACGACGATGATTTTAACAGTCACTGTGCTCACATCGGACAGCTTTTTAATAAACTGAATGAAGCAGGTTTGGTGGTAAACCTGGGTAAGTGCGATTTTGTCAAAGCCACAGTTTTGTACCTGGGGTTCGAGGTGGGGATGGGTCAGGTGTGTCCTCCACAGACAAAGATCAAAGCCATCGATCAGTTTCCCCAGCCTACGACTAAGAAACAAATCATGCGGTTTCTAGGTATGATAGGCTATTATCGACGCTTCATCAAAGGCTATTCGACTGTACTTGCACCTTTAACTGACTTATTAGCTAAGGACAAGAAGTTCCGGTGGTTTCCTGAGTGTGCAGAGGCGTTTTCCTTGGTGAAACACCTGTTATGTACCCACCCCATACTCAGGGCCCCGGACTTCAGCAGACCTTTTCAGCTGGCGACTGATGCCAGTGGCGTAGGGGCTTGGGCTGTCATGTTACAGACAGATGATGAAGGTATCGAACATCCAGTGAGTTTTTACAGTAAAACTTCAATAGTGCATAAAGGAATTACTCTGTAATTGAAAAAGAACTCCTGGCGATAGTGCTGGCGCTCAGGCACTTCGATGTATATGTTCCTGCTTTCGGACCAGTCGTAGTGGTTTATACTGATCATCTATCTATCTATCTATTGCCTGACGCCGTGATCCCCGAAGGTGTGGCCACGAACGAACCGCTCCCATGCACCTCTGTCCCCAGTCAGTCGACGCCCCTCCCCCCAACCAGCACCGCCTTCGTTCATGTAGTTCCTCACTCCATCCTTCCACCTCATATTCGGTCTACCTCTCCCCCTCTGTCCCTCCACCTCGCTCTACCGATCATCACCCTCTGAAATTCTTGATTCAGTTTCATAACCGGAATATGAGGCTGACCAGGTGGTCACTCATGCTTCAGGAGTATAATCTGGACATACGCCATATTGCCGGTTCTGATAACGTGATAGCGGATTGTCTATCAAGGGTGGATGATGTTGGTTAGACTGCCACAGGATTGAGGGTTGAGTGTGGAGGAAAATAGGCTGTCACTGTAGTTCAGCCGAAAAAAACAAATTAAAAAAAAGCAAAAACCTTATAAAAACTCTTAATTTTTATAACGTGTAGAATTTTGTATAAGATGTTGTAGCAGTATCTAAGTTGAATGTTTTCGCTTATTGTCGCTAAGTTAGTTGAACTTGCTCGGTGGAGCGCAACAGTCTTTATTTTTTTTATATATAGTGCCTTGTGTCGCAACAGTGTGTGGTACTATGAGAAGCTTTCTGTTAGATATGAAGAACTTAGTCAAGGGCCTTATATCTTGGGGGAGGTGTGACGCTTCTGCATAGTAGCCACGTGCGGGCATGCGCGCGCGTCGGCTGCCCAGCCGTTTAGAAACCGGCTGGCGGCAGCCGGCCGGCTTTTCCTTAGTATGTATCCTACGACAACGTAACTAATGTCTGGGATATTCTTATGTTGTTTCACAGCTTGAAGCTGCCCTTATTCTTAACCAACGCATCTTAGTATATTTTATTCTCGATAGTTGATTATTTCATTATAATATATAAGATGTAAGTCTAGTGAGGGCGGGAGGAGACGAGCGGGAGAGAGAGACCGGCTTGGGACGTTGCTTCGCTTGCTAGCTTGGGACGAGCCTGAAAACGTTGCCATATGCATTTGATCGCAACGTTAGGCTTAGTTTCGACTCACGCACGGGGTAGAGGATTTTGACCCGGCAACTGTGTTGAGTGTTGCCAAGCATGGGATGTATTTTGCATGCCTAGGGTGGGGTTCAGACAGATTCAAGACTCAGAGCTCACCTCACTGTCGTACCCTTCGGACCCCCTTGATATCTATCCCTCTCAACCCCACTTAGAAACTTTCTCTCTTACTTTGTATACCTTCCTTCCACTACTTCACCAATCTATTTAATTATCCAATCCCCTTGATAGACCTTATATCTATTATTGTATTAACGACGAGCTCTCAGCTAACTAGATAGGATTTTGGGCCTTATGCAGAGATTTAATTGTTAATGAGACCTAGGAAGCTTTTTTGTTGTCTCATATTTGGTGGTTTCATGCTTGCTAGTGTGTTCTTGTGTCAGGTTAGCAGGGGCTAGACCGGAGGGGAGGCTTTTTGTGATCCTTTAAGTAAAGTCTGCCGGTGCGAGTCCTGTGGACCCGCACGACTTTACTAGGATACCCGTGGGAGTCTGGGGGCATTTTCTTGTCTGTGTCCCTGTGTGTCTAGTGTTGTGTTGTGTGAGGGCCCTTGCCTAGTCCACTCAGCACTGCGCTAGCACGTCTTGCTTTTGTTTTAGGGTCGCCAGGAGAGAGTCAGATACTTGCGATCTGAGTCTCTCAAGAGAGCACCCTTTCAATTAGAGTAATTTGGCGCACAGACTTGGGAACGTCCCTAGGCTAGAGCAGGTGGCTCAGCCCGGGTATCCGAAGCCTATATCCTTCCGGCTAGACCTCTGCCAACTGGCAGATTAACAGCTAGTGGTTTATTATATCTGTATGCTTGTTATTGTGCCACAGTTTACTGTTTTTGTGAGCATTGTGAGTCAGGGTGTGGCTTAGAGACTCTGTCCGAGCAGGCTTGCCTGACTAAGAGTGAGAAGCACACCTGTATGTGGTTATGTTGCGAGTTGCTGCCTTTATTTAATTATACCTATGCCATTATACACTGTATGGCCTATCACTAGTATTTATTCCTGCTTATGAGTTAAGAGTTCTCTAAATCCGTAACGTACTTTCTTTGATAAGCATCAGATCCTACAGTAGCCGCATGCAGTTTAGAAACCCGCATCTTGTCTACCTGTAAAATGTTTTGAGGACTGTTTGCTTTCACCTTCTTTCACGCAGGGGTGATTAGTTGTATTAATTAACGTAACATTAAATGTACTTTCTTCTAGTTTGTTATTAAATTGTTTCTGCAATTTAATTCCGTTATCTATCTTTTCCTTGAAGCTTTAAGTCAACTTAATTGTGTGATCTTTTATATAGCCTGCTTGACTATCAGCAGTCTATAGTGCGTGCACCCTGTAACCGAGTCATAGGATACCTTGTTGTCCAGGCAGGACTCTTGACGGTTTAGGGTGGTTTGTTGCCTGGGTTTATAGATAAGGGTTGGATCTAGTGTTTTCCGTTGTTGCTTGTTGCCGCATACCTAGTCCAATAGAAAGAGCCCAGTGTTTATATATCCCAGGACGTAACTGTAGACAATTATATGAAGTTTTAAAAAGCTCAATAGGAGTTGAAGGATAGATGATATATTATATTATTTTGATTTATAGTTTCCATAACCTAAATACAATTGTCTAATATTTATAGTAATAAAATGAAAAAACAAAACAAAATATAACTGAAAGGGTAAAGTTAGTATTTCATTCAATTTTTTTTCAAATAGGATTTATTTGTTTTCAACTCTAACCTGAGACATAAGCTCAGACTGTCTGTAGATTCAGTTGTTCAACATTATGATGTCAGGTCATATTCCAGATGGGCAGTGAGACAATGAGACAGATTGAATGTTGTTTCCAGTTCTGTATTATTAGTTCGTGCTATGTTCATGTTTTCACATGGTTAAAGCTCTTAATTATCCAGTTTCAAAAATTAGTCCACGCACCACTGCCAACCAATCACATTTATTCATAATCATATCACATGGGGTTGCGATATCCTGCCAAGACAATTTGAATAGGGTATAGCATGTTAATCGGCCTCTCGTACATCGTTTATATATTAACGATACCACCATATCGTCTTCATTGTAAAAAGATAAGTGCAGGTAAGTGGAGGTATGTCTCATTAGCGCAGCGTGGGAGTTACCTGCTCATTACCTCATTAATCTTACAGCGGCAATTAAGCTGGGTATGAGATTGTGTTTCTTCTTCTTATTATTATTATTATTATTATTATTATTATTATTATTATTATGATGTTTATGTATTTGCATTATTAATCATCAATATTACTGATTTTACTATTATAGTATTTATTACTGTTAATATAACTATTATCAGTATTATAAATAAATTATTATCATTAATACGAACCGATTTAACTCATTCTGATATCATTTGAATGGCTTTCCCAACTATCTTATTATGAAGTCATAATTATATGCCTGCCAGATTACATAAATTCCAATTAGAAACTTAAAATAGTGTATAAATTTAACCTCTTGACTAACGCACTCCTTCCTGGAGCTTAATTTAATATAATATAATTCATGGAGTGTGATTATTTAATATTGAATTAACATGTACAATTAGCTAACCAATATAATACTCTCCAAGCTTTATCAGGTCACTTACATCCTGATCGTAAGGAAATTATGTGTTTTTTAGAAGTGACAATATATGTCTCATGTGTGTGTATGTGTGTGTGTGTGTGTGTGTGTGTGTGTGTGTGTGTGTGTGTGTGTGTAACAGAGAGTGAGAGTGAGTTTGTTTTCCTATGTGAATGAAGGAGACAAAAGGCAACATAACAACAGTAGCATAACACAGTTATAAGTGATCTTTCGTATATCTGAGAAAAAGAGAATAACGTCTGTTACGACCGGGGCTACGAATAAAACAAGGGCACTTAATGCTTGGACTAGTAATATGGCACTATGCAACAACGGTACGCTAGATCCAAACCCTCGATCTTATATGCCGGCGAACAAAACACCTATAACCTCCAGAGTTAATCTGCGATAATGGGGTATCCTTAACTGGGCATACCTTTTTTTGTTTTTTTTTTTTTTTATTCTATATTCCAACTTACTTCCTCTCGGGCATAGACTGAGAGCCTTAACATTCACCGCTTTACAATGAACAGTGAAGCCCGTGAGGTCTTGTTCCAGTCTAGGGAGTGAGACATGTGAAGCACGTAGAGTACAACGAGCACCTGCCATCTTGCCTTCACATGAGGCACGGTGCTCACTCATGGCCCGAAACGACCCCATCTCTGAAGCCACCTCGTTCCCGTGCTTCAATGTCTCACCCCCTACACTCGGACTCTCACACTTACACACACACAACGCCACCTGTTGAGCAGATAACTCACCAGGCATTGCACCCCTATAGCATATTTTGAATATGGGAATATTCATACAGTGCTATTTAATCAGGGAACAATGAGGGTATTTTATTGACGTTTCGGTGGGCTTGTGGTAATGCACTGATACCAGGTACAGCACAAATTCCATCCCAATAATATCTTCCCATTGATACATCGGGATTTGAACCCGGGACCTTTGGATTACCAGGCCAGTGGCAAGACCACTCCACCACACCTCCCTACTTCTCTACTCTACTTCAGGCTAACCCACACTGGTATAGCCTGATAACACACAGGATGCAAGTTACGTTAAAATGCACAAACAAGAATCTAGGGAAAGATCAATTAAATCACTGCAAGATTTAATACAATAAAAAGATGCTTCAATACAGGTACTCTAAACAACAATAAACTCTTCACTCCTATCTGAAAGAAAGTGAAGTATAGTCCTACAGCATAGACTTGGAAACTTCTGACGAAAGTCTGATGCTCATAAGATGCTCGTATCTTAAATTATATAAAGGCAGGAGGCAGGACACCACGCGTGTAAATGGAATACACCAAAAGATAGGACATATAATGTTAACTGACACGAGAATACTATAAATGCGCAACGGTAGTAATGCTCGACACTAAAAGAAGTACTTCCTCATCAACGAAACAGTCTGCTATGGTTGTGCAACTCAACAACAACCTAGACTAATAAATGCTTGTGAATAATAATGCATACATATCAAGAGAGCTTATGTCCTAACTAGTGTCTGCTAGGTGAATAAAGTCTAGCTGGGATATCAAGGTTAGGAAACTGTGGCTGAGCAAGACAAGCTCATAGCCTAGCGTTGTCCTTAAGGCGGTATGATTAAAGTTACGTTAATAACGGGGATGCTCTCTTGGTGGATCCAGATCTCAAGTATCTGGCTCTACCCTGGAGATCCCTCTAAAGTCAAGCAAAGAGGTAGTACTGTGTTATAAGGTAGTAGGCTAATACCCTCTTACAACACGATGCTGCACTCGTAAAAGACACAACCAAAAGGACGACCTAGGCTACCACAGAAACCCTCGAAGTCGTGTAGGTATAAGCAAACCGTACACACATCGGTGACAACGACAACAGAAACCTCATCCCAGTCTAGCATTAGATAACCGATCAGAGCACTCTGATAATGAGGGAGACACACACAAAGAGTCATCAAACCTCCATAGACTAAGGACACTGAGGGAGACACACACAGAGTCATCAAACCTCCATAGACTACATACCCTTATAGCCTATTCTAATACATGTAAATATATATGAGAGCGACGCACACAATACGATGGGCCGATATGAAATCGTGTACAGAACCCAAAGGGAGTGCTGTGACGTTAAAAGATTAGAGGAATGAAAGAAAATAAGTTGAGTGAGAGAGACAGTATCAGAATGGTGGAGATATGGGGGACAGTTGTAAAATGGATGTTAGTCGTGTGCGTCCCTAGCCTGCTCTGAGGAAGGCAGCTCCTGGGGACCCCCACGAACACAGGAGCCCACAAAGACGCGGTGGTCGGCTAATCACAGGCCGAGACGTAAAAGGCAGCAGGTGTCACGTGACACAGCCAGACACGACAGCCAATCAAGGGGCGTGAGAAAGCACGCACGCGAGCCTTCGAGCGAGGGAGGCAGCACATGTATACGCACTTTTTCTATTGCACTAGACATATCGAAAGCCTTAGATAGAGTCTGGCATAAATCTTTAATTTCTAAACTACCCTCCTTCGGTTTCTATCCCTCCATCTGTGCCTTTGTCTCTAATTTCCTTTCCGGCCGTTCCATAGCCGCGGTTGTGGACGGCCATTGTTCACTTCCTCACCCTATAAACTCCGGTGTTCCTCAGGGCTCTGGCCTATCTCCTATTCTCTTTCTAATTTTTATAAATGATCTCCTTAACTGTACCTTAATTCCCATCCATTCATACGCAGACGACTCAACCTTACACTACTCCATTAGTTTTTCAGAACGCCCCAGCCAGCAATCCCTCAACGACAAACATAATGAAGCCATAGAACTCTTAAATTCTGATCTAAATACTATTTCCAATTGGGGCAGAGAAAACCTTGTTAACTTTAATGCTTCCAAAACCCAATTTCTCCATCTATCTACCCGTCAGGATCTCCCAGCGGACTATCCCTTATTCTTCAACAATACAAAAATCAACCCTTCATCTTCTCTCAATATTCTTGGTGTCTCTTTTTCTTCTGCTCTCATTTGGAAGGAGCATATTACCAGTCTTGCTAAGGCAGCCTCCCAGAAGCTGGGTGTGCTCAACCGCCTTAGGGGTTCTTTTCCCCTGCACAGCTTCTTGCTCTGTACAGGGGCATAGTGCGCCCTTGTATTGAGTATTGTTCACATGTGTGGGGAGGTTCCTCTCACACCGCTCTCCTAGACAAAGTTGAAAGGAAGGCCTTTCGTATCATTAATCCCGTTCACTCACCAACTCTCTGCAATCTCTCTCTCTCCGCCGCAATGTTGCATCTCTCTCGCTATTCTATCGCTACTATAATAATCAGTGTACCTCAGAGCTATCCCAGTGCATACCACCTCCTTTACGTAGGGCACGTGGTACCCGTCTTGCAACTCAATCCCACACCTACTCTGTGCAACTCTCCAACCCAAGAGTGAAATGTTACTCTCAAACTTTCTTCTACTCAACAGCTGAGCTCTGGAACTCTCTCCCAGAATCAGTCTTTCCCTCTTCCTATGACTTACATTGCTTCAAACTCTGTGTGTCCAGGCATTTTGGCTCGAACGTCCCTTGATTTTGGCCCTGTCACTCTTTCAACTAAGGGGGAGGCACTCTCTATAGGCAGTTATGCCTTTTGCCTCCCTCAATCACATAGAAAAAAAACAAAAAACAAAAAACGCACACACTACCTATATTGTTCTCTCTGCTTAACAATATACAATGCATGTTATATTCTATTAATGATATAAAGCACTTCCCGTTGTCACAGACGAAAATAAAGACCACCACTGGACTGTCTGTGACAATACTATTGCTAGGAAAGAAAGAATAACATTCTCTGATAACTGTAGCCCACTTCAATGTCCCTGGCGAGCGCTAGTGGCTACCGAGAGGCGATTCTGCCAACGCTGGTAGGCGTCACACCCCGCCCAAGATATAGGACGCTCAACATTAGGCGAGCACGATATCTGACAAGGCAGAATGCCGACAAGACCCGCCACACATAGCCACTCCACCAGGAAATGAAATGCAAAGCTCAATCTTAAATAAAAACAACACATTAGCATAAACAAAATCTTATAACCCCTCCCAAACATAATAGTATAATTTTAGCCTACTATGCTCCCTGAGCGAGCTTCACAGAGCCCAGCCTACTAAGTGAAAGACAGTTTCAACTTCGGACCTTAGCTATAATATTGGCAACTTACAATTAACTATAAAAAAGAAAGAGTTTTTATGTGATTTTTTTTATTTAATTTTAATGTTGTTTTTGACGGCTGCTCTATAGGGGCAAGCCTAGTTTTTCTCCACTCAAACCCACACACTTGTGGTTATCTGCGCCGGATCCCCCACCCTCGACAAACAGTCTGCAATCACATTCTCACAACCGGCAATATGGCGAATGTCTAGATTGTATTCTTGCAACATGAGTGACCAACATGTCAGCCTCATATTCCGGTTATGGAATTGGTTCAGAAATTTAAGAGGGTGGTGATCGGTGTAAATCACCACGACTGGCCCGTAGGCAGGAACATATACTTCAAATTGCCTGAGCACCAACACTATTGCCAGCAGTTCTTTCTCTACCACAGAGTAGTTTTTCTGAGCGGAATTAAACTTCTTTGAAAAGAAACTGACTGGATGCTCCAAACCTTCCTCGTCTGTTTGCATTAAGACGGCACCAGCCCCTACACCGCTAGCATCTGTTGCCAGCTAGAATGGTCTTTCAAAGTCAGGGTCCCTGAGGATTGGGTGAGTGCATAGTAGGTGCTTGACCAGCGAAAAAGCCCTTTCACACTCAGGTGCCCACTTGAACTTTTTCTCTTTTGCTAGTAAATCTGTCAGAGGAGCTAAGACAGTAGAATAACCCTTAATGAAACGGCGATAGTAACCGATCATGCCCAAAAATCTCATGATCTGCCGCTTGGTGGACGGCCTGGGGAACTGGTAAATAGCCTGTATCTTGTTTTGGGGGGGGCACACCTGGCCTAACCCGACCACAAACCCGAGATACTGTACAGTTGCCCGGACAAACTCACACTTGCCTAGATTGACCACCAAGCTGGCCTCACTGAGCTTCTGAAACAAGGCTTCTATGTGCTCACAGTGACACTCAAAGTTGTCATCGTAGATTATAACGTCATCTAAGTAGACAGTGCAGTTAGGGATGTCAGCTACTAACTAATTCATAAGACTCTGGAAGGTTGCTGGGGCATTCTTAAGACCATACGGCATCACATTGCAACGGTAGGTGTTCCAATCAACCACAAACCCGCATACCCCCTTCGCCCGCTCAGACAAGGGCTCCTGCCAGTAGCCTTTCACTAGGTCTACTTTATTTAAAAACTTTGCCTTACCAATCTTGTCTACACTATCATCAACACGGGGAAGGGGATAAGCATTGGTGGGAGTCAACTCGTTCAATCTCCGAAAGTCAATGTAGAAGCGGCCCTTCCCGTCAGGTTTAGGCTGCAGAGTGACAGGAGATGTCCACCTCACTGCCCCCTTCTCAATCAACCCCCGTTCTAACATATAGTCTAACTCCGCTCGGAGGGCTGGGAGTTTAATGGGTGGAATTCTGTAAGGTACTGATTTAAAGGGGGGGTGATCTCCCACGTCTACGTCATGCACCACCCAAGTTGTGAGGCCTGGATGCTCTGCAAACACAGTGGGGTATGAATCAAACAGGCGCTGCACAGCTACATGCTGTTGCTCAGGCAGGTGCACTAGAGCCTCGTCAGCCACCTGTCTGGAGTTTCCCGCCCACTGGTCTGCAGAGGCATGACACTCCCAGTTATCTTCCACCTGAGCTTCACTGTCCCTCACTCCTTCTCCTCCATGACCGCTGCAGGTCAACACCGGGAGAGCGAGAGGCTCAGGGGGTCGCCTCACAAACTCCTTTACCAGATTCACATGGCACAGCTGGTTCTTTTTACGCCTATCTGGAGTAGCCACAAGATAGTCTAGGTCAGAGATCTTCTTTACCACCTTATAGCGACCAACGTACTTAGCCGACAACGGATGACCGGGCAGAGGTAACAAAATCAACACCTCCTGCCCCACCTTAAACTCCCGGAGTTTTGTCTTCTCATCGTACCTGTCCTTCATCAATGTTTGAGACCCTACCAGATTCCTACCGGCCAACTCTAGGCTTCTCAGCATTCTTTCACGGCTCTCGAGGACGTACTTTAACATGGAACATAGTTTTGCTGTGCCCTCCCAAATTTCCCTTTCCATGTTGAGGGGGCCTCTGATCTGATGGCCAAAGACTAGCTCATTGGGACTGAACCCTAGGCTTTCACCAGGTACCTCCCGAGCAGCGAATAATACATAGGGCAACCCAAGATCCCAATCTTTACCATTCTCAACACAATAACACCGCAGCATGCTCTTGAGAGTCGAGTGCCACCTCTCCAACACCCCCTGACTCTCTGGGTGGTAGGCTGAAGAGACAACGGTACTAACACCGTGCTGCTGCATGGTCTGTTTAAAAAGGTTAGAAGTAAAGTTGGATCCCTGGTCCGACTGCAATTCCTGCGGGTACCCGTACCTAGAGCAGTACAATAGCAAGTTACGAACAACAGTCTTAGCAGTACCATTTCGCATGGGGTAAGCATCCGGATAACGAGTGGCAACATCCATAATGGTGAGGAGGTACTTGTTGCCTGCACTAGTAGGGGGTAGTGGGCCAACCATGTCGATTATAACCTTACTGAATGGTGGCCCGATTACAGGAATAGGGTGTAACGGAGCCTTGGGGATACACTGGTTTGGTTTACCTACTGTCTGACAGGTACTACACATTGCCACCCATGATGCCACATGTGCTTTCATACCTGGCCATCAAAACAATTTATCCAAGGCTGCTACCGTCTTACGTACACCCAAAAGCCCTACCAACGGTACATCATGCGCCAACCACAGTAGGCTATCACGGCACACACGAGGCACAACCAACTGGTCAACCACTCTCGACCCGCCCTCCCAACTCCGTCTGGGATCCAGAAAACGCCTGTACAAAATACCCTCCACACGAAAGAAATCCCCCGTCTTTGCATCCCCGTCCTCCTCAAGTTCCACTGCACCGTTGCTACACTTTTGAAGCTCAGGATCATCTAACTGTAGCATACAAATATCCGAAGGAGCCAATTTATCTAGATGCTCCCAGAGCAACTTATGGCCTCCCCCGATACTAAGCTGTTCTATCCTATCTTGCTTACGGGTGTAACGGTGCTGTCTCGGAGTATTCTCACCACCTACCTCCTCACCAAGTATGACAGGTTCTGGGGCTACTGCGGACCTAAATATTGGTGCTATTACTGAGTCGCCAAGAAGAGCCGCTGGATCAAAACTCTCAAAACTTTTCCCAGCTTTAGCTTTCTCCTTCCGACCGTTCCTCCGCTGGTCTAGAGACTGAGAAATAGGCTGTGACACTTTAGATGCACGAGATCGGGTAACAACACACGCCATCTGCTGTAAATGACACCTCTCGACCAACTCCTGCCCCTCCCTACTCACATCGGCCGCCCTCTCGGCATCGACTAAGGGTGGAACCTCAGAAGTAGGCACCGCAAAGTCGTTGCCGAGAAGAAGGTCGACGCCCTCTACTGGCAGTTTCTCTACGATTCCAACATCAAGCTCCCGTGTCACATCATCAACCTCCAGCTCTACTCGAACCAACGGGTATGACCGTGTAGCATTAATACTCTGCACCACAACCACCCATGCCGCGTTTATAGGTTGGCCTGTAAAGTTCTTCATCAAAGTATGGGGTGCACCTGTATCTCGCAGCAACTCCAACCAATGCTTGCAACCAGCCCAACTCACGCAGCCACGCCCTCGATGGCCACAAAATGCATCGCGGACAGGATTCGAGCCTTCCGGACACTCCTTCACTGGCTGTGCCCCCGCATCTGACATATCACCCCGGGTGATTGCAGAAGACCCCCAGAAGACACCCCAATGTTGCGAGCCAAAGACACGACTGCAGTAGGTAGTTTGCTAGAACAGGATCGTGCAAAATGCCCCTTCTTGTGACAATGAAAACACTACCTCCCCCTTGGGCTTCCCTTGAGGTGGGGAAGGGCCCGAACCCTTCTTAAATGGGACGGTATTAGGTTTATGGTCAGACTTAATATCATTGCTCTTGTTTTTATTGTTATATGGTGTATCACTGACTCGGGGGGGTGGAGTGTTGCGCCCCTTATTACCTGCATCGTTCCGTTGTGCAGACCCGCACCCACGAATCAGCGATAGCCTAAGGTCAGCCATCTCAGCTGCCTCCTGTACAGTTTTAGGATTTTTCTCTTTGAGGTTCAACGTCAGATCGCTGCCCGTACACTTAAAGAACTGCTCGAGAAGCATCAACTGTTTTATCTCATCAAACGTCGTTGCCTTCTCCGATCTCAGCCAATTCCCAAAAGCGTCAGACAGTTCCCGGGCATGTTCAAGAATGGTGCCCTCACAACCCTTCGTAACACCCCGGAACTTCAACCTATAAGTCTCTGGTTGCAACTCATATGCCCGCAGAACAGCCTCCTTCAATACCTCATAATCAAAGCAAGACTCCAAGGGCAACGCATCATATGCCTTGAGTCCTTTGCCAACCAACCTAGAGGAAACAAGGGCTGCCCACTTAACCTCGGGCCATTGGTGCTCCCGGCACTTCTTCTCAAAACGCAGGAAAAACTCGGTGACACCCGACTCGTCAAATACAGGGACTAACTTAAGAAGGTGCGATAAAGACTGATCAAGGCCTCGATTCCCAGAACCGAGACGCTGCCCTGTCGACTCCACCCGAGACTTCTCAAGATCTCTGTCTGCACAGTACTTCGTAGCCTCCACCTGAAGCTCAGCCTCACGTACAGCCTTTCTCTCCTCAGATTGAATCCGCCGCTGCTCCAGCTCAAGTTTGGCGAGCTCGAGCTGAAACAACATCTCGGAAGACAAACCCTGAGGAGGGGGTGCTACTATCGGGGACCCACCCCGTGAGGCACCTAGAGGCATACCCAACTGCCAGCGAGCATCGGCCTGCGGGAACGTACCCGGCTCCGGAGCCCGAGGGGGCGCCATGGTAGGAGGCGAGTGGAAAGGGGGCTGGGCAGAAGGTGCCCCAGCTCCCGCTCCACCCGAAGCCCCACGTACCCCACCGAGCACACAGGTAACCAGCTCACCTCTCGACAAACCGCTAGTACCGGGAAACCCTAAGACCGTGGCTACACACTGTAGTCCGTACCGGTCTAGACCCGACACCCGACTCGCTGACACAGGTGTTTCGGAGCAAGCTGGGGAGAACTGGGAACAGACGCAAATGAAAGTCACCAAATTGTTGCAAGATAAATTAAACATCTCTGTTAAGTCATTTGAGCGTGTTCACCGCATCGGTAGAGGAACCAGTGATCGACCAAGGATATTGTAGCTAAGTTTTCCAGTTTCCCTGAGCGTGACACTGTATACCGCAACCGGAGGATGCTGAAGGGGACTCACGTGTTCATCTCCGAAGACCTTTGCCCATCAACACTGGAGGTGAGACGTATGCAGCTCGGCGCGCTCACAGAGGCAAAGAACAACGGGAAGCTGGCCTATTTCAGCTATAGAACACTGGTGATAAAAGAAAGGCGTGGAGGTGGGGGTGGACCATTTCATCATCAAGCAACAGCCGGCCAACACCGCCGCTTATCAACTGCCGTACCACCCAACCACCGTCAATCATCAACACCTGTTCAGTCCCCCAGGACTAGAGTACCAGCCACCCCTCCCTACAACAACGACCGGCCCTCCACCTCCCTACCCTCCCCTATGATCAGGCCCCCCGTCACCCCTCCACCAGTTCACCATACCCCAGCCATACAACCACAGCCCGCCCGTCGTGGTTCTATCTCCGCCCCCACGCCACCTCGCCAACGTGAAGTAGAGGATACCAGCAACGCCAGAGATGTGACACTACCCCGACCATTGTCAACACATGAAGAAAATGGAGCAACTGGACTGTCTCACCGGGAAACATCATGGTCAACAGACAAACAGTCTCGGAATATAAAGAAGCCTGACAGATTCACCTCTCAGTGAGACACCTTTTTGGGCTTCTTGATTAGAATTTAAGATCATATAAGACGTGCATAATGGATACTTATGGTTGTTTACCTTTTTCAAGTCTCAGTGACGATGAATTATTATTAAACATAAATTGCGATATCTTAATTCAAAACGAAGAAAATATCTCACTTAACATTTTAGAAAATTTAACTTACAATCAATTTACTTTTAATCATGATGTCCACAATACTGACACAGATCCTGATAATTATATGATAAATTCCCTAGGCTATTACCCATTATGTAATTACGTTTTTCCTGGCAATCCCAATTCCCACCTTGGAAAAATACCTCTTACAACCTTTTCTTTACTTTATTACAATATTAACAGTATGCCATCACATTTCGAAGATTTTAAAGAACAAACATTAAAACCGCTTAACCTTGACTTCGATATTTTGGGTTTTTGTGAAACCAAATTGACTAAGGATATAGAACATTTATTTCAGCTACCCAATTACACAATGTTTACCAACAGTTTTTCCCGCACCAGTGGCGGTGTAGCATTATACCTCAAGACCGGTTATAGATACATTATGAGAAATGACCTAACTATGCAGCACAACAGTATAGAGACTATAGGTATTGAAATATGTGCGGAGAATGCAGATAACGTAATTGTGATGATTGTATATAGGAGGCCTCATTCTGACTTTAAATATTTTCTAGAGAGATTCAATCATATTATTTCCGTTATTAGCGACGAAAAGAAAATTAGCTACATTGGTGGAGACTTCAATATCAATCTATTAAGACATAAAGATGATAATGCAGTAGCAGATTTCACTAATTCATGTCACTCAAAGATATTTTATAATACAATATGCAAACCAACACGAGTCACTCACTCCACAGGAACAATCATTGACCATATTTGGTCTAATAATTATATTAATAACAGATTAAGTGGAATTGTTTACAATAAAATCTCTGACCATTTTCCAGTATTTTCGGTGTATAATTCTAATATTTCTAAATCGAAATTTAAAGAGGAAAATGATACAACAATATCTTTCAGAAATTATAATGCTGAAAATCTTGATAATTTTAAGCAATGCATGGAGAGTGTATCATGGGACCTGGTTTATTCTTCTTCCAATCCTAATATTATTTACAGCAACTTCATAAGTATATTCAGTGCGTGTTTCAACAAATATTTTCCCATAATTACGAAACGTATTAAAGCAAATCACATAAATAAGCCATATATATCGAATAATATTAAATCATTGATCAAAGAGAAGAATAAACTGGCACGGAAATACGCTTTAAGGCCCATCACGTTCGGGGAGGAATTCCGCACATTACGCAACAAAGTCTCGCAAGAAATTAGACAAGCAAAAGGAAATTATTACAAAACTAAACTAACAGAAAATTCAGGGAACACCAAGAAAGTCTGGAAAATTATTAATTCTGTTCTCAATAAAGACAAACAAAATAAGATTAACGACACATTTATGCATAATGATGTAGAATTAAATATCCCACAACAGATTGCAAATAAGTTCAATTCTTACTTTATCAATGTGGGGAAATCTCTTGCAGAAAATATTACTGATGAAAATGTAGATTATAATACTTACTTACTAAACAGGCAAGAAACTGTATTTAATATGTCACCTATTACACAAGATGAATTATTGCATGCCATAGAAAACTTGCGGGATTCTTCTCCGGGTTATGATGACATACCTATGTCTATAGTGAGGAAGGTCATCCATATACTGTCACCTATTAGTTTACACTTATGTAATAGTTCATTTGCGACTGGGATTTTCCCTGAGGATCTTAAAGTTGCCAAAATAATACCTATTTTTAAGTCAGGAGATGTAGGTCTTTTTAAAAATCATCGACCAGTATCTGTTTTACCTGCCATAAGTAAAATATTAGAAAAAGTTATGTTTGATAGGCTCATGGATTATTGCACTACTAATGGTGTTTTGTCAGATGCCCAATATGGTTTAGGAAGGGACGTTCCACTGAATTAGCCTTATCAAAATTCAAAAGTGATATCCTCAGTTCCTTTGACAATAAAGATTATTTAATAAGCATATTTTTAGATCTGTCTAAGGCATTTGATACGGTTCACCATCAGATTTTGTTAGATAAACTCAAACATTATGGAATTAGAGATATTACACATACTTGGTTTCAGTCATACTTAAGTAATCGGAGGCAATATGTGCAATATAAGGACTGCAAATCTGAACAACAGTTTATAACATATGGAGTCCCACAGGGGTCCATATTGGGCCCACTGCTCTTCATTTTATATATTAATGATTTTATTAACTCTAGCACTATATTTAACTTCCTGTTATTTGCCGATGATAGCACTTTGTATGCCAGACACAGGGATCTACGTTTCCCAATAGATTTAGTCAATAATGAGCTAAATAACATAGCAAGGTGGATACAAGCTAATAAGCTTACTCTTAATATTGACAAAACTAAGTATATAATTTTTAAGAGGAATAAATCTATCGCTCAAAATTTAGCACCAATTAAGATTGGAAATAATGTACTAAAGGAGGAGGAACATATAAAGTTTCTTGGTGTTGTGGTGGATAGCAGGCTGTCGTGGGGCATACATATACATGATTTGAAAAACAAACTTAATAAGCAATGTGGCATACTCTACCTTACACGACACTGCTTTAATATTAGTGCTCTAAAACAATTATATTATAGTCTTATCTATCCACAGTTGTTATATTGCCAAACAATTTGGGGTGCAACTAGTAAAACCAAATTATTAACTATTGAAAAATCACAAAAAAATAATTAGAACTATATCACATAAATCAAGATATGCCCACACAAATGAACTTTTTAGTAAACTTGAATTATTTAAATTTAAGGATATCAATACTTATTGCAGTGCGCTTTTCGTATTTAAATGTCTGCATAACCTTGATAGAACTGATTTGTTTACACCTAGTAACAATGAAAGGTACAATTTAAGGGGAGCTGATCTATTAAGAATTGCTCTCATGACTTCTAGTCAAGCTCAGACATGTATAAAATATCATGGAGTTAAGGTGTGGAACGGATTACCTCAAAATTTAAGAAATATACAGGAAATATCTCGGTTTAAGAGACAATTAAAAAAAATTATATTAACACGATATCAACAGTGACTACTAAAGTAAGTATATCACCAATTATACTACCAATAATTTCAACATCCCTATCACCTAGATCGACAAATGTATAACCTTTAATAATATTTACGCTGGCTGTGTGTGTATATATATGTAGAGTCACGTAAAGGGTTGAATGAGCTTGAATACTATTTTGTAATAAACATGCTTCTATTTTTGTATGTAAAGGTGTATATAATGTATGTGTAGTTGGCATTTGTATGCATTTTTTTTTTTTTTTTTTTTTTTTTTTAGAAATGGATATATTATAGTCTGCAGTAAATTATTTACCATGTTCTCATATATAGGTCTAAATAAATGGTGTAAGTGTGTATTCCATGCACAACAAAGTTTATGTCCTTTACTAATTAGGCATATACTGTTAGGGAAGCGTATGTGTCTTTGTGTCGAATTGTGGGTATAATTGCGAGTATGGCCTTTGAACATCAAGTCAATAGTTGTACAATGTATGTTATATATATTCAATTTTTGTAAATGATATTACATGGGTAATTGTGATAATGAACAATCAGCTGTGAGCTCTGGGAAGTGAGTGTGACCTCAGGGTTAATCACCATTAATTTAATTTGTTTTATGTTATTATATTTTGCCTACATACATCCCTTTTCGAATTTAGAAAAAATCTTTACAACACGTAGTTCCCAGGGCACATAGCTGTGACTAAGTGTATTATATACAATTGCATTTTGATAGATCGAGTTATAGCCAGGTGCCTTTAAGAGAGACATCTCTCAAAAGGCTCAGCCTTATTTTTTGGTATTATTATTATATGTTTTTGTTTTTTAACAAATCATTTGTAAGCAAAATTGTATTGTATACTAAAGGCTAAATACAAATATTTCAATTCAATTCAATTCAATACAGGCTCCTCCAAAAATATCTGAGCATCCTCCTCACTGTTTACCACCCGAGCGCCGCTAGACAACTCCACCTTCTCCACCTCCTCGCCTGTGCTCTCACTATGTACTGATCCGTCGTTCGACATAGTGTCCACCGGAAATCCTCAACGTTTATAAAAAAAAAGAAGTACCTACTCTCATGTAGCACTATTCACTCAAAAATGCTTGAAGACAACTCAAGTGCTATACTACGTTGCTAAACAAATTCCCACGTGTCCAAAATATTCCTCAAAAAACAAATGTCCAGAAATCCTGTAATTATTTCTTAGTTCACTAGGTTGACTAAGATAGGATACTAGGCAAGGTCGCCATTTGTTACGACCGGGGCTACGAATAAAACCAGGGCACTTAATGCTTGTACTAGTAATAGGGCACTATGCAACAACGGTACGCTAGATCCAAACCCACGAACTTATATGCCGGCGAACAAAACACCTATAACCTCCAGAGTTAATCTGCGATAATGGGGTATCCTTAACTGGGCATAAATGTACTCTACTTCAAGCTAACCCACACTGGTATAGCCTGATAACACACAGGATGCAAGTTACGTTAAAATGCATGAAACAAGAATCTAGGGAAAGATCAATTAAATCACTGCAAGATTTAATACAATAAAAAAATGCTTCAATACAGTTACTCTAAACAACAATAAACTCTTCACTCCTATCTGAAAGAAAGTGAAGTATAGTCCTACAGCATAGACCTGGAAACTTCTGAAGAAAGTCTGATGCTCATAAGATGCTCGTATCTTAAACTATATAAAGGCAGGAGGCAGGACACCACGCGTGTAAATGGAATACACCAAAAGATAGGACATATAATGTTAACTGACACGAGAATACTATAAATGCGCAACGGTAGTAATGCTCGACACTAAAAGAAGTACTTCCTCATCAACGAAACAGGCTGCTATGGTTGGGCAACTCAACAACAACCTAGACTAATAAATGCTTGTGAATAATAATGCATACATAATTATCAAAAGAGCTTATGTCCTAACTAGTGTCTGCTAGGCGAATAAAATCTAGCTGGGATATCAATGTTAGGAAACTGTGGCTGAGCAAGACAGGCTCATAGCCTAGCGTTGTCCTTAAGGCGGTATGATTAAAGTTACGTTAATGACGGGGATGCTCTCTTGGTGAATCCAGATCTCAAGTATCTGGCTTTACCCTGGCGATCCCTCTAAAGTCAAGCAAAGAGGCAGCACTGTGTTATAAGGTAGTAGGCTAATGCCCTCTTACAACACGATGCTGCACTCGCAAAAGACACAACCAAAAGGACGACCTAGGCTACCACAGAAACCGTTGAAGTCGTGTAGGTATAAGCAAACCGTACACACATCGGTGACAATGACAACAGAAACCTCATCCCAGTCAAGCATTAAATAACCGAGCAGAGCACTACTGATAATGAGGGAGACACACACAAAGAGTCATCAAACCTCCATAGACTAAGGACACTGAGGGAGACACACACAGAGTCATCAAACCTCCATAGACTAAGAACCCTTATAGCCTATTCTAATACATGTAAATATATATGAGAGCGACGCACACAATACGATGGGCCGATATGAAATCGTGTACAGAACCCAAAGGGAGTGCTGTGACGTTAAAAGATTAGAAGAATGAAAGAAAATAAGTTGAGTGAGAGAGACAGTATCAGAATGGTGGAGATATGGGGGACAGTTGTAAAAAGGATGTTAGTCGTGTGCGTCCCTAGCCTGCTCTGAGGAAGGCAGCTTCTAGGGACCCCCACGAACACAGGAGCCCACAAAGACGCGGTGGTCGGCCAATCACAGGCCGAGATGTCACAAGGCAGCAGGTGTCACGTGACACAGCCAGACACGCCAGCCAATCAAAGGGCGTGAGAAAGCACATGCGCGAGCCTCCAAGCGAGGGAGGCAGCACATGTATACGCACGCACAAACTACCACCACACTGCCTATATTGTTCTCTCTCCTTAACAATATACAATGCATGTTTTATTCTATTAATGATATAAAGCACTTCCCGTTGTCACAGACGAAAATAAAGACCACCACTGGACTGTCTGTGACAATACGATTGCTAGGAAAGAAAGAACAACATTCTCTGATAACTGTATCCCACTTCAATGTCCCTGGCGAGCGCTAGTGGCTACCGAGAGGCGATTCTGCCAACGCTGGTAGGCGTCACACGTCCTAGTAATATATATACGCAATAATCCTTGATGAATCTGAGGAGGGAATAAAATAGGGTTATTCATTTACAAACGCAGTCAGTCGCGGGTTTGATGCAAGATATTTGTATAGGCGAAGTTTAAAAGAATCAACGGTGCTGCAGTCAATAACGTCTCAGGGAAGCCCATTCCACAAGTTGACAACTCGATTGAAGAAGAAATTCTTAGATTCGTGTGAGTTAAAAGATTTACCAATAATTTTGCAACCGTTTCCCGGCGTGTAATTAGATTGGTCGATAGTGAAGTTTTTACTACAGTTCATATTGTCGATGCCTTTGATAATTTTGAACACTTGAATTAAGTTGCCTCTTAATCTGTGCTGGGTTAAAGGAAATAGATTTAATTCTCTAAGACGCTCCTCGTATGGTTTGTTCTTTAGGCTAGGTATTATTTTGGTAACTCTACGTTGAACTCGTTCTAGCTTGTCTATATCTTTTTGGTAATAAGGGGACCAGGATTGAACGCAGTATTCCAGAAGAGGGCGGACTAAGGAATTGTAAAGAGTTAAGATAACTTCTTTAAATTTATGCTCAAATGACCTGCCTACAAAGCCAATTATTTTGTTTGCATTCTTAATGCCTTCTAAACATTGTTGACTCGATTTTAGGTTACTCGATATTGTTACTCCCAGATCGGTTTCTCTGTCTACAGTCTTAAGCTGAGTGCCATTCATCGAATAGTTTGCTTTCTCATTTCGGTATCCAATATGTAGTACTTTACATGTATCTGCATTGAAACTCATTTGCCAAATTTGGGCCCACCATGACAACTTATCTAGATTGTGTTGTGTATCATCAACTTGTTCTTTTGAGAGTACGCAAATTGCAATTTTTGTATCGTCAGCAAACTTTGAGATTGTACAGGTGAGACCCTCATCTATGTCTTTGATTTAAATTAGAAAGAGAATTGTTCCTAGTACCGATCCCTGGGGTACCCCGCTACTTACATTAGTCCATTTAGATGCCTTACCGTTTATGAATACTCTTTGCTTTCTGTCGCGGAGCCAATTTTCTATCCCTTTCAAGACACCGTCTTGTATTCCATGCACTTTTAGTTTTAGCAGTAAACGTTTGTGAGGAACTTTATCAAAGGCCTTTTGAAAATCAAGGTATAAAATATCTACAGCTTTACTCTCATCATAGAGGTTGAGGATATTGTGGAAGAAGTCCAAGAGGTTTGTTAAGCAGGAACGTTTGTTACGAAAGCCGTGTTGGGTGTTTTTAAGTATGTTATTTTCTTCCAAATGATTTACGAGTCTGTCTCTTACGAGCATTTCTAGCATTTTACATACAACTGAGGTTAAGCTAATTGGACAATAGTTACTGGGTAGGGATTTGCTGCCTTTTTAAAACATCGGTGTTGCTAGCTTCCACTGGTCAGGCATAGTTCCAGACTGCAAGGATTTATTGAATAGCAATGTCAGTGGTTTGGAGAGCTCATCCTTAGCTTCCTTTAGAACTCTAGGCGAGATTGTATCAGGTCCTGGCGTTTTATTTACCTTGAGTTTATCTAAACATTTCAATGCTTCTCTCTCTGTAATGGTGATATTGCTTAAAACATCAGAATTATCTATCTGAATCGGCGATGCTGTAGGGATATCAATGAGGTCTTCTGTTGTAAAAACTGATGCAAAGAAGGTTGTACTTCGTGTTTGGTATATTCTCCATTTTCATCGACTAACGGTCCAATAGTTGAAGTAACTACTGTCTTCTTTCTGATATAACTATAGAATTTTTTTGGGTTTGTTTTACGTTGATTCGCAACATGTAACTCCAGAGTCTTTTTATTTTGCTTAATTAATATTTTGGCTTTGCCTCGTAGTTCTACAAATTTCACCCGTTCTTCGTCATTTTGTGAGGATTTTAATCTATCATTAGCCAACTTTTTAGCACGCAGACAGTTTGAAATATCTTTATTCCACCATTTGGGCTTATCATTATGGCCTGTATGCTGTATTTTCGATGGTATGCAGTCTTGCACTGATTTTAGGTATGTGTTTGCGAATGATTCCCAAGATGTAATAATTCATTACTAGTAAACTTTAAACTGAAAGTTATTGTACGATGGTCGCTGTTACTGAATTCATCACCGACATTCAAATTCTCAATCAATTCTTCTTTTGGTGAAAGTACAAGGTCAAGGACATTATTTCCACGGGTTGGAGATCTAACAAATTGATATAGCGAACTCTCTTGCAAGTTTGCATACAGGTCTTGTCCAGAGTGTGAAGTAAAACTATCTCCCCACTTGGTCACTGGTAAATTGAAATCGCCAAAAATTACGGTATCTTGAGAGTTACTTAATTCTGCAATTTGCTCATAAATTTCTCGGTCAGTTTGCACTGATTGAGCTGGAGGTCTGTATATTAGTGCAAGTATTATTTTTGTATGTTTATTATTCTTTATTAGCACAAAGGATGTGTCGACGTTCATAATTTGAGGTTTTGACACGAGGGTCGGGTTAAGACTTTCTTTGTTAAAAAATTAAACGCCACCTCCATTTCTATTAATTTGGCTTTTCTCAAACATTACATAACCGGGAAGTGAATACTCTGCTAAAAAGTCTCTGTCTTCTGTATTGAGCCAAGATTCTATTATGCCAATAACATTGTAGTTTTCTGTAAACACTAGTTCCTCTAAATCTGAAAATTTATTGCGTATGCTACGAGCGTTTGCATAGAAAACATTTAAAGTTTTGGATTTGGAATTCACGGAACGCTCTTTATTCAAATTATTGGTTCTGCTCGGATCTACATTTATGTACCTGTCTGTCCTCAGTCCTCGATCCTCGGCCCTGGTTGTCCTCAGTGTCCTCGATCATTGTCCCTAGAGGTCCTTGGTCCTCGATCATTGTCTGTGGTGGTCCTCCGTTCTCGCTGTCCTCGATCATCGTCCCTGGTAGTTCCCGGTCCTCGATCGTCGCCCCTGGTCGTCCACGGTCCTCGATCCTTGTCCCTGGTGGTCCTCTGGCCTAGAACCTCGTCCCTGGTGGTCCTTGGTTGGCTCTGCTGTTTCTACGAAAATCCTTTACTGCGTCGTGAAGCAGGCGGCCAAATCTTGCTGCTCCCACCTGGTTCAGATTTTTTATTTTTTTTTGTCTCTATTCCAACTACTCCCTCTCGGGCATAGGCTGATAGCCTTTACACTCTACCGCTGAACACGGTCAGGCCTGTGAGGTCTTGCTCCAGTCTAGGGAGTGAAACATGCGAAGCTTCACTGCTCGAAGCAACTCCATCTCTGAAGCTGCCTCGCCTCTGCGCTTCACAGTCTCATCCCCCACACTCGGACCCTCACTCTTAGAGCGCCACCTATTGAGCAAGTAACTTACTAGGCATTCCCCCACTGTAGCATATTTTTGAATATGGGAATATTCATTCAATGCTATTTATTCAGGGAACAATGAGGGTATTTTTTTGGCTTTCGGTGTGCTGTGATAATGCAATGATACTCTAGGTACATCACAAATTCCATCCAAATAATATCTTCCCATTGACATACTGGGATTCGAACCCGGGTCCATTGGAATACTAGTCCAGTGGCAAGGCCACTCCGCCACACCTCCATGGATGGACTCCATCCGCTACAAACAGATGATCTTCACGGTAAAAGTCATTCCAGGTATTGATGAATCAAACGTTTTCCTCCCTGCAGAGGTTAGCCAGATGACGATTTATGCTAGTGGCTATATTGAAGAATCGGCTCTACACACCGATCCTGGGGACAATCCCTGATATGATGAATCTGCCTGACTTTTCCTTATACTTCTGAATCAGCTTCCGGTAGTTCAGCATGAGGTCCTCCGATCGGGTCCGCTGCACATCATTAGATCCGACATGAATGATGTATATTTTGCGTGAGGGGGCTAACTTTGAAACTTCGTTGACTGCATTTGCAACGTCGTCCACACCGCCACCCGGGATACAAAAGCGCTTCCTGGTCCTGGGTGCCCTGGCGCAGAACTCCGTAAGTTGTCCACGAACCATGGAATCTCCTACGAGCCAAATTTCTTCTATTTCTTCTTCGTCGTCTAAGTCCGCAAGAATCTGGTAACGGTTTTGGCACATGGTTTCGGTGATGATCCTCCTTGTGATGGGGCGAACGTTGTTTCTCACGACGAGGAAGTTGTCCTGAGAGGGAGCGGAGTCATTATTTTCATGACTTGGTGCATGTACTGAAGCGGGTACCGCTATATCAGGCGTTGGGCTGTTGGAAGATGCCGCAGTGGTAGTAATTGCTTTATTTGATGATACTCCTACGTTGAGCGTCGCAAATTCTTGGAGTGTTTCCAGTTTCTTGGTGAGGGCGTTAATCTTGACGTTCGCTTCATCCAGTTTAGCTGCCAAATCTTCTCGAAGCTGGCAGAACCGGCAGACATGAACATCGGGGAGGCAAACATGATAGGGCCAAACCTACTGGAACAGTTCGTGCAGGCGCGAGACATGGTGACAATAACAAAACTTCAAATCACTTCATTCTAAGTCACTTCTAATCACTTGTCTCACTTCAGAACACTTTATTCACTTCACACACTTCAGATCACTTTACTCACTGTAAATCACTTCACTCAATTTAAATCCCTTCAAGTCACTTCTAATACAATTTAAGCCTGAAAATTTTACTTTTACATCAAGTCAATAATACACCTGGAATGAAAAGAAAAATTATGACACAAGATTTACTAGAAAGTACAAAAGTAAATGTGAATGGGAGGTTAAATTAACATAGTGAGAAACTGGAAAAACAATAGTAGTTAGTATATACAGTGGTCGACACAACAAAATAATGACATTTGTAATATCCCTGACAAGAGTGTAATAGACCTATTAATATGATGACAAGTATCTGAAATGCGCTTAATAGACTATCAAAAAGTATCACAGTAACAAAATGATTCTAACCCAATATTAAAACTATCTTAACAAATTTCAGTGTGTGAGATTTATATAGTTAACCAAGAGAAAAGGTTCAACTAGGTACAATAATGGCGAGACTTTGATATACAAACTACGAGGAGAGGGTTAATTTGTTTATGCGTACACAGGTGGCGCAGGTGGTGGCGGCGGCGTATTATTTGGCAAAGATAATTTTGAAAAACAAACGTTTATCAGTCAAAAATACAGGTACAATGTCATGCAAGATAACTATACTTGGTGATTTACTAAGCACTTAACTACAGTGAGGGCAAACATTACTACAACAAGGGCTAGAACAATATAATATGGAAAAAGCAAATAGTTTGTTTACATTCGTGCGTCGTCACTATCCGGTACTAATGTAAACAGTGGCAGTCTTGATAAACAAACATTTATCAGTCAAAAACACAGCAAAATAACATGCAAAACAACTACTGAGCGGTTTAACTAGCTCTTATAGCTACAGCTCATGCAAACAAATAAAGGAATGAGCAATGTGATACTCAAAATATGGTAAAATTTCCAGTGGCGGGCGAAGAGGTGTTGACGCTTCCAGTTGAATTTGTGTACGGGTAGGGTCAGGGAGTATGTGTGTGGTGGTGGTGGTGATATTAGGGAGGGGTGTGAGGGTGCGTGGGAGGTGGGTGGGTGACCTGATGTAAGGGTTGCGTGAACATATGTGGGTGGCGTATGTGGGGGAGTGGGCGGGGTTGGGGTGTGTGTATGTAGCCATGTGGATGCGAGAGAGAGAGAGAGAGAGAGTCAATAGCTAATCCTAGAATCTCTATAAAAGAAGTATGGCGAGGGGTAGCATACCAAAAACATTGAGTGGGTGTTTTCTCTGGACCGTTCCTCCCTTATGTTTAGCCCTATTAGTTTTCCCATTTTTGTTGTCAATTTCAAGAGCTTTCGTGGTATTTAGGAGTCATTTTTTTCTTGGCGAGTGGTAGCGAGCCTACAATTTAGGAGGAACCGGCCAAACATTGCTTCCGATATATGCACACATTTATTTCAAAGGGGGGTCTTGAGGGGTATCTTTTAAACTTGATTGAGGTCTAAGGAGTAACCAAAATATAGAACACAAAAATATATAATAAACAAGTAGCCTAAATGACTATATTTATAAATGTAATACATAAATACATCCATAAATAAATAAGCAAAATCTCTTCTTAACCCTTAACTGGCGGCACCCGGCTATTGTCGAGTTAAATAAATGTGGCCTATGTGGCGGGGCCCGGTTATTATCGAGTGCAATTTAGAGCACGTAATGTGCTCTGAGAGAGAGAGGAGCAGTGGGAGGAGCGTAGGTTACCTCATGACCGCTCACCACAGTGGCCGTGGAGCTACTGAGCTGTACTCCTTTTTACTCCACCCTCTCTCACTCGTTTCACACGTAATAATGTAAGAAAATAACCGTATTTTACCGATTTTGCCCTTCGGTTGCATGATCGTTGCAAAACGACCAGTGATCGTAGAAGGATGGTTCTGGTGTCATTGGAAAGCTGAATTAACGCCCTTTCAGGGATGGATACTTGTATTACGCTCTGGCTCTTGTTTATGCATGAAAACGAGCACGGAAACAAGCTCGTTTACGGTAAAACCCCCTGCTGGGCGGCACATCAAATATACTACTCCACCCACTCTTAACCCTCCCGCATTCTTAGGACTCAATCGCGTCATAACGCCACCACCCCAAGAGTGCCCGTATGACTCAATCGCGTCATAATGCCACCTGTAAGTTAGAAATATTCGCCAAAAATAAGTTTATGACTCGATTTTGACACAATTTTGACTGGTAAGTTAGGCATCAGTAAGATACAAAATAAATTATCTAGCAACCCCATAGCGTCCCCCTCTGAGTAGCCCGGGCCTTTGTAAAGTCAGTAGTTTCCCGGCCCCCAGACTGTGAGGCAGGGTCCCGGCCCTTTAAATTCTGGGCTCCCTCCCTCTGGCCCACCATGCCTAGCTATAGGCAGGCAATTATGGATTATTTCATCTACCCAGTGAAAGTGTTTAGTGAATAATTCAAATTATATATGTATATAAGATGTTACTTGTGACTTTTGGTGACTGAGGGGAGTGAATCTTGGTTAACCCTTTGATGCAGTTTTGTCTAGGTATCATTGATGACTTTACACTATTTTTTGCTTCAAAGACAAATATATTTTTCAATAAATACCGCCTACAAAAAAAATACATTATAATCACAAAGATGTCACAGGAATCCTACAGGAAGTATGGTAAGTACTCTATGGAATTTAGTTATACTACAGTATATATTATATAAATAATATATATATATATTTTATATATTATATATACAGGTATATATAACAGCCCCAAGGTCCCGAGCAAGCCCAAGGCCCATAATCGAGAAGTTATATTATTATTATATTTAATTTTTATTTATATATTTATTTCTTTGATTTATTATTGTTCTTATTCATTTTATTTATTTATCTTATTTTGTTTATGTTTATTTTATTTATTTTATATATATATATATATTTTATATATATATATATATATATATATATATATATATATATATTTTTTTTTTGTATTATTCCTGTTCCCCAGGGTGTCTAGCGGATCAGCCCCAAGGTCCCGAGGAAGCCCAAGGCCCATAATCGAGTATTTATGCTATTATTACATTTTTATTGTATTTATATATTTATTTATTTTATTTATTATTGTTTTTATTTATTTTATTTTATTTATTTTATTTTATATATATATATACTGTATATACCCACATACACACATTTGTGTTATCATTCATTATATTTTGTTTGACACCTTGTATATATATATATATACGGTATATATATATATATATATATATATATATATATATATATATATATATATATATATATATTACATTATTTGTGTGTACAATAGAATTATTTCTGAATTTATTACTTGAAGATAACCTGGCTTTCTTGTTTTGTTTTTTCACTGTCAACCCAGGAGCCATTTCCCTTCTTGTTGGAAAGGGTTGTGGCCCTACCAGGTAAGTAAAATTGACAACCTTCTGTATAAACATTCTCATATATTTACATAACAATAACAATGCATGGAAACAATTGCGCATAGCTCGCGAACCAATTACGCTATATTATTTTGGTTTTCACCATTAGAAAGAGCATAATTGTCCGATTATGGTGATATAAACAGTTATATACGTATCCGAGCAATTAAAGCAACGTCGAGGTGGGGAACAGCTCGGAACCCGGCTAGCGTCAGCGGAACGGGGACGAGTGCAGCGTAAATATTCGCATTTTGGCTCTTCATTTCAAATATTAATAAAGCAAAAAGTATTTGTCGTAGGAACTTCTAGTTTTTGTTATTCTCTTCAGCATTATCTGCCGTATTCATACAGCCTAAATTGAGAACCATAGACATCGTAACAACGAAATAATTCGCAAATGTTATAAACCATATTATGCAAAGTCATACTTTTTTTGTTTTCGGTCACTGCTTGAGAACTATTGTAGATAGACAATTTCTGTTTCCAGATTTGGAAAGAGGAGGAAAAATACTATTATTTGAGCAAATAAAAATATATGGTCAGCACTCACAATTTAGAGATAGGACGGTGTGAAACAATTGCCCGGGAAAAACTTTTATTCCGGAGTCGTTTACACTTTCATATTGCGATTTGTTTACATTATTTTTTTTTATAATGTAGTATAGTGGGGGAACGAAAGTCATAGATTGATTATGTATTTGTGGATGAATGAATGAATACATCTGTGATGGATGCTATGGTATATAGGGGTATTGGAGGGGGTCTGTCTGATCATTATGTAGTGGTAGCTAAGGTTAGGATACAAAAGAAGTGGGTGAGGAGAGCTGGAGGGAGGCGAGAGGAGGGTGGAATGGTGAGGAGGGTGGAGAGGATGCAGGAGGAGGAAGTCAGGGAGGAGTACAGGAGAGCAGTGGAAAGACGACTAGGTGGGTTCGACCTGGAAGTTATGGAGGAAGTGGAGGAGATGAGCAAGGTGTTTAAGGATGAGATCTGTGCAGCATGTGAGGAGGTGTGTGGAGTGAGGAGAAGAGGGAGGAGAGTGAAAGGTACAACATGGTGGACAGAAAAGGTAAGAATAGCTGTGGAAGAAAAGAAGAAAGCATATAGAGAGTGGTTGGGTAGTAGAGGGAATGAAGATTCCGAGAGACAGAACGAGCGAGGTACGTGGAGAGTAAGAGGGTGGTGAAGAAATTAGTGAAGGAAAGTAAGAGAAGAGTAGATGAGGAATTTGGAAGAAATCTGAGTGTAAAATGGAGGGAGAGTAAGAAACTGTTCTGGAAAGAAGTCAAGAAAGTTAGGGAAGGTAGCAAGGGAAACAGTAAGGGTGTGAAAGATAAGAATGGGAGAATGCTAGCCGAGAAGCAAGAGAGAGTCGAAAGATGGAGGGAGTACTTCAGTGAGTTGCTAAATGTAAGGAATGAAGAGCCAGCAAACATTGCTGGATATGGTATGGGAGGGAGAAGAAGAGAAGTAGTGGAGGAGGAGGTGGGGATCAGGAGGTCAGAAGTGTGGGAAGCCATGAAATGAGTGAAGTTGGGGAAAGCACCAGGAACAGATGGAGTGTGTGGGGAAATGTTGAGGTATGGTGGTGAGATAGTGATAGAATGGGTATGGAAAATGTGCAAACTAGCATGGGAGAAGGGGAGTGCACCCGATGACTGGAAGACTGGCATAATAGTCCCCCTATATAAGGGCAAAGGGGAAAGAGGAGTGTGTGGTAACCACCGACGAATATGTCTTCTAAGCGTAGTAGGGATACAGTAGGGTAGTGATTGTGAGAGTGAGAGTGAGAACGGAGAAATGGATATGCGATGAGCAGGGAGGTTTTAAGAAGGGAAGAGGATGTGTAGATCAGATTTTTACCCTGAATTGTGTTGTGGAGAAGTATCTGGAGAAGAAACAAAAGGTGTATGTTGCCTTTTTGGACTTGGAGAAGGCCTATGACAGAGTGGATAGAGAACGTTTGTGGAAAGTACTTAGAATATACGGAGTAGAGGGCAAGTTGCTGAAAGCAGTGAAGAGCATGTATGAGGGTGCAAAGGCGGCAGTACGTGTGGAGAGTGAGCAGAGCGAGTTCTTTGACCTGAATGTAGGTTTGAAACAGGGGTGTGTGATGCCCCCGTGGTTTTTTACTGTATATATGGATGGAGTCATGAAAGAAATACTATCAAGAGCAGTGGATGTTGGTGTATCACTGAAAAGGGAGGGAATTGAGTGGAAGCTACCTATACTGCTGTTTGTGGATGATACAGTTCTGATGAGTGATAATGAATGGGAGTTGCAGGGTCTGGTAAATGAGTTTGGAACAGTGTGCAAAAAACGGAATTTGAAGGTAAATGCGGGGAAGAGCAAGGTTATGGTCTTCGAAAGGGGTGAAGTCACAGAGTGTGAGGTGAAGCTGAACGGTCAGGCTATGGAGATCGTCAACTCTTTTAAGTATCTGGGCAGTGTGTTGAGTAAAGATGGGACTATGCATGAAGAAGTGCGGGAGAGGGTACACCAGGGGAAGAGGGTTGTAGGAACGCTAAAAGCAGTAACAAGAAATAGGGTGGTCAGTATGGAAGTGAAGAAGTCCTTGCATGACAGTGTGGTAATCCCGACACTGACTTACGGAAGCGAAGCATGGACGTTGGTTGAGAGACTCAGACCAAGAGTGAGAGCAGTAGAAATGAATTACTTAAGGAGTGCGTGCGGAGTTACCTGGAGGGATAGACAGACTAATGAGGAAGTAAGAAGGAGGTGTGGTGTGGAGGTAGATGTGCTGGAAAGTGTGAAAAGGAACAACTTGAGATGGTTCGGCCATATGGAACGTATGGAAAGCGAGAGAATGACTAAGAGGGTGTACGAGAGCGAGGTGGAGGGACAGAGAGGGAGAGTTAGACCGAATGAGAGGTGGAAGGATGGAGTGAGGAAGTACATGAACGAAGGCGGTGCTGGTTGGGGGGAGGGGCGTCGACTGACTGGGGACAGAGGTGCATGGGGCAGTTCGTTCGTGGCCACACCTTCGGGGATCACGGCATCAGGCAATAGATAGATAGATAGATAGTATAGTTATTCCTCTTTCCATTGACATATGATACATCACAATAAACAGCATTCTGGTGGATGAAAATACAGAAAAAGACAAGGCTTCGAAAACTCGCCCAGCCTGGTATTTCTTGGCAAATTAGAGAATGTCTTACCATAAGTTATATAATTAAGTTGCCGAATGCGGGAGGGTTAAGGTGTTAAAATAATTCACAACAGCGGATTCATGACAAGTTTTGGAAGGAAGTATTTTTATGTTTGGTAAATCAAAACACTATACAAACCTTCAAACATTTGCCATTACAAGCTTTCTCAATGCATTGTTGTAATTTATTTGTTCTCTTAATTATTATATAATTATTTTGTTGTACAGGCTCTGGTACACAGTGTAACATTATCATAACATTCTTTGTGTATTATTTTTTTCTGGACTCCTATCTTATACGGCCTTTTACCTCATTTATCTGTCCATTTTAAGCCTTTTCGTGACAATTATGTGTCGATTTTATCCAGGCAAGCGATAGCGAGCGTGTAATATTGTACCGAAAAATGTACAAATGTATCTAGAAGATGTATGTTGGTGGTCTTGCTTTAATAAGCTTGATGGTGGTCTTAGGAGGAAACACAACCAAATACACAAACATAATAATAAATAATTATAAATAATTTAAAAAGCATCCTTCAGTGCCATATATAACTAAAGTATACCCAATACAACCAGCTATCTCCCATTATACCTATTTACCGGCCTACTCAAGTATAAATCCACCCACACAATCACCCTTTTCCAGCCTCACACCCCCACGTATCCCACACTTTATTACTTACACACACCCTTTCACCAATTCACCCATTCAATCACTCACTGGTTGTTACTCAAAGCGCCATCATCACTTCGTCCCCGCCGCTTGACATTTTGACCATAATTTGAGTATAGTTAAGTGCTTGTAAAACCACCAAGTAGTTATTTTGGATGACATTGTAACTGAATTTTTGACTGATAAACGTATATTTTTCAAAATTATATTTGTCTAAACTAGAGTGCAACCGCAGACACACACCCACTTATCCACCTACACACACTCACTCACCCACCTACACACACTCACTCACTCACCCAGCTACACTCACACACACACACATTCACCCACCTACACACGCACACACACATATATCCACACACATACTTTCTACCTCACACACACACACATACACACACACTTACACAATCTCTCAATCTCTCGTACATCCCAATTCTCAAAATCCTTACCATATTATTATGTTCTATCCAACAACCAACTCTACTCCTAAAATCGATTAATGAAATATTACAAACACATGTGGCAGTCCGTGGATTCGAACCCAGGACGCTCACACCGAAAATCAACACCTTATGCATTGCGCCACGAAGACAGTTAAAGAATGGTGGACACTGCCTACGATTTATTATGCAACTTCGAATCCTGCATATCAATCTAAGCATGGACACACATCCCAACTGCAACTCACGTAGGCTATGCATATGTGAATGGAAAGAGCAATTAATGGGGCCTTAACCACTAGGAAAGTCCTCTCGATAAATTACTCCTGAACCAATATCAATTATTATGTTCTATCCAACAACCAACTCTGCTCCTAAAATCGATTAATGAAATATTAGAAACACATGTGGCAGTCCGTGGATTCGAACCCAGGACGCTCACACCAAAAATCAACACCTTATGCATTGCGCCACGAAGACAGTTATTAGACAGATATAAAATATATAGAGAGTATAACAGACTGGTTTTCCGTGGGCGCTTGTCACTTGTCACGTTAAAATTCTCCCTACCTAGTTTATTTGCATACATATTTACTAATTCCTGGAACCCTAGTGAATATGTGTTTCAATGTGGGTTTTATTGTGTGGTGTACGAGGGTGTATATTTTTGTGTATGTGTGTGTGTATGGGTGGCCATTTTGTTGCTGTTGTTGTTGTTGTTGTTTTTATGTATGTGTGTATATAATTGTGTAGTGGGAAAGGTAGAGGTAAGCATATATTCTTTGTGTGTGTGTATTCTGCTGTATAAGAGAGATGGAGAGAGAGGTGGAGTCCGTGTGGATAAGTAATTAATACCCTAGAAGGGGAATGCTCAAAAATCGCGATTAAAAGGGGAATGCGGGGACAGGATGACCCCTCTCGGGGAAATATTCAAAACAAATATTTCTAATGCTTTATTATTGCCCAAAAGGCCTTAAATATACATATACATTATGGAAGTAGCGTGTATCACAGTTTTTGTAGAGATTCCCTGAGTATGATCTGTTCGAGGCACTGTTTTTCAAAATTTTCAAGGGTTTTTTACCCTTGACAATTTTGATTTTTTTTTTGAGTCCACTCAAAAATAAAATAAAATAAATTTACAGACCGATTTAGCTGAAATTTTCTAGGATGAGGGCCAGATAATGGTGCAACTCCCTCCTAGGACCTGGGCAGCCTAGACCCCAAGAAATTACCAAATCTGGAAGAAAGAAAAGAATCACACAATTTCTATAATATCACATAAAACAAAAAAAAAGAGGCCTTGAAACATGTTTATATTTTGCTAAAACTCTGTAATTGTATGAACACATGTATAATAAGTAAATTTGGCAAAAAATATATATATTTACGGACTTTTTAGTAACCAAACACCCTTCCATTCAACATTTTCTCCAAAAGACCCCCTCAAAATGACTTGAAACATGCCACATTGTCTCTCAAACATGTCTGAATGTGCTGAAATTGTGTTATGTTATACTTAGATGTCTAATAAGTAACCTGGGAAGACAATAATTGTATTTACCTAAGTTTGGTAGCAGTCAGTGCACACGGTGTGCTGGTGAGTGGCTATGAAGGTGTGTGGTGCTGGCCCCTCCACGTACGTCTGGGAGGTTCTCTTTCTTTTGGATAGGCGGTGTGCTGCTGGTGGTTGCTTGTTCCAACTACTGCCATCGCTGGTAACCACCTTGTTCCTCGGCCCAGGAATCTTATAAATAGGGTCGATTGCAGGGGCTGCAGGGGCTGTGGCTCTTGTGACTCTTGTAGGGGGTACCTTAGGGGCTGCCGTGGGGCCTGGTCGGGCTGGAGATACTGCGTTGTCCGTGTCCGTGCCCGTGTCAACTGGTGTGCTGGCACGTGGGGAATGTGAGGGTGATGAGCCAGGCGAGGGTGGAGAGGGTGGGTTTAGGACGGGGGAGGGAGGGTCGTCCGGTTCGTCGGGATGGGGAGGTCTCTCTTCGTCGGCCCCATCAGCCTCGTCTTCCGAGTCATAATTTGGCTCGTGCAGGTCGTCCAGGGGCCTGATTATACGTTAAATTGTGACATCTTCACCACAGTCCACAAATTAACTTGTGTCATCCTCCTCGTCTTCCAGTTGGTCGAGCAGGGACACTATTTCCGAGCTTGTAAGCTTGCCAGACTTGGCCATGGCAGTCTGTTCAAAGCAAGAAAATCGAAAATTAGGAAAAATATTAATACAAAATACTAAATATTGTCAAATGCCTATCGTTTGGGTATGGCAAGCTAGGGAATTTATCTATCCATCATTTAAGCACTATCAGGCATAAATAGGTACATAAACATAGCTATCACAAACACAAAAGCAAAAAAATCCAAGACAATCGTACCATGGCGGTCTTTTCAAAAGCCAGACAATCAAAAATTAGGAAAATATTCATAAAAAATACTAAATGTTGTCAAATGCCTATCGTTTGGGTATGGCAAGTTAGGAAATTTATCTATCCATCATTTAAGCACTATCAGGCATAAATAGGTACATAAACATAGCTATCACAAACAAAAAAGTAAAAAATTCCAAGACAAACAATCGTACCATGGCGGTCTTTTCAAAAGCCAGACAATCGAAAATTAGGAAACATATTCATAAAAAATACAAAATGTTGTCAAATGCCTATCATTTGGATATGGCAAGCTAGGGAATTTATCTATCCATCATTTAAACACTATCATGCATATCGGTACATAAACATAGGCATCACAAGCACAAAAGCAAATAAATACAAAACGAAACATCGTACCTTAGAACCGGAATGGTGGGGTCAGATTGACCCGAGGGGGCTGGGGAGGCTAGGAGGGCTGGAGCTGCATGGCTGTACGTCTGCACTCGGTGGAAGCAGGTTGTAGACTGGCATTCCCTCACCAGAACTCGTGGCTAGCTGGCCGCGTGACGCCACCACAATAAAAAACGTGCGCGCGCGCAATATTTTGGGGTCCAGCTGACCCAGGTTTTCCCTTCTAGGGTTAAGGGGTATACAAATGGAAGAATATAATGGCGTTAGAATTATAATCGTGACTTAATAGTATGTGTGTGTTTTAAACAAAAGTAGTGTGTATATGATGTGTTTGTGTCTGTATATCTGTGGGTATGGGTGAGTAAGAATCCATCGCTACATAAGCTTACAAAGAATTTCCTGTAAATGTATACATATAGACAAAATTATATTCCAGCTAAAAGAGAGCGTGGGAGTATCTAATTAATTATTTCACTCCCAACACAAAATACCTCCTAACGAATGTAATGCAACCATGTGATCCTACCGGGATTCGAATCATATGAGAGTCATCCAGTTGCCTTGTGAATATATAATTATACTGTATATATATATATATATATATATATATATATATATATATATATATAATTATATATAATTATATATATACTACATATATATATATATATATATATATATATATATATATATATATATATATATATATATATATATATATAAAGGAACAGTATGACCAGGGTTATGAAAAACATCTTGGAGGTGATTTTGTTCAATTCAAAGTTTCGGACTCTGCGTCCATCATCAGGTCTAAAATCAGAAATGAACACAATATTTACAAACATGTAATGAATAAAAACATGACAGGCACAATTCCGAGTTCACTAGGATTCACAGACAAAACAAAGGGGGAACAGCTACCAAATGAAACAGTAAGGAGCACATACGGCGATTTGTAAATATGCAAAAGACAAGAAAAACAAGTCACCGAAATTACATAGACTTAAATGGTTTAAAATAGAACGGTCAAGAGGGACAGGACTAGTAATTAAACAAAATATAAAACTCTAAGGGAGTTAAAACAATAATTTCAACCCAAAATATTAATTCACTAAGGCTACCGACTTAAAACCTTATTCTGTGGTTTATTTTTGTGCTAACATTAGCGAGTTGGTAGCAGGGCGTTGTCATCACTGTTACCAAGCGTGGGAAAGAGCGAGAGAGAGGCTATTGCGGAACAGTGTCTCTCCAGACAAGGGGAGGGGTGGAGGGCAGGGAGGTTGCCTCAGCCATACATTATGTAACTCCCGGCCTGTATCGACGATTTTGACCATCCAAACACTGTTTCCACTTGTTTTATTGTTGTAACAGGTTAATACCTTTATAATCAACCTATAATAGGTGCATATGGATAAGTATTATGCTATTTATGGTAAAATAACGATGTTAGTGATGGGAACAGCTCAAATACGTCAGCACAGGAGTGTGGTGTCCCCATGAACATATAAACATGACAGGCACAATTCCGAGTTCACTAGGATTCACAGACAAAACAAAGGGGGAACAGCTACCAAATGAAACAGTAAGGAGCACGTAAGGCGATTTCTAAAATGCAAAAGACAAGAAAAACAAGGTCACCGAAATTGCATAGACTTAGGCTAAATGGTTTAAAATAGAACAGTCAAGAGGGACAGGACTAGTAATTAAACTAAATATAAAACTCTAAGGGAGTTAAACCAACAATTTCAACCCAAAATATTAATTCACTAAGGCTACCGACTTAAAACCAAAGTAATAGTAACCCCAACACAAAAAATCTTAAAAGCAAAGAAGGAGGACAGAGATTTCGTTTTGATAGAATTAGACTGTAGACATGGGCACGACAACAGGCCCTAGGAGATTCCTCTCAACTTAGGGGAATTCTCCTTGTAATATTTAAATCATCATTACTGAAAAAATAAAGATGGCTGGAATTTACATCTTTTCCTTATCCTAAATATATATGGTAAAGGTGGTGGCAGCATTCATATCTATTTTATATCTACCAATCTACGAGAGAAGCAGGAGAGAATCGACCCAGCAAGCAAGCAAGCAACATAACCATAACTACAATAAACCAAATCTATAACCTCATAAGGAAACCTCCCAAACGGTTTACCTTACATTACCTAACAAATACCCAGTGAAAACGACGGAGAAATGGTATTATTGGGTGGTAGATTATGTGATGTGAGTGAAAGAGTTGGTGTGAACAAATAAAACATCCACCCGGTGAAAACGACGGGGTGGTATATTTTGTGATGCTGTTATACTGAAATGTATTAACCCTATTTAGACCAAGGGGGTCATTTTGAATCGCTGCTGTTTACCTCCAATGTTGTGGAAAAATGAGGACGTTTCACCCCATAAGTTTTGTGATAATAAGACACTTCACCTTATTCAGGTGTACATTTTTCACATGGCGAGCGATAGCGACACTGCAACTTAACAGAAATCGGCCTGTGGCCGAACATTTGTTATGTCGAAAAATTCACAAATTTAGCTTGATGGGGGTCTGGGTGGACATTTATTATGTATTAATGTAGTGTGGGAAGGCGTTATTGTTGGCCTAGGGGACAAATTAAAATATATTGCTCGAAAATGGCGAAAGCAATCAAAATCATCGCTAATCATTAAACATAATATCATAATACAAGATTTGGGATTCAATAGGGTAAATCATAACTACCAGGTGATAACAACGGCAAGTGGTATAATAGAGTGGTAGATTCTTTGATGTATAGTGTGATGCTGTAGTGAATGTATATAGCGGGACATGTTAACATCTACCAGGCGATAACAACGGGGAAGTGGTATAATAGAGCGGTAGATTCTGTGATGTATAGTGTGATGCTGGAGTGTGTATAGTCTTTGGGAAGTAATTGTCTCACCAAAGAAAACACAATTGGCTAGTGATAGAATAGTGATGTATATTATGTGTTCTGACGGAGTATCGTTGGGTCTAGTGTTTTCCTGCAACATCCCCATTAATTTGTTTTTTAATTGTTGCATCCATTCACGTATTTCTAGAATCACTCTAAATGTGGGATATTTTACTATTATGGTAGGCTATTATGATAAAGTGGTAGAACATAGTTGTAGCCACGCACGCACACGCACACGCACACGCACACACACGCGTACACACACACACACACATTCGTTCATTAATGTTTTCTTTCTCTCTCTCTCTCTCTCTCTCTCTCTCTCTCTCTCTCTCTCTCTCTCTCACTTAAAGAGAGGCACATCATATATGGTATAAAGTTTAACTTAACCCTTAATTAGCGGCTCACCACATAAGTCGAGTTAAATAAAGCTGGACTATGTGGCGGCGCTCGACATAACTCGAGTGGCAATTTCAGCACGTAATGTTGCTGAGAGAGAGAGACAAGTGGTGGCAGGAGAGTAGCGAGCGTATGACTGCTCCCGTCCACCGCGGCGAACATACTGACACGAATCCCAGCTCCCTCCTCCCTCTCTCACTCGCTATATAAGGAATTGTATCGGGAAAGTGGCTAATTACATGCTTTTTGCACTCGCGTTGCACGGTTATTGCAAGAAAACTAGCCATCATAAAAGGATCGTTATGGTGTCATTCGAAAGCTCTGTTTATGCCCTTTCAGGGATAGGTACTTGTTTTACGTTCTGGGTCTTATTTAGGCATGAAAATGATCACGTAAACAGCCCTATTTTGGCTAAAAACACCCCGCTGGGCGGTACATATAAATAAACCGCATAGGCCGCTCGTAAGGTGTTAATGTCTCTCCCTCCTCTTATTTCACACCAAAATTATATATAGTAATATTATGATTAATGCAATAGACAATTTTGAATACTGTTTAATGTTTAATGAGGTCCTCCGATCGGGTCCGCTGCATGTCATTAGATCCGACATGAATGATGTATATTGCGCGTGAGGGGGCTAACTTTGAAACTTCGTTGACTGCAGCTGCAACATCGTCCACACCGCCACCCGGGATACAAAAGCGCTTTCTGGTCCTGGGTGCCCTGGCGCAGAACTCCGTAAGTTGTCCACGAACCATGGAATCTCCTACGAGCCGAATTTCTTCTATTTCTTCTTCGTCGTCTAAGTCCGCAAGAATCTGGTAACGGTTTTGGCACATGGTTTCGGTGATGATCCTCCTTGTGATGGGGCGAACGTTGTTTCTCACAACGAGGAAGTTGTCCTGAGAGGGAGCGGATTCATTATTTTCATGACTTGGTGCATGTACTGAAGCGGGTACCGCTATATCAGGCGTTGGGCTGTTGGAAGATGCCGCAGTGGTAGTAATTGCTTTATTTGATGATACTCCTACGTTGAGCGTCGCAAATTCTTGGAGTGTTTCCAGTTTCTTGGTGAGGGCGTTAATCTTGACGTTCACTTCATCCAGTTTAGCTGCCAAATCTTCTCGAAGCTGGCGGAACCGGCAGACATGAAGATCGGGGCAGGCAAACATGATAGGGCCAAACCTACTGGAACAGTTCGTGCAGGCGCGAGACATGGTGACAATAACAAAACTTCAAATCACTTCACTCTAAGTCACTTCTAATCACTTGTCTTACTTCAGAACACTTTATTCATTTCACACACTTCAGATCACTTTACTCACTGTAAATCACTTCACTCACATTAAATCACTTTAAGTCACTTCTAATACAATTTAAGCCTGAAAATTTTACTTTTACATCAAGTCAATAATACACCTGGAATGAAAAGAAAAATTATGACACAAGATTTACTAGAAAGTACAAAAGTAAATGTGAATGGGAGGTTAAATTAACATAGTGAGAAACTGGAAAAACAATAGTAGTTAGTATATACAGTGGTCGACACAACAAAATAATGAAATTTGTAATATCCCTGACAAGAGTGTAATAGACCTATTAATATGATGACAAGTATCTGAAATGCGCTTAATAGACTATCAAAAAGTATCACAGTAACAAAATGATTCTAACCCAATATTAAAACTATCTTAACAAATTTCAGTGTGTGAGATTTATATAGTTAACCAAGAGAAAAGGTTCAACTAGGTACAATAATGGCGAGACTTTGATATACAAACTACGAGGAGAGGGTTAATTTGTTTATGCGTACACAGGTGGCGCAGGTGGTGGCGGCGGCGTATTATTTGGCAAAGATAATTTTGAAAAACAAACGTTTATCAGTCAAAAATACAGGTACAATGTCATGCAAGATAACTATACATGGTGATTTACTAAGCACTTAACTACAGTGAGGGCAAACATTACTACAACAAGGGCTAGAACAATATAATATGGAAAAAGCAAATAGTTTGTTTACATTCGTGCGTCGTCACTATCCGGTACTAATGTAAACAGTGGCAGTCTTGATAAACAAACATTTATCAGTAAAAAACACAGCAAAATAACATGCAAAACAACTACTGAGCGGTTTAACTAGCTCTTATAGCTACAGCTCATGCAAACAAATAAAGGAATGAGCAATGTGATACTCAAAATATGGTAAAATTTCCAGTGGCGGGCGAAGAGGTGTTGACGCTTCCAGTTGAATTTGTGTACGGGTAGGGTCAGGGAGTATGTGTGTGGTGGTGGTGGTGATATTGGGGAGGGGTGTGAGGGTGCGTGGGAGGTGGGTGGGTGACCTGATGTAAGGGTTGCGTGAACATATGTGGGTGGCGTATGTCGGGGAGTGGGCGGGGTTGGGGTGTGTGTATGTAGCCATGTGGATGCGAGAGAGAGAGAGAGAGAGAGTCAATAGCTAATCCTAGAATCTCTATAAAAGAAGTATGGCGAGGGGTAGCATACCAAAAACATTGAGTGGGTGTTTTCTCTGGACCGTTCCTCCCTTATGTTTAGCCCTATTAGTTTTCCCATTTTTGTTGTCAATTTCAAGAGCTTTCGTGGTATTTAGGAGTCATTTTTTTCTTGGCGAGTGGTAGCGAGCCTACAATTTAGGAGGAACCGGCCAAACATTTCTTCCGATATATGCACACATTTATTTCAAAGGGGGGTCTTGAGGGGTATCTTTTAAACTTGATTGAGGTCTAAGGAGTAACCAAAATATAGAACACAAAAATATATAATAAACAAGTAGCCTAAATGACTATATTTATAAATGTAATACATAAATACATCCATAAATATATAAGCAAAATCTCTTCTTAACCCTTAACTGGCGGCACCCGGCTATTGCCGAGTTAAATAAATGTGGCCTATGTGGCGGGGCCCGGCTATTGTCGAGTGCAATTTTGAGCACGTAATGTGCTCTGAGAGAGAGCGGAGCAGTGGGAGGAGCGTAGGTTACCTCATGACCGCTCACCACAGTGGCCGTGGAGCTACTGAGCTGTACTCCTCTTTACTCCACCCTCTCTCACTCGTTTCACACGTAATAATGTAAGAAAATAACCGTATTTTACCGATTTTGCCCTTCGGTTGCATGATCGTTGCAAAACGACCAGCATTATCTGCCGTATTCATACAGCCTAAATTGAGAACCATAGACATCGTAACAACGAAATAATTCGCAAATGTTATAAACCATATTATGCAAAGTCATACTTGTTTTGTTTTCGGTCACTGCTTGAGAACTATTGTAGATAGACAATTTCTGTTTTCAGATTTGGAAAGAGGAGGAAAAATACTATTATTTAAGCAAATACAAATATATGGTCATCACTCACAATTTAGAGATAGGACGGTGTGAAACAATTGCCCGGGAAAAACTTTTATTCCTGAGTCGTTTACACTTTCATATTGCGATTTTTTTACATTTTGTTTTGTTTTATAATGTAGTATAGTGGTGAAACGAAAGTCATTGATTGATTATGTATGTGTGGATGAGCGAATGAAGACATCTGTGATGGATGCTAGGGTGTATAGGGGTATTGGAGGGGGTCTGTCTGATCATTATGTAGTGGTAGCTAAGGTTAGGATACAAAAGAAGTGGGTGAGGAGAGCTGGAGGGAGGCGAGAGGAGGGTGGAATGGTGAGGAGGGTGGAGAGGATGCAGGAGGAGGAAGTCAGGGAGGAGTACAGGAGAGCAGTGGAAAGACGACTAGGTGGGTTCGACCTGGAAGTTATGGAGGAAGTGGAGGAGATGAGCAAGGTGTTTAAAGATGAGATCTGTGCAGCATGTGAGGAGGTGTGTGGAGTGAGGAGAAGAGGGAGGAGAGTGAAAGGTACAACATGGTGGACAGAAAAGGTAAGAATAGCTGTGGAAGAAAAGAAGAAAGCATATAGAGAGTGGTTGGGTAGTAGAGGGAATGAAGATTCCGAGAGACAGAACGAGCGAGGTACGTGGAGAGTAAGAGGGTGGTGAAGAAATTAGTGAAGGAAAGTAAGAGAAGAGTAGATGAGGAATTTGGAAGAAATCTGAGTGTAAAATGGAGGGAGAGTAAGAAACTGTTCTGGAAAGAAGTCAAGAAAGTTAGGGAAGGTAGCAAGGGAAACAGTAAGGGTGTGAAAGATAAGAATGGGAGAATGCTAGCCGAGAAGCAAGAGAGAGTCGAAAGATGGAGGGAGTAGTTCAGTGAGTTGCTAAATGTAAGGAATGAAGAGCCAGCAAACATTGCTGGATATGGTATGGGAGGGAGAAGAAGAGAAGTAGTGGAGGAGGAGGTGGGGATCAGGAGGTCAGAAGTGTGGGAAGCCATGAAATGAGTGCAGTTGGGGAAAGCACCAGGAACAGATGGAGTGTGTGGGGAAATGTTGAGGTATGGTGGTGAGATAGTGATAGAATGGGTATGGAAAATGTGCAAACTAGCATGGGAGAAGGGGAGTGCACCCGATGACTGGAAGACTGGCATAATAGTCCCCCTATATAAGGGCAAAGGGGAATGCTCAAAAATCACGATTAAAAGGGGAATGCGGGGACAGGATGACCCCTCTCTGGGAAATATTCAAAACAAATATTTCTAATGCTTTATTATTGCCCAAAAGACCTTAAATATACATAATATACATTATGGAAGTAGCGTTTATCACAGTTTTTGTAGAGATTCCCTGAGTATGATCTGTTCGAGGCACTGTTTTTCAAAATTTTTGTGGGTAAAAAGTTGGGTCCACTCCAAAATAAAATAAAATAAATTTACAGACCGATTTAGCTGAAATTTTCGAGGATGAGGACCGGATAATGGTGAAACTCCCTCCTAGGACCTGGGCAGCCTAGACCCCAAGAAATTACCAAATCTGGAAGAAAGAAAAGAGAGGTACTTTTTAGTCACATAAAATCACACCATTTCTATAATCTCACATAAAAAAAACAAAAGAGGCCTTGAAACATGTTTTTATTTTGCTGAAACTCTGTAATTGTATGAACACATGTATAATAAGTACATTTGGCAAAACATATATATATTTACGGACTTTTTAGTAACCAAACACCCTTCCATTCAACATTTTCTCCAAAAGGCCCCCTCAAAATGACTTGAAACATGCCACCTTTTCCCTCAAACATGGCTGAATATGCTGAAATTGTGTTATTTTATACTTAGATGTCTAATAAGTAACCTGGGAAGACAATAATTATATTTACCTAAGTTTGGTAGCAGTCAGTGCACACGGTGTGGTGGTGAGTGGCTATGAAGGTGTGTGGTGCTGGCCCCTCCACATATGTCTGGGAGGTTCTCTTTCTTTTGGATAGGCGGTGTGCTGCTGGTGGTTGCTTGCTCCAACTACTGCCATCGCTGGCAACCACCTTGTTCGTCGGCCCAGGAATCTTATAAATAGGGTCGATTGCAGGGGCTGCAGCGGCTGCAGGGGCTGCAGGGGCTGTGGCTCTTGTGACTCTTGTAGGGGGTACCATAAGGGCTGCCGTGGGGCCTAGTCGGGCTGGAGATACTGCGTTGTCCGTGTCCGTGTCCGTGTCAACTGGTGTGCTGGCACGTGGGGAGCGCGAGGGTGATGAGCCAGTTGAGGGTGGAGAGGGTGGGTTTAGGACGGGGGAGGGAGGGTCGTCCGGTTCGTCGGGAGGGGGAGGTCCCTCTTCGTCGGCCCCATCAGCCTCGTCTTCCGAGTCATAATTTGGCTCGTGCAGGTCGTCCAGGGGCCTGATTATACGGTAAATTGTGACATCTTCGCCACAGTCCACAAATTCACTTGTGTCATCCTCCTCGTCTTCCAGTTGGTCGAGCAGGGACACTCTTTCCGAGCTTGTAAGCTTGCCAGACTTAGCCATGGCAGTCTGTTCAAAGCAAGAAAATCGAAAATTAGGAAAAATATTCATAAAAAATACTAAATGTTGTCAAATGCCTATCGTTTGGGTATGGCAAGCTAGGGAATTTATCTATTCATCATTTAAGCACTATCAGGCATAAATAGGTACATAAACATAGCTATCACAAACAAAAAAGCAAAAAATTCCAAGACAAACAATCGTACCATGGCGGTCTTTTCAAAAGCCAGACAATCGAAAATTAGGAAACGTATTCATAAAAAATACAAAATGTTGTCAAATGCCTATCATTTGGATATGGCAAGCTAGGGAATTTATCTATCCATCATTTAACCCGGGAACTGCGGGGAGACTCTTAAGAGTTCCCCCGGTGGACTGCGGGAAGACTCTTAAGAGTAAGGGAAAAAAAAATCCATTTAAAACACCCAAAAAAACAAACAAAACAAATTTTGTTTTTATTTTTTTATTTTGTTTTTGCCCCTGGGCCATGCCAAATATCACTCCTCCACCTCCCCTCCTTCCCCACTTTCCTCCCCTCCTTCAGTTATCACCTATTTTCCCTGTTATTTCCTTATTCTGTGGTTTATTTTCGTGCTAACATTAGCGAGTTGGTAGCAGGGCGTTGTCATCACTGTTACCAAGCGTGGGAAAGAGCGAGAGAGAGACTATTGCGGAACAGTGTCTCTCCAGACAAGGGGAGGGGTGGAGGGCAGGGAGGTTGCCTCAGCCATACATTATGTAACTCCCGGCCTGTATCGACGATTTTGACCATCCAAACACTGTTTCCACTTGTTTTATTGTTGTAACAGGTTAATACCTTTATAATCAACCTATAATAGGTGCATATGGATAAGTATTATGATATTTATGGTAAAATAACGATGTTAGTGATGGGAACAGCTCAAATACGTCAGCACAGGAGTGTGGTGTCTCATACCCCATGAACATATAAACATGACAGGCACAATTCCGAGTTCACTAGGATTCACAGACAAAACAAAAGGGGAACAGCTACCAAATGAAACAGTAAGGAGCACGTAAGGCGATTTCTAAAATGCAAAAGACAAGAAAAACAAGGTCACCGAAATTACATAGACTTAAATGGTTTAAAATAGAACGGTCAAGAGGGACAGGACTAGTAAATAAACAAAAATATAAAACTCTAAGGGAGTTAAACCAACAATTTCAACCCAACATATTAATTCACTAAGGCTACCGACTTAAAACCAAAGTAATAGTAACCCTAACACAAACAATCTTAAAAGCAAAGAAGGAGGACAGAGATTTCGTTTTGATAGAATTAGACTGTAGACATGGGCACGACAACAGGCCTAGGAGATTCCTCTCAACTTAGGGGAATTCTCCTTGTAATATTTAAATCATCATATGTTACTGAATAAATCAAGATGGCTGGAATTTACATCTTTTCCTTATCCTAAATATATATGGTAAAGGTGGTGGCAGCATTCATATCTATTTTATATCTACCAATCTACGAGAGAAGCAGGAGAGAATCGACCCAGCAAGCAAGCAAGCAACATAACCATAACTACAATAAACCAAATCTATAACCCCATAAGGAAACCTCCCAAACGGTTTACCTTACATTACCTAACAAATACCCAGTGAAAACGAGGGAGAAATGGTATTATTGGGTGGTAGATTATGTGATGTGAGTGAAAGAGTTGGTGTGAACAAATAAAACATCCACCCGGTGAAAACGACGGGGTGGTATATTTTGTGATGCTGTTATACTGAAATGTATTAACCCTATTTAGACCAAAGGGGGTCATTTTGAATCGCTGCTGTTTACCTCCAATGTTGTGGAAAAATGAGGACGTTTCACCCCATAAGTTTTGTGATAATAAGACGCTTCACCTTATTCAGGTGTAAATTTTTCTCATGGCGAGCGATAGCGACACTGCAACTTAACAGAAATCGGCCTGTGGCCGAACATTTGTTATGTCGAAAAATGCACAAATTTAGCTTGATGGGGGTCTGGGTGGACATTGATTAGTATTAATGTAGTGTGGGAAGGCGTTATTGTTGGCCTAGGGGACAAATTAAAATGTATTGCTCGAAAATGGCGAAAGCAATCAAAATCATCGCTAATCATTAAACATAATATCATAATACAAGATTTTGGATTTGATAGGGTAAATCATAACTACCAGGTGATAACAACGGCAAGTGGTATAATAGAGCGGTAGATTCTTTGATGTATAGTGTGATGCTGTAGTGAATGTAGGCAGCGGGACAAGTTAACATCTACCAGGTGATAACAACGGGGAAGTGGTATAATAGAGCGGTAGATTCTTTGATGTATAATGTGATGCTGTAGTGAATGTATATAGCGGGACATGTTAACATCTACCATTCGATAACAACGGGGAAGTGGTATAATAGAGCGGTAGATTCTCTGATGTATAATGTGATGCTGGAGTGTGTATAGTCTTTGGGAAGTAATTGTCTCACCAAAGAAAACACAATTGGCTAGTGATAGAATAGTGATGTATATTATGTGTTCTGACGGAGTATCGTTGGATCTAGTGTTTTCCTGCAACATCCCCATTAATTTGTTTTTTAATTGTTGCATCCTTTCACGTATTTCTAGAATCACTCTAAATGTGGGATTTTTTTACTATTATGGTAGGCTATTATGCTAAAGTGGTAGAACATTGTTGTAGCCACGCACGCACACGCACACACACGCGTACACACACACACACACACACACACATTCATTAATTATTTTGTTCTTTCTCTCTCTCTCTCTCTCTCACTTAATGAGAGGCACATATTATATGGTATCAAGTTTAACTTAATGTCTCTCCCTCCTCTTATTTCACACCAAAATTATATATAATAATATTATGATTAATGCAATAGTCAATTTTGAATACAGTTTAATGTTGTTTGCGTAAAAAGGAGGTCCATCGCTTCCGTAAAAAACATGCGGTAATTAATAAAACATATCATCATAGTATATTATCATTGTAACTGGCACTAAGCCTCTGGGTCAAGTAAAGGTCATATCAAAGCCTTTGGATATATACTAAACGACCTTTAAGCTAATTAAGAGCTTTGACTGTTATGATCTAGATAGTATTATTTAACTTTTATACATTGTAGTGTGTGGATGTTTGTGTGTGTGTGTGTGTGTGTGTGTGTGTGTGTGTGTGTGTGTGTGTGTGTGTGTGTGTGTGTCTTGCTGTCAAAGAAAGGTCAGTTCATGGGCAAAATATGTATTTGTTTAAAAGTTAGGTTAGGTTAGGTTAGGTAGATTATGTTTGTTTAGGTTATGTAAATTAGATCATGTTGTTTAGTTTTCGTAAGTACTAAGTATATTAGATTAGACTAGATTAGGGTCGGATCCTCACTCTCAGAACGCGGCCTTTGAGCAAGTAACTCACTAGTCATTGTCCCCCTGTGGCATATGTTGAATATGGGAATATTCATACAGTGCTATTTAATCAGTGAACAATGTGGGTATTTTTGGCGTTTCGGTGGGCTTTGTGGTTAAGTTAAGTTAGGTCAGGTCAGGTCAGGTAGATCTATCTATCTATCTATTGCCTGACGCCGTGATCCCCGAAGGGGTGGCCACGAACGAACCGCCCCCATGCACCTCTGTCCCCAGTCAGTCGACGCCCCTCCTCCCAACCAGCACTGCCTTCATCTTCACTCCATCCTTCCACCTCTCCTTCGGTCTACATCTCCCTCTCTGTCCTTCCACCTTGCTCTCGTACACCCTCTTAGTCATTCTCTCGCTTTCCATACGTTCCATATGGCCGAACCATCTCAAGTTGTTCCTTTTCACACTTTCCAGCACATCTACCTCCACACCACACCTCCTTCTTACTTCCTCATTTGTCTGTCTATCCCTTCATGTAACTCCGCACACACTTCTCAAGTAACTCATTTCCATCGCTCTCACTCTTGGTTTGAGTCTCTTCCAAAACGTCCATGCTTCGTTTCCGTAAATTAGTGTCGGGATTACCATACTGTCATGCAAGGACTTCTTCACTTCCATACTGACCATCCTATTTCTTGTTACTACTTTCAACGTTCGTACAACCCTCTTCCCCTGTTGCACCCTCTCCCGGACTTCTTCATCCATAGTCCCATCTTTACTCAACACACTGCCCAGATACTTAAATGAGCTGACAATCTCCATAGCCTGACTGTTCAACTTCACCTCATACTCTGTGACTTCACCCCTTTCGAAGACAATAACCTTGCTCTTCCCCGTATTTACCTTCATTCCGTTTTTTGCACACTGTTCCAAACACATTTACCAGACCCTGTAACTCCCATTCATTATCGCTCATCAGAACTGTATCATCAGCAAACAGAAGTGCAGGTAGCTTCCACTCATTTCCCTCCCTTATCAGCGACACACCAATATTCACTGCTATTCCTTGTATTTCTTTCATGACTCCATCCATATATACAGTAAACAACACAGGGACATCACACACCCCTGTTTCAACCAAACATTCAGGTCAAAGAACTCGCTCTGGTTATTCTCCACATGTAATGCCACCTTTGCACCCTTATACATGCTCTTCATTGCTTTCAGCAAATTTGCCATCTACTCTGTATATTCTAAGTACTTTCCACATACATTCTCTATCCACTCTGTCATAGGCCTTCTCCAAATCCATAAAGGCAACATACACCTTTTGTTGTTTCTCCAGATATTTCTCCACAACACGATTCAGGGTAAAAATCTGATCTACACATCCTCTTCCCTTCCTAAAACCGCCCTGCTCGTCACCTATCCATTTCTCCGTTCTTGCTCTCACTCTCTCAATCACTACCCTACTGTAAACCTTCCCAACTACGCTTAGAAGACATATTCCTTGGTGGTTACCACACACTCCTCTTTCCCCTTTACCCTTATATAGGGGGACTATTATGCCTGTCTTCCAGTCATCAGGCGAACTCCCCTGCTCCCATGCTAGTTTGCACATTTTCCATACCCATTCTATCACTATGTAACCACCATACCTCAATATTTCCCCACTCACTCCATCATTCTGTTCTTGGTGCTTTCCCCAACTTCACCCTTTTCATGACTTCCCACCCTTCTGACCTCCTGATCCCCACCTCCTCCTCCACTACTTCTCTTCTTCTCTCTCCCATACCCCATCCAACTATGTTTGCTGGCGCTTCAATCCTTACATTAGGAATGTTAGGTAATGTTAGGTAGAATTGATAATGTTTGTATATATTTAGGTATTAGGTATATTAGGATGTTAAATACCAACCTCTCAAAAATATATTCATATTTGTTATCACCAACTCACCAATTAATTTACAAATATACCTAACTAATGAAATCAATGAAAGCAATGCATAGGACAGTATCCCCACCAAACGGAACAGCTCCCCCCACAGCTTAACAAGATTCCCCCAAGGCAGCCCTTTCATCCGAAAGGCAACGTCTGGCATCCCCGGAACCGGCTACCATTGCCGTGACGTCACCAGCCCACCTGGTTGGCCAAGGAAAGGAGTGCAGCTGCTGATAAAACAGCTGTGACGTCACCCGCCAGCAGGACCTCGGATTGGTCACTAGAGTGGATCAGGCAACGAATCCGGAGGGCACTTGCATTCCTCTTCCCCCTGCCTGCTACCCCAAGACAAGAAGAACCTACAGAACCAATAGAAGTGCCCTACAGACGTGCCCTTTTGCCCTGTAGTCTCCCGGGGACTGAGAGAAAGGTATATTAAAGATAGGAGAGCAAGCGGGGAAGCAGAAGGCATCCCACCTCCCCTCCTGAGATTAGAGTGCTTCCCTGCCTCAAGGTGCTCCCCAGCCCACCAGAGTGTTGACCGACCTGATTTAGAGTAATCCCTAGCTTCTAGATATACCTGTACGAGCAAATCAAGGACAGGCCACGACTCAGAGTGATTTCCGGCATTTCGCTACCTGTACCAGCAAATCCTGGACAGGTACTGTAATTAACCCTTAATTAGCGGCGAGACACATAAGTCGAGTTAAATAAAGCTGGACTATGTGGCGGTGCTCGACATATATCGTGTGGCAATTTCAGCACGTAATGTTGCTGAGAGAGAGAGACAAGTGGTGGCAGGAGAGTAGCGAGCGTATGACTGCTCCAGACCACCGCGGCGAACCTACTGACACGAATCCCACCTCCTCCCTCCCTCTCTCACTCGCTATATACGGAATTGTATGGGGAAAGTGCCTAATTACATGCTTTTTGCACTCGCGTTGCACGGTTATTGCAAGAAAACTAGCCATCATAAAAGGATCGTTATGGTGTCATTCGAAAGCTCTGTTTATGCCCTTTCAGGGATAGATACTTGTTTTACGTTCTGGGTCTTATTTAGGCATGAAAATGATCACGTTAACAGCCCTATTTTGGCTAAAAACACCCCGCTGGGCGGTACATATAAATAAACCGCATAGGCCGCTCGTAAGGTGTTAAGAGAGCTTTTTTGAAACTTAGACCTGTCTTACAGTCCCCTTTAACATAAGATATAGCACGTACCATTTGCCAGTTAAACACGCACACGTTATCATTAATTTTGCCATTCATTTATAAGTATACTGTTACATATCTGTCTGACCACTCAGTTACCAGACCGCTGCATACTTATACGTGAAGCACTCTGCCTTAAATGCACCATACATTAAAATCCAGTTAGCTGTTTCCCCCACACATACAAAGTATAACTAGGAGTTATAAGAATCATTCTTACCGTCTCTAGTGTATGTATATAAATATTGTATGTCCTATGTATATTGTATTGGTGCTTTGCTTTATGTTTTGTAATTATAAATATAACCATCCATGCTACCTTCATGCTTTCTATTAACCCTCCAAGCCCAGGTGCACTCCGGGGAGGTCATATCGAACTAGCGCTGCAGAGCCCGGGTGGACTTTGAGGAGTCCCTGCTTGAATCTGTGCTTTTGAAGCATGCGCGCCAATTTGTTTTGTTTACATACGCTACACAGTGCCACAACGTTTGAACTAGGCCACAGCATCAGTTTCTGCCTAGACGCCATCATGGATAATACGCAAAATATCGATTTTCCTGTGTCCGAATTGGTGCCTCCCGCAACGCCCGCCCCGGCTCGTTGTATACTACGACGGTGCCCCACTAAGGATATTCTTTCGCCTGGAGGTATTGAGAGAACCTTGTCGGAGTTAGATCTAGCAGGAAGTAACCGTGACAGTGAAATAGACGAGAGGAGCAGTGGACATACGTTGCAATACGCATCTAGTGAAAGCCTAGACAAAGAGAAGGACAAAGAGGCTGGGTTTGTTGGTTTCCTTACTGACGATGAAGAAATTGACGGGAAATCTGAAGGTGGGCAAAAAAGAGTCGCTCAAGCTTGTGAAGGTGAAGAGAGTGATGTTGGTAAAGTGAGCGAGTGGGAGAGCTCAAGGTCTCCCTCCTAGTTCACCCTGGGTGAAGCCACTCCAAGCCCTTCACCAGCTAAGTCGCCATTCTAGATACTTGCCATGACAGTCCCCACATATGAACAATTGAAATATATCAATCACGCTGACACACAACATAACATGTTTTTCATTAATTCCTAATGTTTTTCGACGGAAGTTATTTGTTTGACTTTAATATGTTGACTTCAATTGTGCACCCAAATTCTAAAGTTATGTGACAACCTTGATCAATATACAGTATATGCAATACACCAAAATGTGTGTAACCTTTCCTCTCCCAAAACCTAGGGCCACCCATCGCTCACCATGACAGTCACCACATATGAACACATGAGATGGATCAATCACTCTGACACACCACACAACACTGCTTTTGTCGGGAGTCAAAAAGCATTGTGGTTCGCACATTTCACACACACACAAAACAAGACTGTATAAAAACAGCCAACAAAATTATAGCAGTTTCGTCAATAAAAACAAAGAAATAAATACAAATCTCGTTTATTTTCCGTAGTATTCAGTTTTTACCGTGCTTAATACTGTGTTTCCTAATCGTGTACTGGCAGCCAAAAAGCAAAGTGGTAAAAAAAAGGACCCACACACAAAACAGCATAACTTTATAAAAACAACCAACACAATATCAGTAGTTAAGTGACAATAAAAAGTAATAATACTTATATTTAAATTATGTTTTGCTTTTCTTTTTTTGAAGTTGTCATCGTGCTAAATACTGATTTATTGGCAGCCAAAAAAACAATGTGGCTATAGAATTTCACCTACTAACAAACAGAGGGATATTTTTAACAACTAACAAAATGTCAGTAGGTCACAGAAACAAAAAATCTAGTTTGCTTTTTATCGGCCTAAATATTGTTTGAGTGTATTCTATGATCTCTTTTTGTCGACAACCCAAAAGCAACGTAGCATTTCACCAACACACAAAACAACGGGACTTTATACGAACAATGTACAGTACACAGTTTCGGTAGTCTACTGAATAACAATCTGGTTTGCTTTTGTATTTAAAGATTTAGTTGTGCTAAACATTGTCTTTTGCTAACCCTTTTAGTATTTGATGGAACATTTTGTTTTATATTTTGGATATCCTAAGATAATGTGTAATAACATTAGAAAAGCTTTGTGTGAGTTTAACTGAAAACTGATATATTTTATCCCCGTTGATTTCTATAGGTCCGTTCTAATTTTGATAAAATTGCTTAGTATCAACAACAATATAAAAAGGGTAATGTTATTGAAAGGTCTGTATTAAAATGTTCTTAATTTTCGATCATTGTGTGTGAAGTCAGGATCACATGAGCTCTTTTCCTTGAACTTTAATCATCAGAATTCGTCCGAGATACACTTTTAAAATAATTGACACCCAACTTAATGCATATATAATTTAGTTTCTGATACCAATGCAACATTTCCTAGAAAGGTTTATCATAATAGTTCGCCATTGGATCAAAACAATATTGTTCCTCTGAAAACTGTACAGAAAGTCATATCCACAACTACTGTATAGTGTTTACCTACTAGGATCTTAATCATGCCAATCATTTACCATCTTGTTGATGCATATTGAATTTATAAAGAGCTTGACAACAGAGGCAGCCCATGACAGGGTCATGGACGTGAAACTATAACCACACTCTCTGTGGATTTTAAACTTGTATAAATGTATCTACTGTATGTAGTGGAATCTGTTGCACTGATATGTGAAATAAGACTGAAAATATATAAGAACATAAGAAAATGGGAGTCTGCAGAAAGCCGATTGGCCTAAGCAAGGCAGATCCCTGTATATGTAATTGATATTGTTATGCACCAATTCGATGAGTCCCCCCAACCATCTGCTCCATGAAATATAACAGAACATCAGTTGTCAGCACTGGCCATCCATAAAGGGAATACTAAAAGCCAAAATTAATCATTACCGCGGGATGCGCACACACGATACTCGGGAAAACAAGGGCATGTCGTGTTCCTGCTCATATCAAATGCACCTCTCTTATCCTCAATGCATGCCCAACCAATGCTGTTGTTAAATCCACTACTACCTCAGCGGAATCTACAGTCATAAGCTCAGTGATGCTTCACATTAAAACCTCAATATAGTCTATTATTATCCAGCTGACCGTAAATGAAGTGGCACATAAAGTGCCTTAGTCAAGCTGGTCACAAGAAGTGTACAAATATTAAATGTTTATCGTTTTATGTACTGTATATGATCAATATACGGATTACCTACACCAGTCTTGTATATAACCGGTATATTATACTAATTTTAGACATAGTACTAAGCTCTCTTTCTCTCTCTCTCATACTGTACGCTGCCAGGAACAAATCGTGTGAGCGTATGAAGGCGCGGGTTAGCGTATTACGAACCGGCTTAAATATGATTGGATGATAATGATGATGAATCCAGGTGCAGGATGCCTTTCCAAGGAAGAGGATATGAGAGTATTAACAATCAAAAGGATGGAGATAACAGTCTGAATGAAAACAACAGCAGTACACTTACGACTATGAAAAGGGTAATATACAGTAGTGGCCATATTAATCCACCCATTTCAGTATTAGCAATCATTTGTAGAGGCACAATGAAGACAGGGACAGTTTATTGTTGGGATCTTTCGTTTGGAACTTAACATAATATAGTATGCCTTAAAGCAACACAACACAATTCAACTCAACATGCCACAGAGCTTCACAATAAAACGCAGCATAACGCAACACAGCACGGTATGGTACAACACAACACATACTAATTTGCAACACATACAGCAATGAACATTTGAACAAAGTACAGTATAGCACAACACAACACAAGCTGACTCCCTGCCTAGGCAAACTCTTTCGTCTTTGTCTCTCCTCTTACGTCTTCCCTTCGTGTTGGAAGTTTACTCTCATTCAACCTGTCCCAAAGAAGGGTGACCATTCTCAACCCTCCAACTATCGTCCAATTGTTCTCATCTCTTGTATCTCTAAAGTTTTTGAAACTATTCTTACTTCCAAAATTCTTAAGCATTTATCTTCTCATGATCTACTCTCAGATCGCCAGTATGGCTTCCTTAAGGGTCACTCTACTGGTGATCTTCTTTCACATCTTAATAACTCTTGGTCATCCTCCTTTCGGGACTTCGGTGAGACCTATTCTATTGCGCTAGACATATCGAAGGCCTTCGATAGAGTCTGGTACAAATCTCTAATTTCTAAACTACCCTCCTTCGGTTTCTATCCCTCCATCTGTAATTTTGTCTCTAATTTCCTTTCCGGCCGTTCCATAGCTGCAGTTATGGATGACCATTGTTCACTTCCTTATCCTATCAACTCCAGTGTTCCTTAGGAATCTGTCCTATCCCCTATTCTCTTTCTAATTTTCATAAATAATCTTCTCAACTGCACAGATACCTTCAGTCCTATCCATTCATATGCAGACGACTCTATCTTACACTATCCATTAGTTTCCCAGAACGCCCCGGCAAGCAATCTCTTAAAAGCAAACATAATGAAGCCATACAACACTTATCTTCTGATCTAACTACCATTTCCAATTGGGGCAGAGAAAACCTTGTTACCTTTAATGCTTCCAAAACCCAATTTCTCCATCTATCTACCCGCCATGAACTCCCAGAAGACTATCCCTTATTCTTCAACAATACAAAAATCAACCCTTCATCTTCTCTCGGTATTCTCGGTGTCTCTTTTTCTTCTGCTCTCTCTTTGAAGGACCGTATTTCCAGTCTTTCTAAAGTGGCCTCCCAGAAGCTGGGTGTGCTCAACCGCCTAAAGTTTTTTTTTACCCCTGATCAGCTTCTTGCTCTGTACAGGGGCACAGTGCGTCCTTGTATTGAGTATTGTTTACATGTGTGGGGCGGATCCTCTCACACAGCACTTCTAGACAAAGTAGAAAGGAAAGCCTTTTGTATCGTTAACTCCCGTCCACTCACCGACTCTCTGCAATCTCTCTCTTTTCACCGCAATCTTGCATCTTTCTCACTATTCTATCACTACTGCAATAATCAGTGTTCCTCGGAACTCTCTCCGTGCATACCACCTTCTCTACGTAGGGTATGTAGTACCAGACTTGCAACACAATCCCACCCCTACTCTGTACAACTCTCCAACTCAAGAGTGAAACGTTACTCCCAATCTTTCTTCTATTCAACAGCTAAGCTCTAGAACTCTTTCCTGAATCCATCTTTCCCTCATCCTATGACTTAAGTTGTTTCAAATTCTGTGTGTCCAGACGTTTTGGCTCGAATGTTCCTTGATTTTGGCCCTGCCACTCTTTTAATTTAACTTTGGGGGAGGTACTAGTCACAGGCAGTTTTGCTTTTTGTCTCGCTCATCAACATAGAAAAAAACAAAAAAGCAAACACAGCACAGCATAAAATAGTTTAGCACATAGAGATGCAAATTTCATACAGCAATGCACAGTCGCAAACCACAAAACATTACAACACAATGAATCATAGCACACACAAAAAAACTAAATACATATTAACTAAAAATAATACTCTCAACACATTACAACACAACAGAGCATACAGCATACCTCAACATAAACTACAAAATACAATACAAAACAGAGAAACACAACACAATACAACACAACACGATCCAAAACAACACAACAAAAGAAGGGTTGTGAGGGGGGGTTCTGACTCCTCTTTTCCCTTGTGCTTAGCCCCATTAGGTTTCATATTTTAAGACGTTCGGCCCATTAGTTTGACAATTTAGGACTTTTCGCCACGCTGCTTTGTCAATATTAAGACGTTTTTCGCCATTTAGGTGATTATTTTGTTCCTGGCGAGCGAGAGCGAGCCTGTAACTTAACCCCTCTTTGGCGGGACCGGACTTAAGTCGGTCTAGAGAAGAAAGGACTATGTGGCGGGGACCGACTTAGGGCGGTGTGCAATTTTGAGCAATAATTGGCTCTGAGAGAGAGACGAGCAGTGGGAGGAACGTAGGTCGGCTCTGACTGTTCGGCACTGGTCCCGCGCGGCAACTGCCGTCCCCTCCACACACATCCACACTCACTACCTCGCTACACAGGGAATTATGTAAGGAAATTACCGTATTTTAGGGATTTTTCCTTCGTCTTGCACGATCGTTGCAAGATAACGCGTGGTCGTAGAAGGATGGTTCTGGTGTCATTGGATAGTTCAATTATCGCCCTTTCAGGGATACATAATTGTATTACGCTCTGGCTCTTGTTTATGCATGAAAAAGAGCACGGAAACACGGTCGTTTATGGTAAAACTACCCGCTTGGCGGGTAGTAGAAGTTACTGACGGGCCCGCTCGTAAGGCGTTAAGAGGAAACGACCTTCGATCGGGACATTTTTGTACTGGTGTTCACATTTATCTAGAAGGGGGATGTTGGGGATTTTTTATTTTTTTTATTTATTTATTTTTTCTTAAAGCTTGATGGAGATCTAGGGAGGAAACTAACACTAAAAATGCATTGGCATATAAATCCACCTATAAATAAACTCTTCGCCACCCATTAAAATTAATAGATTTTAGCTTAGATAAAGATTACATACAAACAGCTTTTTGAGGAACAATGAAGATGTTGCTGTTTGCTGTCGTTTTAATCGTTATATCAACTAGCAAAGCACACCACAGCATCATTTAAATTTTAAACCATCATACAATGTTACATATGACATTTAAAGCTCATTTTGATACACTGTAAATATGAATCGGAACAATCAGGTAAAGGCAGCCTTACATTGCCTAAATAGTGACCATTACTGCAATTTGTGACATATATTAATATAATTATTTAAAATATATAGCATGTGCTTATTGCTAAATTAAGACATAACATTAATAAGTAAAGTATATATTCCCATATAGCTAGCGCTCTAAAAAATACCTTCGGCATTGTTCCAAGCCTTCTGTGATATCATATGGAACACCAACATATTATCTGCGACAAGTTATAAAACCAAAATGAATTACTGCATAGACCTATATAAAATAACATTATTACAACAATAAGAAATATATCAAAATATAGTCCAACGTGAGGTTGGGCTAGAAAATTGAGCTGTGGTTTCTTCCCTAAGATTGTGTTATCGAGTCGGAAACAACAAACAAAACATTACTGCAGCAAAAGAATAACTAAACGTATATAACAATATATAATCCAATATGGATAGAACGATAACAATGATCTGTAGGTCATTTCCAAACATTCTGATATTACCGGTATATTATGATAACTATAAGGCATCAAATTGACCATAATCCTACTGTTATAAGGGAAAATAATATATCCGAGCTAGCTGACGTACACCAGGTAAGTTTTCCAACTAGTCCAGTGCTAATTGTAATTATGCTAATATAGAATAATAACGTATAATTATATGGTATTATATAGTAATATAGTAGAGTAATGGCAGACATACAGATTTAACCTATCCACTAGTTTGTTAATTTTTATCCTTTGCATTTGATATGTGTATATTTGTAAATAGTACCATAAATGAAAGAAGTCCTGGGCCAGCTGGAAATCTTGCCGGATGTACCACACTCTGTGCCTCTGTGCGGGCTAAATATTTACCCAGGGATTGTTAATTAATATATGTCAGATTATATAAGTAATATCAAATTTCGATTGTATCCCAATCCTGATTTATGGTGGGCAGTACTATGATAATATACTCTACGGGGATCACATACCGAGGGTGACAGGACAACTCCAGTAAAGCCGGCGTGGTGAAATATTGAAAAACTAAAAATGTGAATGTTTTCGATTATGTTCACCCCTGCGACGCTTTGAGTATCACAGCAAAGTCTCATCTCCATAGTCCCAAAAGTTTGAGAGCTAGAAATACAAAAGCAGACAAACCCACAAGATATGTGGATACAATTTTGTTTTCCCATTTACATATACCGAAACAACTAATCAATGCTTTTGAAAGGAAACATGGAGAAGTAAGATATTATTTGATTCGCCGTGATATGTAGACCAAAACTAATGTTTGTAGTTATTTATAAAACCTAAAAATATGAAATAAGTTATCCCCATTGGTGTAAGCTATAACGGTGATATGTGGTTCATATAGAGCCTTCATATATAGAAAAGGGAGCAGATGAAAGATATGAAAGTTAATGTTAATATATATCCTACTGTTATAAAGAAAAAATATGACTGCATATATATCCATTTTAGATATAACGATAAAACTAAACAAGCCTTCTGAGATGAATCATAGACAAATTAAATACAAATAGATAAACCATTAGATATAGCACAAAACATAATAATTACAGCTATAAAGAAACATATCAACATTAGAGCCAGTAATTGAAATTAAACATGTATTTTGTTTTTTTTAATTTGTAATGTTAACCCTTTCATGCTTATATGACGCAGAGGTTGCCAGATTAGCAATAAGAAATAGAGTTTTCCCACTCTTATAATAACCTCTCCAAAATAAGTTTTCTACCCACAGCTAAGTGAGCTATAACTCAAAGACAACTGCAGAGGTTGAAGTAACTAAACTAAAGGTTTCTAAATACCCCTGATGGTAACAAAGGCTTTAAAGTATCCCTAATAGGCTCAAAATCGCGTCATATGTCGGAGAGGGTTAACAGTGAATTTAATATATACTACAATTACAAAAAAACAATAGTATATAATAAATAATTCAATTCCATGTAGGTATAGCTACATGTTAACATTTATTTTGTTTGTAAATTTTCCAATATAAATAATGTAAAAGTAAAATAGTATACAACATTAAATACAACTGTATATTAAGGGGAGATTTCCACTTGAGGGACTTTTTTCTTGACCCCTTTCTCCCTCATGTCTAGCCCCATTGCTTTTGAGATTTTAAGATGTTTGCCCCATTAGTTTGCTGATTTTAAGAATGTTCGTCCCATTCTGTTAATTTTAAGACCTTTCGTGCCATTTAGGTGTCGATTTTATCCTGGCGAGCCATAGCGAGCCTGTTTTTAAAGAGTAATCGACCTTCGGCCGGGATTTTTTTTATAATTTTAATCTATTCCCATGTTTGTGTATGTGTATGCAGGAGACAAAAGGCAAAGCTGTCTGTAACAAGTGTTTCCCTCAAAGTTGAAAGAGTGATAGAGCTATTGAAATACCACAGGAATTAAAAGTCCTGGGAGCGAAACTTCCACCCCCAGCGAAGTTCCTGGGAGCGAAACTTCCACCCCCAGCAAGATCTCTCTCTTTCTTCCACCTCCCTCCACCTGTTATACGTCTCGTTAATCAGTCTTCTAATATACAAATCACATTTCCTTTCCCCCTGACATTCTTGAAGTACCCACTAAGTATATATTCAATTAGATACCAACCATGCAGACTATTATTGTAATGATTTACCTCTGCTGATTTATATGTCTAATTGTGATCAATCTGCAGGCAGCCATCTCGAGAGAGAGACAGACAGGAAGGACACCTGGTATCTCTCTCTGCATTGCCAGTATATATATATGTACCCCAATGTCAAATTACTCCTTTTTCTAAATAACTAAATTATGTACCATACCAAAGCAACAGACAGACAGACGGACGCTCACCTACACGATCGGAGAGAAAAGCGCCCGTCCCTTCGCGATAATCCCCCAGCCCAAGGAGCTTACTGCCTCGTCAGCCAACAGGGACAACTCACTCCAAAATGGCCGACCACAGACGACAACCTCAAACTTATCCAGACCAAACCTCTCCACCTCACTCCACATGTACACGTCTCTTTTAAACCATAGTCTTCTAGTATACAAGCCACATTTATTTCCTCCCTGCCATTATTGAACCCTAACTAAGTATGTATTTAATGATGTAAACCCCATACCTTTTTTGATGACGTAAGCTATAATGCCCGCGTCGTGTGCATGTTCCCTATGACTGTTGTAATTACTGTTGTATTACTTTCACGTGCGTTTGGCTAGAGCTAAAACTTAACTACAACCGCCACAGACAACATAACTGCAGACCTTGTATTATTGATTTTTTTTTTTTTTTTTGAGACAATGAACGGAGGAAGGAAAAACACAGATAAAACAAAAAGGTCCATGTGCCTAAAGGCATCCTCCATTCATAAAATGTTTGTAACAACTGGATTTAAACTGTTGTAGATTGTAAGTTTGTGGAAAGCAACTCGAGGGAAGTGAATTACAAAGAGTAGTAGTTTTGGGGATAAATGAATTTTGATAAGCAGAAGTTTTACATTGTGGAGGAGAAAGTGTAAATTCATGGGCGCTCTCAGCTGCCCTAGTTCTACGGGGAAAGATGTGGAGAGGCGGCACAATTGAAGCAAGTTCTTCGGAACAATTGCTGTGAAAATATCTGTAGAATAATGCTAGGGATGCAACGTTCTTTGTATGGATAATGTAGGAAGGTCCTGTGTGATTGCAGGGTTATTGATTAATCTAATAGCTTTATTTTGAATTTTGTCCAACTGATTCAATGCAACCACTCCACTTCCACTCCACAGAGGTGAACAGTAATCCATCTGAGAACGCACATGACTTTTATATATTACGGCCAACTGCTCGTCAGTGAAGAATTCTCGAACTCTGTACAGGAGTCCCATTTTTTTAGAGTCATTCTTAGCAATGCTTCTAACATAATGTGTCCAGCTCAAGTTAGTCGTTAATGTTACACCGAGAATGTCAATACTAGGGGAAGTGGGAATATTTACATCGTTAACAAATATATGGGAGTCAGTGAGATTCTGTCGGTTAGAAAATTTAATGTACTTGGGTTTCTGCGCATTAAAGGAAACTAGATTCTTTTGTCCCCATTCATTAATTCTAGAAAGGTCCTGGTTCAGAGAAATTGCAGTGTTTATTTTTGAATTTATAAGATCGGATTGGGTGAAAGAATTTGTAAATGTGAAGGAACTGTGGACTGTTGAGTCATCTGCATAGGAATGTATTGGATTATGAGTGGTAGATATGAGATCATTGATATGAATGAGGAACAGAGTTGGGGCCAAAACTGTTCCCTGGGGAACACCAGCATTTATTGAGTGAAATTGAGAATAAAGGCCATCTACCATGACACGTATTTTTCTGTTATGAAGATAAGAAGAAATTAGTGGAACTAATGATGCAAGGCCGTAGTGTGACATCTTCGACAATAAGGATTGATGCCAGACTCTATCAAATGCCTTTGATATATCCAGTGCTATTGTATGTGTTTCACCATGTTGGTCTGTAGCTTGGTTGATTTGATGCGTAAGAAGGCAAAGAATGTCTGCAGTTGATCGACATCGTCTAAAACCATATTGCCTATCACTGATTAATGTATTATTCTCAAGATGCTTAATTATGTGATTATTTAATATAATTACAAAGACTTTACCAAGAGTGGAAGTTATAGCTATTGGTCTGTAGTTTGATGGATCTGAAGAGGCACCTTTTTTAGGAACTGGATGGATGTTTGCTTCTTTCCAGGATACTGGGAAGCATGAGGTATGAGTACACAGACGGAAATTTTTTGCCAATACAGGAGCGAGCACCAAGGAGCAATTTTTAAGTACTATTGGAGGAATTTCATCTGGACCAGGAGCTTTATCTACTGAGAGATTCTGCAAAACAGTTTTGACATGTCTGGTGTGGTCCTTAAGTGAGATAATTTCAGGCGAATTCAAATTAAGTACAGGGACATCTTGGTTTATTTCATCTAAGGTTGAGTTGGTGGAAAAAATATCCGCAAGAAGGTTAGCTTTACCTCGTGGATCACTTACAAGATTGCCAGTCGGATATTTTAATGGTGGCATGGATGAAGCAGTAGTGAAGTTGGATTTGAATGAGTTAAGAGTAAACCAAAATATTTTGTTATCATTTGGATTATTTAGAAGTTTATTTGCTTGCTTGTGGAGAAAGTTTGATTTAGTTAGATTTAATACAACTTTGACATGATTTCTGATGTTTCTAAAGTAATTAAAGGCTTAATGTGTTTTTGATCTTGTGTATGCATTGTAGGCTATTGCTTTTTGTTCAGTTACTCTAGCACAATTATGGTCGAACCATTTAGGTGAATTAGATCTTTTACTGTACTTTTGATGAGGAATAAAAGTTTCTATTCCAATTTTTATAAAATGTTGTATGTGGCTCAAGGTGGAGTGTGCATCATTAGAAAAGAAAGAGGTCCAGGGAATATCAATAAAGAAATCTTGAAGAAATCTTGAAGAATCTTGAATTGAGATGCATACCTAACTATGCAAACCATGTATTATTGTATTAGGGATATATATATATATATATATGTTTAACTATGACAACTTTCTGAGAGAAAGATAAGGAGGGAAGACACATCTTATCTCTCTACATTACGAAGGTATAAGTATGTACCCCATGCTAGTTTTGTATTGATTTATCTCTAGTGATTTATATATGTTTAATTATGATCAATCTGCAGACGGCCATCTCAAGAGAGAGACAGGCAAGACACCTGGTATCTCTCTGCATTGCCGGTATATATATATGTACCCCATGCCCAATTACTCCCTTTTCTAAGTAACTAAAGTATGTACCATACCAAAGCAACAGACAGACGGACAGACGCTCACCAACACGATCGGAGGGAAGAGGGATCAACCCCGTCCCCTTCGCGATAACCCCCAGCCCAAGGAGCTTACTGCCTCGTCAGCCAACAGGGACAACTCGCTCCAAAATGGCCGACCACAGACGACAACCTCAAACTTTTCCAGACCAAACCTCTCCACCCCACTCCACATGTACACGTCTCTTTTAAACCATAGTCTTCTAGTATACAAGCCACATTTCTTTCCTCCCTGCCATTATTGAACCCTAACTAAGTATGTATTTAATGATGTAAACCCCATACCTTTTTTGATGACGTAAGCTATAATGCCCGCGTCGTGTGCATGTTCCCTGTGACTGTTGTAATTACTGTTGTATTAATTTCACGTGCGTTTGGCTACAGCTAAAACTCAACTACAACCGCCACAGACAACATAACTGCAGACCATGTATTATTGATTAATTGATATGCATACCTTTAACTATGACACCCCCTGAGAGAGAAAGGTAAGAAGGGAAGACATCTCTTATATCTCTATATTACGAGGGTAAATAAACCCATGCCAGTTATTACGTTGATTTATGCCATTGCCTATTTTTGTTATTTTTCTTGTTGACCTACTAATTCAGCATGCCGACTAACCGACTAACTTTAGACTAGTAAGCAAACCATAAAACTCACGCGGTATTTTTCCCCTAACTTTTGTGTTACCTAATCCAGCATGCCTTTTCTTTCTAGTTCCCTTGCACACGTCTTCTACACGCCTCGTCAGACACTACCTTCTTGGACTACAGTTCACATGATTCTATCCTTTTTTCATTGCAACCAGGCAGTGTGACATCTGTGCATGCATAGACGACGACCTGATCACCCCACGGAAGCGCCAATGCCTTGCGTCGCGTGTTTGCCCCAGGTGCGTAACCAACACAGTCTATCACCATGATAATGATAATTGCACTGCTGCCTGATTACACATGCCCTACTTTATTGACCACTATCTGTCTGTATTTTCCCTCTCCCTCTTGATTTCTCTCCCCTTGGCCACATGTAGCCTACGTGAGTTTTCCAGCCGACCCAGGTGGCCAACAACAACAAACCAATGAACTTTGAGGCCCAGCCACCGAGCCGTGTCAAGTCAAGGAGGGACTCCTACCTGCTCCGCCCCTCCTCGACCCCGACATAAGGGACCACCAGAACACCTAGGGTTAGCAACCACGTGTATACGCGTGTGGGAGCGTCTGAGGTATTACAGGACTTGTCATTTCATTTTGTCAAGGCCTACAGACCCGAGAGAACTGTTCACCTTTCTCCCCCCCCCCCCCCCTCCTTCCTTACCTTAAAAGTAACGTACTTATAAAAGTCGGGCATATAGCCAGCTGACCCTTCTGGGCGAAGTGCTCCGCCCCCAGCTCCAGGAACAACAAGACACGACAGGGGTCTCTTGCCATACACCTGCCATTATTTATTCTTATATGTCCGGTGTATGAACTAACACTATTATCTAATCCAGAGCATTGGGAACGAGGAGCCAAATTACCAGACAATGACTCCACCGCCCCTGCACAGCCGCCCCCATAAAAATACGAGGGACCACCCGCAGCCAAGGCAACACCCGCCTCCAGCATCCTCCACTCTTCCACCATCTTGCCAACTCGAAGAGCCTGTTAGCTCCAGCCCCAGAAGTTATGCATTCGCCTCCTCTCCGCCTTCTGCAGTGAGCCCTCCTGTGAGGCTGCCCCTAGCAGATGAAGACTTCCCTGCCCTTGACCAAGCAACCCAGCAATGACAAAAATCATGAGCCCCCGGCCCTGGCAACACTGGGCCACCCTGCTATATAAACCCCGAGAGGAGGAGAACGGCCGTAGTGCAAATATCGCTTTTTGACGAGTGGCATCCCGCTCTGATTGAAGACTGTTTCTACTCACCACTCAAGATTGTTGATAGACGACCAGCACCCCGAAGTCTGTGATAACATCAGTGACATTGATATATTATTCTCCTGGATCTTTATTAATCGTGGCAACCCGCCGGTTTATATAGAGACCTGTGATAAACCCGTACAGCCCCAGCGACGCGTCTGACGCGTCGGCGATGTATGTAACGCACAGCCCCAGAGACGCGTCTGACGCGTCACCCTAATTGCGCCGACCGTAACCTCAGGTGTAGCCACTCAAGAGGGCTCAGATTTGTATGGGAACTGTGTACGTATCCCACGCAACCGTGCCGATGGTTGAAAACTCTCAAACTCCACGTGCGTGTGCGTGAGCTCGCAATAACCTGTTTTTTTGGAGTAATTGGCTTCAATTTTTTACTCTTGTAAAATACGTTTTCGGGGGCTCTGTAGGACCATTCTTTAAGCTTTTTGAGCGGTTTTTCGTGGTTTTTCCTTCATTCCTAACCCATTCGCTATTGTTTCTGGAATAAAACAATTTTTTGAAAACCGGCCGGGTTCTGGTGAACAAACATTACAAAACTAGCCGGGGCTCCACGGGTTAATACATATATCTACCACACTCAAAGAGATCTAGGGTAGAAAGATCTGCTGTGTTAGAAGGGTCTATGCAAGCCACTCTTAGGAGCACTTAGCAAAAATAGATCCTTGGCACACTCCATCTGTGGCACCCCTCAGAATGTTTGACTAAAAGGGTAAAGCCACCTGGGTTCATTGAACCTCTCGTATGGATCAGAGACAGTTAAGCAGAGTCCTTGAGTAGACTCTACTTACGTTTGTTCGATGGGATGCTCCTCTGGCCTCAGCCGGAAGCATACCATTTAAGATTCTAATCCCGAGAGTACCTTAACTGAACTTCATGACCGGTTGATGGCCCATCTGTAACTTCACCACACAACTGGACCCCCTGGACGACCCCCTGGAGCAGCTGAAAAGCCCCCGACGACAGCAGATCAAGAGGAAAAGAAGATAACCCGACAGTGCACTATTCAGTATCATTGTATCAGTGCGGAGATACTGTGTTACCAAACCGTTGTATTTGCCTATGCTCACCTTGAAGTTATTTGTTAACCGTGAAGAGTGTTTCGAGTTTGATCCTAGAGTCCCCTTTTTCTTGCCAGAGATTTCATGCTAGTAAATGTATTACGAGATAATTACCGCGACAATATTTATCCTCAGCCACGACACAAGTTTTTCTAAATGGGATGTTATGGTATAGATATTCTGTAATCCCGCAATATAACCCCTAACCATCGGGGCCCGACTTAAGTCCGTATCTAAAAATCTGGACTATGTGGCGGGGCCCGACTTTAGTCTGTGTGCAATTTTTGCGCAATATTGGCTCTGAGAGAGAGACGAGCGACGGGAGGAGCGTAGGTTACCTCATGACCGCTCGCCACGGCCGCCGTGGGCCTACTGACATCTACTCCACACACATCCACCACCACTCCCTCGCTACACACATAATTATGTAACGAAATGACCGTATTTTAGCGATTTTGCCCTTCGGTTGCACGATCGTTGCAAGACAACCAGTGATCATAGAAGGATGGTTTGGGTGTCATTGGAAAGCTCAATTTACGCCCTTTCAGGTATACATAATTGTATTACGCTCTGGCTCTTGTTTATGCATGAAAAAGAGCACGGAATCAAGGCCATTTATGGTAAAACAAAAAAAACGCCAGGCCCGTAGTGGAAAAAACTGACCCGCCCGCTCGTAAGGCGTTAAGGGATAGGTCGTAGAAGTGAATTAATCTCAGTGACGATTTCCCACACGTGCATTAACAGTTGAAAAGTATACAAATATAATTGTCTATTGACTCTGCTAGATCTTATAAAGTTGAAACTTGGCATTAGCCAACACCTAAATTAAATGACTAAGCCTTAGGCATAAGCAACGAACTGTACCAGATGCTGTGAGACATAAATCAGTGCCCCCCTCGAGTGACTTTCTTCTCACTTCATATCTTGTCCGTATCAGAAGAATAATACCTGAGTATCGGAGGTGGCAATGCACACTCCATCCAGATCCACGATTGTGCTCGGAGAATTGAAAGCCCAAGTTTTTCCTACTGAACTTATTACTCCTACCCATGTTCTCCCAAGTGAATTGATTCTTTTTCTATGCCGCGAGTGTGTTAACTCAATAAAGCTGTATTACAAATCACATTCCAAGATTCTATTTATGTGTTCTGTTGATTCCTCGCATGTATGTATATGAAACCAGATATTCCAGTCTTGCAGAACTCACCTACGCAATCGTTAATCCTGAATAAAATCAGGGCATAACAGCTATATTAGTATTTTATTTGTTGTGTGTGTGTGTGTGTGTGTGTACAGTACTGGACCAAAAATTGGTGTGCTTATTTAGTGTAGTGGAATGGATAGGAGGAGGGGGTGTTTGCGAGAACTAGCTGGGTTACTCTATGTGTAGGTGATACACAAACAAAAACAGTCAAGGAAGCCAGACAAGGGAAACATGAGTTACAGTAACTCCTTATCACATGACTATAATGCCTCCCCATGGTATTACCCTGATCTATTGGTGGTGTCTACAATCTATGATGAACGATACAAATAATGTTTAGCAAATCTTCCAATATATAATAGGAATTGTGGTCATGAAATATATTATAATATAGCAATATTGCTAATGTAAGGGAAACTATTTTATTAATGTAAAACATATTTATTATTTTTTTGTTGTGAATGACGAAGGCAAAAGGCATAACTGCCTGCAACGAGTGCCTCCCCCAGATTTCAAAGAGTGACAGGGCCGAAATCAAGGGACGTTCGAGCTAAAATGCCTGGACACACGGAGTTTGAAGAAATTTAAGTCATAGGAAGAGGGAAAGACTGATTCTGGGAGAGAGTTCCAGAGCTCAGCAGTTGAATAGAAGAAAGTCTGAGAATAGCGTTTCACTCTTGGGTTGGAGAGTTGCACAGAGTAGGGGTGGGATTGTGTTGCAAGGCGTGTACTACATACCCTACGTAGAGGAGGTGGTATACACTGGGAAAGCTCCGAGGAACACTGATTATTGTAGTAGCGTTAGAATAGAGAGAGAGATGCAACATTGCAGCGAAGAGAGAGAGATTGGAGAGAGTTGGTGAGTGAACGGGAGTTAATGATACGAAAGGCTTTCCTTTCTACTTTATCTAGGAGTGCGGTGTGAGAGGATCCTCCCCACACATGTGAACAATTCTCAATACAAGGATGCACTGTGCCCCTGTACAGAGCAAGAAGCTGTGCAGGGGTAAAGAACCCTTTGAGGCGGTTGAGCACACCCAGCTTCTGGGAGGCTGCCTTAGCGAGACTGGTAATATGGTCTTTCCAAGTGAGAGCAGAAGAAAAAGAGACACCGAGAACATTGAGGGAAGATGAAGGGTTGATTTTTGTATTGTTGAAGAATAAGGGACAGTCCTCTGGAGGTTCCTGATGGGTAGTAAGATGGATAAATTGAGTTTTGGAAGCATTGAATGCAACAAGGTTTTCTCTACCCCAATTGGAAATAGTAGCTAGATCAGAATATAAGCATTTTATGGCTTCATTACGTTTACTTTTGAGGGACTGCTGGCTGGTGCGTTCTGGTAAACTAATTGAGTGGTGTAAAGTAGAGTCGTCTGCATATGAATGGATGGGACTGGATGTACAGTTGAGAAGATCGATCATTTATGAAAAATAGAAAGAGAATAGGAGATAGGACAGAACCCTGAGGAACACCGGTGTTGATAGGATGAGGAAATGAGCGATGGCCGTCCACAACCGCAACTATGGAACGGCCGGAAATGAAATTAGAGACAAAGGCACAGATGGAGGGACAGAAACCGAAGGAGGGCAGTTTGGAAATTAAAGATTTGTGCCAGACTCTATCGAAGGCCTTCAATATGTCTATTGCAACAGAAAAAGTCTCACCGAAGTCCCGAAAGTTGGATGACCAAGTGTTAGTAAGATATGAAAGAAGATCACCAGTAGAGCGACCCTTAAGGAAGCCATACTGGCGATCTGAGAGCAGATTATGGGAAGAGAAATGCTTAAGAAATTTGGAAGCAAGAATAGTTTCAAAATGTTTAGAGATACAAGAGATGAGAGCATATTCCCATTTAGGTAGCACTATACAAATGCCTTGTGGTTCTTTTACAGGCTTTCTAATATTCAAAGCGCGACAGTAAGGTCTTAAAATATGAACCATGGAATTTAGAAATTGAGAGTTGTTGCAGCTATATATAAAATATATGTAATAGATCCCATTCCCATTTAGGTAGAACAATAATATGACTTCTTTTCCGAAGCTTCTGTTATATAGATGTTTATCCCCTTAAGGATCATGACGTGCTTTGGCAGTGTATTCTGGCTATCATTAGACGATATATATAGATTAGAAAGGGTATATAACATGCCTTAATCATCAATATTAATAACAAATCATTATTCGAGCTATAAAGACAAAATAAAAGAGCAACATTTATCAAGAACGATACAAAATTCCTGTATGTATTTTACCAGGATTATAATAATACAAACCGACAGGGTTTGCGAATGGCAAGTCAGTTCTCCAAGTAAGTCTTTTTATAGGTAAGATATTAAAACAAAATCGGGTTCTTTCCTCAGTCTTCTAGAATTGAAATGGATAAGCAGGTAACATAAAACAAATATATATTCCCATTTACAAAGAGCGATAAGAATCTCCTTTTTTGTTTGCTAGATTAGTTATATTACAAGTAAATTACCTATATATGGTATAATACATATAGATAAAATATATATTTTACTGCGGTTACAAAGACAAAACAATAAATACAATAATGTATTACTATTTAGTAACAACTTATACAATTCCTGTGGTTCCCTTACCACGTTTGTTATATCTTATCCATCTTAAGCTGCAAATAATTGTCTAATTATAGCCAAAGCAAGACAAAAAATACAACCTTCAACGAACGGAATGGGCTAATAACCCAGAAACTCTTTCCCTCCAAATTATAATTTTGTTTTTCCCCGTTGGAACGAAGAGATAATTTCCCATTTCCCAGAATCCAGTGGTTCATATCGTTTGACCGTGTCAGAACTGGAACAAAATGTTTAAAAATAATTATGGGTTTATCTTTTTCTGTACTGGTGAAGTATTTTAATTTGATTTCAGGTACATTTAGATGATTTTATGAAGCTTAGGAAGGATATAATGTATTAATTGAGATAGTCCGTATCTTTATAATGGGTTGGCGTCCCTCCTACGCTGAATATAATCGCATAGCAGTTGTCATATGAAAATTAAGAGGTAAATCGCTATCAATATACCCAATAACATATATTTATTTATTTACCGAGTGCCTCCATATTTTCAAATAATAATTTTATTCATTTATTTGTAATTATTATTATTATTATTATTATTATTATTATAATTATTATTAAAGTAAGAATCCTGCCAGCCAATCCATGCGCTGCAATTCACCATCCCTTTAAACCAGCTGAGTTTGACGTTTCCCACAACTCTGCCACACCCTCCCGTGCAGCCAATCAGGAGCCTCCGTTGTCGGAGCAAGCAAAGACTGAACCAGCTGCGCACGCATCTCCACCTTTCAAATCGCTCTCGCTCCCTCCACAGGCGGTTTCTTCGAGTTGCAATAGGTCTATGACATCAGTGCAAGCCCTATACTCCCGTAAGCCACTACAAGACCTTTGCAACCATCTCCCTGGGACATATTACGAAGAGACAAGACCAGAGGAGAGGAGAAGAAATCCTCAAAACGCGCGGCTGGAGAAAGCAATACCCGGGTGGCTGGCTCCACCTATCACAGCGCGGAAAATCGTGAGGCGGATCTATAAAGGGGGGGGGGGTTATCGGCTGCAGACGGCACTCACATCATGGACTCCACTGGGTTCACCAGCCAGCAACACTACCTCTCCCTCACCTGCACAGTGATGGGAGCTTGGCCAAACCTGCTCCAGCCAACCAGCTTGCTCACCACCCACCAACAACGTCCACCTCTGGCCTACTACAAATTTCAACTGCTGACCAGATACACCATAGGTATCCTGGTGCTTGTCGTCACATTGCTAGCTTACACACTTATAGCCAAGCAATTCAAGAGGGACGACAAGTAGTAGATAGGACTGAAGACTTCCAGAAGACATGTTGGCCAGCTATGAGGTGGTGAAGATTGTTCCAGAGATAACCCAGACTTTTTAAAGGACCTTTATGGGCCCGAAATAGATTCATTGAAAGAGAGAAAAATGATTGAAAAACCAAGTGGCTCTGTCCATAATTAGTATCTAGTATGAACAGTCTCCATGTTACGTAATCTGGTTTGATTTAGCGTAACGCATCTTTCCGTAGACTTAAGTTGAACGCTTTCCGTAGTCCTAAGTTGAACGATTCCGTAACCTTAGGTTGGACGTCCACAAATGGGAAGAATATATTATTCTGTAGTTGTATATGGGAAAGTATTGTAGGATTATAATTCCTATATATATTTGTGTATTATTTAAGATTGTTCATAAGTATCTCATTGTATAAAGATGGGATTCATTTTCCATATGCTATGCGCATGCGTGGATAGTCACGAGGGACACAACGACGTGGCTCTCGTTCTCACTCTCCAACTAACCTCTGTCCCAGATACACACGGTAAGCCTTCTTCATAGTTCATATATTAGGTGTTTTTGCTTCACTATCATCTCATTTCATATAGTCACTACATCATCATCTTTGTTAGTTATCAAAAAATGTAACGTAAATATCTAGCCTATCCTAGCCTCTTTCCATATGCTTCTTTATCCTACTAACCTACTCAAGTCAACTAGCCTATCTTCCGCCATCTTTCAATCACCAACTGAGTTCATCATAAAAGGTAACTAAATGTTCTATACGTGTTAATCTTCTTCTAAATTAAATATATACAGTCCACTTCAGCTAAATTAGCCATATAAGTGGTCCTTCGACCATTCGCTGGTTTACCCCCCCCCCCCTCTTTTTTTTTTTTTTTGGTGTGTTTCGGCGGTTACTGGTAGCCTAGCCTTAGTGGGTTTTATTTTTGTGCCGTACTTCGTCCGTACCTCATGGCCCAGGGCTTTCGGCCTAATGGTGCCGCAGGTGGTGGGGTAAGGGAGGATTTTCCTGCAGTTGTTGATAGGCCTGCGTACCCGGGCCCTATTAGGAAAGTGGCTATTTTGGGCCACTCCTACGTCAGGGATTTGTACGTAGACCACTCCGTGCACAGGCCTTTCTTTTTCGTTACTCCTCTGGCCGCCCCAGGTGCCCGCATCAGCACCTTGAGGTCAACAGAAGCCTGGGGTCAGTTCTTGGAGCTGAAGCCCGACTTGACCTTCTTTGTGATAGGAGGGAACAAGATAAGAAGCGGGGTCAGTCCAAGAGAGATAGCGGAGGGGATCGAGGTCCTAGCCGAGGAGGTGGTTCGGCGCTCAGGGAGAGAAGCGCAAAAAAGGTAAACTAACACCATTAAATGGTCATTGGCCTAGGGTAGGTGACGTGGTAACCATCCATGATGAGGGTCCGCGCGCACTCTGGAAATTGGGTCGGATAAAGAAGTTGTTACCAGGTCGTGATGGTGAGGTTCGGGTAGCAAAAGTTCGCACCCGTACTGGAGTAATCACACGGCCAACAGTAAGACTATATCCTCTTGAAGGTGACCTCGAACGCAAGGACACCCCCTCGGACCAGTTATCCATAGATGTCCCCTCCCTGGCACCAACTTCGGCACAGCCTGTTGACGTGTCCGGTGGACGCCCCAGTCGACAGGCAGCCCAGATATCCTCCCAAGCTTGGCGGGATAAGATTGCCTCCGGGCAAATCTAATCATGTAAATTTTTTATATTTTCTGTTGGCGGGAATATGTCCATACTTAGTATCTAGTATGAACAGTCTCCATGTTACGAAATCTTGGTTGATTTAGCGTTACGTATCTTTCCGTAGACTTAAGTTGAACGCTTTCCGTAGTCCTAAGTTGAACGCTTCCGTAACCTTAGGTTGGACGTCCACATTTGGGAAGAATATATTATTCTGTAGTTGTATATGGGAAAGTATTGTAGGATTATAATTCCCATATATATTTGTGTATTATATAACCCATTGAGGACCAGCGACGCACTGTTTGCGTCGGCAATGTTTGTAATGCTAAACCCCAGCGTCAAATAAGGTGCGTCACGGTTAATTACTCCGGTCCTATGGCAACTAGAGGGCTCAGATTTGTATGGGAACTGTGTAAGTATCCCACGCAAAATGCCGATGGTTGAAAACTCTCAAAGTCCAACCGCGTGCGCATGAGCGCGCAAAAACCTGTTTTTGCCTACCCATTTCCCCATGTTAATTCCGACTTTCGGGCGCACTGTAGGACCCCTTAATGACCTAGGGGATCGGTTTTTTGTGGGTATTCCTTAATTTCTAACCCATTCCTGGTGTTTTCTGTAAAAAAAAAAATTCACAACCTGCCGGTCCTGGATGGTACATATATTATTAACTAGCTGGGGTTCAGTGGGTTAAGATTGTTGATAAGTATCTCATTGTATAAAGATGGGATACATTTTCCATATGCTATGCGCATGCATGGATAGTCACAAGGGACACAACGACGTGGCTCTCGTTCTCACTCTCCAACCAATCTCCGTCCCAGATACACATGCTAAGCCTTTTTCATAGTTCATATATTAGGTGTTTTTGCTTCACTATCATCTCATTTCATATAGTCACTACATCATCATCTTTTGTTAGTTATCACAAAATGTAACGTAAATATCTAGCTTATCCTAGCCTATTCTAGCCTCTTTCCATACGCTTCTTTATCCTACTAACCTACTCAAGTCAACTAGCCTATCTTCCGCCATCTTTCAATCACCAACTGAGTTCATCATAAAAGGTAACTAAATATTCTATATGTGTTAATCTTCTTCTAAGTTAAATATATACAGTCCACTTCATTTAAATTAACCATAGGCTCCAACCATTTAAATTAGATGTGTTCTTATAGAACAAAAGAAAGAGGAAAAGATAGACTCATGAATAAATTAAAAGATGCAGTGTTGAGAGAGATAGCTTAATGTTAGAGAAGGCTCCATGCCGCTTAGCTATAAATAGGATAGGATCTTATAGGGTAATAAGTAAAGGGGATTACTAAAGAAGAATCATATGGGAATTTGTTTGAATAATGATTAATGATAACGGGGTTATGCTAATTATTCAAGAATAGGGATAAATCATATTTGCTGATAGGTTAGACCTAGCTTGAGAAATAGTTAGGAAGGACACTAGTCCGTTTGATGAAATTTATCGTTTGTTTATAAAGGAAACATCGTTATCCAGCTAAATAGATTATTGTACGGAATACAGCTCTAAGATTAAGCGATCCTGTAATCATGACATAAGTAACAAGTCGAGGCGACTATTGCGAGAGATATTGTATTATTGAAAGTAGTCATGTTATATTTGAGTTGAACATTGAGTGGGAAATTGTTGTTCTGATATACTAGGCGATCAAGTGTTAAAATGCTGTAATAGGTACATTTGAAATATCAGATATATTGAACTATGTAATGACCTATATGAGTTAAAGCTTGATAATATTGAAATAGTATATGAGTTAAGTTATATTGTGTAACTTCATCTGTGAAATAGGAATCAGGAGTGTGGGACACTCCGGAACAGAGTTAGATTAAGTAATGGTACATATTTACGTGTTTTAAGCTATATGATATATATAGATAGGATGTAAATATAGGAATGTCTAGATCAAATTGATTAAAGCCTTGGTCCTATGATTGGACATATTGAGGCGTAGTAAAACATTTGTGATATATATAGTTAGGTTGTAAGTTTAGGAACGTCTAGACTAAATTGATTAAAGCCTTGGTCCTACAATTGGACATATTGAGGCATAGTAAAGTTTTGTTAATTCTTTTGGAAATTATGACGTGCCTTTGGATCGAAGTCGGAGTGAATCAATGCCTGAATAACGGGTATCCAAATAGGTCCTGAACGATGTAAGGGTACGTCTAGAGGGACTAGCGTCATGGGCAGAAATTAGAAATGCTCTGATAGAAGAATTTGGGCGAGAAACCTCCACATGGAAGGCCGAGACAAACTAAAGAGTATGAAATTAGATGGACAAAATGTGAGAACCCTGAGGAGGGAGATCACGAAAAATTTCAAAACTGCTTATCCTCACATGGACCAGGAGAGTCAAGAGACAGAAATAAGAGAGATTATGATTCAAGCATGTCCTGTGGAAGTTAGAAAACATTGTATTATACATGAAGTGACTACCACAAAGGAACTCATGGAGGTAATCAAGAAGGTGGAGGAAGCCAGAGAGCTAAAGGAGGAGAAAAAGAAAGGGGAAGAGGAAAACCAAAACAAAGGGTATCAAAGAACAATGATCCGATGCTTTATATGCAGACAAACCGGACACCTAGCTTGGAACTGTTCAAACCGTCCCCAAACTCCGACACACAGATTTAACTCGAGACCAACACCTCCAACGATCGACCCCTTCCAATGGTGACAAACTCAAACCAGGGGGGAATGCTTCCAGTAAAGTACAGAGAAACCGAGACTCAACCAAAAATCACGATGCCAGAAGGAGGAGAACATTTTCCCCTAAGCCTCTCATAGAAGGGCGATATGACGAGGTGAATATATTAGAGAGACAAACGCCTTGTGAAACAATAGTAATCAATGGGAAAGCCGCAAACATGTTAATAGATACATGGGCCAATAGAAGTTGTCTTTTGGAGAATTTTGGGAAAAATAGTCAGAATGTAATAGGACTAAGCCAAACTAGCACTCAGTTGGCCGGAGCCGGAGGGCAACCATTAACGATTTTAGGGAAAACTAACACCTTGGTTGTACAATGGAAAGGAATTAATTTCACCACAGATTTTTATGTTCTATCAGGAAAATCCAACAGCAGAGTAGATGGATGACTGGGAATAGATCTCATGAGTCAATTGGGGGTAACCATACAGCGTGGCCCGAAAGACACCTATGACCACACTACGACCCCAAATATTAGCTACCACGGGATTTTTTTTTTATTCCCCCTAGAACACGAAAAAAGATAGAAATTCCCAGATACCAAGGAATGACTGCCGGGATTTTTGAACCAGATGCACAAAATGAAGCTCGAATATCTCCCACCTTTATCACTACCGATCAGAGGAAATTAGTTCTTGCTAACTTTGGAGAGAATACGATCAATTACCAAAAGGGAAGACTGTTAGGACAAGTTACACCCGCGCAACCCACCACTATGGGGACTAACGGATCGACTAACTTGCCTGAGATTCCAAAAACAATTGACGTCAGACCAAGCTGCTACTTTACATGAATTACTGTGGGCTTACAGAGATGTATTCGCCCAAGATGAAGGGGACCACGGATCGGCCCGTGCACGAAACAAACACGAAATACATACCCAAGGACCTCCTATTAGACAACCCTATCGACGACAAAATCCCATTATGAGACAGAAGGAGAAGGAACAGGTGGAGGATATACTTAAACAAGGGATAGTATTGGAATCCTACAGTCCGTGGTCATCTCCGGTCGTCATAGTAAAGAAAAAAGATGGGTCCACCCGGTTCTGTGTGGATTACAGGAAATTGAATGATGTTACTATTAAAGATGCTCAACCCCTACCTCGTATTGATGACTCACTAGAATCACTAAATGGGTCAACGTGGTTTTCTACCCTAGATCTACAAAGCGGGTACTGGCAAGTACCAGTTAGGTCAGAGGACCAGGAGAAGACCGCGTTTGCCACGAGCGAAGGTAAACTCTACCAGTTCACGGTTTTACCCTTCAGAGTTTGTAATGGACCAGCCAGGTTTACTAGAGTCATGGATGAAGTACTGAGGGGATTAACGTGGAAGACTTGCCTAGCTTACCTGAATGATATCATAATCTTTTCGAATAATTGGGAGGAACATATTAACCGACTACGAGAAGCATTAGAGAGAATTAGGAGGGCGGGACTCAAATTGAAATCTTCCAAGTGACAATTAGGTGCCTGCGAAGTAGCATACTTAGGACATGTGGTTTCCAAGAAAGGTATTCAACCTGACGCCCTTAAAGTAAAAGCTATGGCGGGGAATTCACCCCCCACCACTGTCAAAGGAATCAGGGCGTTTCTGGGAATGGCTTCCTATTATCGGAGGTATATACCAAATTTCTCGAAAATTGCTCGACCTATGACTAAGAGACTTGAAAAGGGGAGGAAATTTGACTGGGATCAGAGCTGTCAATCGACTTTTGATTACCTGAAACAAAAATTAACCTCTAACCCCATTGTTTGTCATCCTGATTTTGCCAAGCCTTTCCAATTGTACACCGATGCCTCTGATGAAGGGCTAGGGGCAGTCTTGGCCCAAAAGGTTGATGGAAAAGAAGGCATAGTGGCATGAGCCAGCCGGACCATGAATAAGGGCAAAAAGAATTATAGCGTTACTAAGAAAGAGTGTCTAGCTTTAGTCTGGGCTGTACAGTATTTCCAGTCTTACTTAGCAGGAGTTCATTTCGAAGTAATCACGGACCACCATAGCTTACAATGGCTTAGAAAGATGAAGACCGAAGACGGATTGTTTGTTAGGTGGAAGGGAATTCTGGAGGAATATTCCTTTGAAGTTAGGCACCGACCGGGTAAACTACATACCAATGCTGATGGTTTATCCAGATTACCTGTAGCACCGGTCCAACCCACTCGACCGAAAAAGAAAAAAAATTACCCGATACCAAAGTGTGAAGATAAATTAAAGTTTTCTGAAGGAGCCTGGAGGGATTCTAAGGATCATGTGGTATTAGATTATCTTGAGGCTAAGCACAGGATTAAAGTTTTCCACGGACAAGAAGGGAAGGTGGCTCATTTAGGTCATTCCAGAGTCTTGAAACAGTTTAATGAAAGGTACTGGACCTCACGAGCTGACAAAGTTGTTAAAGAAGTGATCCAAAGTTGTTTGGGGTGTCAAAGAGGGAAAGACGGACGAGGACCCAAACAAGCACCAGGACACATTATTGCCGGAAAACCGTGGGAAAAATTATCTGTGGACATTATGGGACCTCACCCCAGACAGACAAACAAAATGTACATCCAGACCTGTGTTGACGTCTTTTCAAAGTACACGGTTGCTTGTGCCATTCTGGACAAGAAAGCTGAGACCGTGGCTAAGAATATACTTGAGAAAGTAATTTTTGTGAATGGAACCCCCAATTGTATTCAGAGTGATAGGGGAAAGGAATTTAATAATGAAATTTGGCAACATTTGGGGGATACTTTAGGTTACCAGATTCAACATACCTCCCCGTATTACCCACAAGGGAACACTGTATGTGAAAGAAATCATCGGTTACTAGCGAATTGCATACAAGCTAGTCTAAGTTCACAAGGGGAAGAACTATCCCGAGGTTGGCCGGAACTGTTACCAGAAATTATCTGGGGAATCAATACCACCGTTTGTAGAACTACCGGGTATTCTCCCTATGAAATTATCTTTGGAAATACTCCGAAACTACCTCAAGAACGACTATTACCTTATCCCATCAATTCCGCCAAATATTCTCGACCAGAACATTATTTACGAGGTCAAGGGGAAAGACGGCAACAAGTTCATCACCACGTTACTCAACGGCAGCCCGAGAAACCTACCTTAAATAATCCATATTACCCAGGGAATATATACTGGTCAAGAGACATGATCCCACACGGACCGGTAAACTGGAAGAGAAATATGAGGGTCCGTTTCGGGTCGTGGAATTAAATGGACCATACCAAGTCCTATATGTGCATCATGGAAGTATTGTTTCGGCTACGCATATTCGCCATACTAAACGGTACGAGGGAATTTTACCCCCAGATATGAGCGAGTGGAATTAGCGAGGAGAAAAGTGAGGAGAATATAGAATCCGGGGCCGATAATTCTGATGACTTTTCAACTCGTTATAAGGCAGAAGATCACCTTCTGAGAGGGGATTATACTGGGGTCTTTCCGTTCTGGCGGTCGTACAGTAGGAACCAAAACAAGAGTTATTCTAGGTCAGAATGAGACAGAAGTGAAGAAACCGAGGAAATTATAACGAACGGGGAGGGGGAATTCCGAGAGTATACCAATGACGATAACTCTACGGATCCCGAAAGCTAAGTTCCAGATCCCGAGAGAGATTTCAATGAGACTTTAAGTAGTGAGGTAGAATCTCCCATAGAAGAAATGGTCGAAAAGGGGGTATTTACTGAGGCTAAAAATATATTTAGTTCTTCTTCGACTAAAATAAATAATTCACAGGAAAACAGAGCGATTGAATTTCCGGGGAAGAGTCCAGTAAAGTTACCTAAATCAATAGGCCCTGCTGAAACAGATACACAAAGTGGTAAAGTTATCCGTCCACCAATCAGGTACCCGGACGAGGTTATAAATAGAACCCCTGAGGCGCGTGCCTGTCAGTTGAAAGGCACAATGCCTCTCCCAACTGACCCTCAGTACCGGCTTCGTCGCCTCATAGCTATTGTCAACGGAAAAGGGCAGAGAGTACAGACCACAAGAACTTTAAAGCAACTCCTCAACCAACCGGGTCAAGTTCTGCTAGCCAAGACTGCGGTAGGGAACCAAAATCCAGCAATCCAGTTGCACAGGTGTATTTGTGAACACAGTGGTCTGGTTGATTGGCAGATTGTTGGCAGGGATTTTAAAGGGATAGTACTGTGGCGAAAAGGAGCTCGCCTTAATTTAGCACGGGGTGATAAAGTAAGAATCCAGCCAGCCAATCACCGCGCTGCAATTCACCATCTCTTTAAACCAGCTGAGTTTGACGTTTCCCACAACTCTGCCACACCCTCCCGTGCAGCCAATCAGGGGCCTCCGTTGTCGGAGCAAGCGAAGACTGAGCCAGCCGTGCACACATCTCCACCTTTCAAATCGCTCTCGCTCCCTCCACAGGCCGTTTCTTTGAGTTGCAATAGGTCTATGACATCAGTGCAAGCCCTATACTCCCGTAAGCCACTACAAGACCTTTGCAACCATCTTCCTGGGACATATTACGAAGATATAAGACCAGAGAAGAGGGGAAGAAATCTTCAAAACGCGCGGCAGGAGAAAGCACTGCCCGGGCAGCTGGCTCAACCAATCACAGCGGCAAATCGTGAGGCGGAGCTATAAGGGGGCGGGGGGGGGGGGGGGGGGGGAAGGCTGCAGACGGCACTCACGTCACGGACTCCACTGGGTTCACCTGCCACCAACTCTCTACCTCTCCCACACCTGAACAGTGATGGGAGCTTGGCCAAACCCGCTCCAGCCTACCAGCTTGCTTACCACCCACCAATAACGTCCACCTCTGGCCTACTACAACTTTCAACTGCTGACCAGATACACCATAGGTATCTTGGTGCTTGTCGTCACATTGCTAGCTTACACACTTGTAGCCAAGCAATTCAAGAGGGACGACAAGTAGTAGATGGGACTGAAGACTTCCAGAAGACCGGCTATGAGGTGGTGAAGATTGTTCCAGAGATAACCCAGACTTTTTAAAAGACCCTTATGGGCCCTAAATAGATTATTTGAAAGAGGGAAAAATGCTTGACAAACCCAGTGGTTCTAACCATTTAAATTAGATGTGTTCTTATAGAACAAAAGAAAGAGGAAAAGATAGACTCATGAATAAATAAAAAGATGCAGTGTTGAGAGAGATACCTGTTAATGTTGGAGAAGGGTCCATGCCGCTTAGCTATAAATAGGATAGGTTCTTCTAGGGTAATAAGAAAAGGGGATTACTAAGGAAGAATCATATGGGAATCTGTTTGAATAATGATTAATGATAACGGGGTTATGCTAATTATTAAAAAATATGGATAAATCATATTTGCTGATAGGTTAGACCTATATAGCTTGAGAAATAGTTAGGAAGGACGCTAGTCCGTTTGACGAAATATATTGTTTGTTTATTGTGACGTCTACCAGCATTGGCAGAATCGCCTCTCGTTAGCCACTAGCGCTCGCCAGGGACATCAAAATGGGCTACAGTTATCAGAGAATGTTGTTCTTTCTTTCCTAGTAATCGCATTGTCACAGACAGTCCAGTAGTGGTCTTTGTTTTCGTCTGTGACAACGGGTTATATTTTATATCAACAGTAGTGATAATAGTACCAGCGTGTGAATGAGAAAGACTTTCAAAGCGAGGAGGTAGTGAGTGTCTCTATGTACGGGTGCATTCCTGCCTCTCGCTCGCCATTGGACGGCGTGTCTTGCTGTGTCACGTGACACCTGCTGTCTTGTGACGTCTCGGCCCGTGATTGGCCGACCATCGCGCCTTTGCGGGCTCCTGAGTAACTTGCCTCCTCCATGAGGGTCCCCAGGAGCTGTCTTCGTCAGGACAGGCTTGGCGCGCGTGCTTCTAACATCCCTTTCCATACTCTCTCCCGATCACCCCCTTTATCACTGTTTCTCTCACTCGATTCTCTCTTTCCATACTCTAACCTTTATTAACTGCACAACACTCCCCTTGGGTTCTGCATACGGGTTTCATAGCCGGTCCATTGTATTGCATGCGCCATCCTCAGAGATATTTACATGAACTTAGAATAGGTTTGAGGCTTCTTAGTTAGTATAGGTTAAGAACTTTGTGTGACTCCATTATTGATTTAGTGTTTCTGCTCTTTTATTTAATGATAGACTGGGATAGGGTAACTGTAGTCGTTGTCTCCGATGTGTGTACGGTTTGCTTATACCTACACATCTGCGACCGGTCCTGTGGTAGCCTGGGTTGTCTTTTCGGTTGCATCCTTTGCGAGTGCAGCATTGTGTTGACTGACGGTTTTGGCCTGTACCAGTTCCACACTTTGCTGCCTCTTTGCTTGGCTTTAGAGGGTCGCCAGGATAGAACCAGATACTTGTGATCTGGATCTATCAAGAGAGCACCCTAGTCAATTAACGTAACTTAAAGGATGCAGTCTTAAGGACATCGCTAGGCTACGAGCCTGTCTTGCTCGGCCACAGTTCCTTACCTAGAGTGTCCCAGCTAGACATTATTAATCGAGTAGACACTTGTTAGTATTTAGTATAAGCTCTTTGATATGTGTGCATTATTATTCACAGGATTTATTAGTCTAGGGTTGTTGAGCCACACAACCATAGCAGACTGTTTCATTGATGAGGAAGTAGTTCTTTTAGTGTCGAGCATTGCTACCGTTGCGCATTTATAGTATTCTCATGTCAGTTAACATTATATGTCCTATCTTTTTGTGTATTCGATTTACACGTGTGGTGTCCTGCCTCCTGCCTTTATATAGTTCAAGATCAGTACGAGCATCTTATGAGCATCAGACTTTCTTCAGAAGTTTCCAGGTCTATGCTGTAGGACTATACTTCACTTTCTTTCAGATAGGAGTAAAGAGTTTATTGTTGTTTAGAGTAACTGTATCGAAGCATCTTTTTATTGTATTAAATCTTGCAGTGATTTAATTGATCTTTCCATAGATTCCGTTTTATGCATTTTAACGTAACTTGCATCTTGTTTGTTATAAGGCTATACCAGTGTCGGTTAGCCTGAAGTAGAGTGCATTTATGCCCAGTTAAGGATGCCCCGCTATCGCAGATTAACCCTGGAGGGTATAGGTGTTTTGTTCGCCGGCATATAAGTTCGAGGGTTTGGATCTAGCGTACCGTTGTTGCATAGTGCCCTATTACTAGTCCAATCATTGAGTGCCCTTCTTATATTCGTAGTCCCGGTCGTAACAAATGGCGACCTTGCCTAGTATCTTATCTTAGTCGTCATAACAAATGGCGACCTTAGTCTAGGATTTAGTGAACTAAGAAATAATTGCAGGATTTTTGGACATTTGTTTTTTGAGGAATATTTTGGACACGTTGGAATTTTGTTTTGGCAACGTACTATAGCACTTGAGTTGTTTTCAAGCATTTTTTGAGTGAATAGTGCTACATGAAAGTTTAGGTACTTCTTTTTTTTTATAAACGTTGAGAATTTCCGGTGGACACTATGTCGAACGACGGATCAGTGCACAGTGAGGACACAGTACGGGAAGCATGCGAGTAGGTGGAGAAGGTGGAGTTGTTAAGCGGCGTTCGGGTGGTGAACAATGAGGAGGATGCTCGGATATTTTTGGAGGAGCCTGTGTCAGCGGATCGTGTGTCGGGGCTAGACCGGTACGGACTGCAGTGTGTAGCCACGGTCTTAGGGATTCCCGGTACTAGCGGTTTGTCGAGAAGTGAGCTGGTTACCTGTGTGCTCGGTGGGGCTTCGGGTGGAGCGGGAGCTGGGGCACCTTCGGCCCAGCTCCCATTCCACTCGACTCCTACCATGGCGCCCCCTCGGGCTCCGGAGCCGGGTACGTTCCCGCAGGCCGATGCCGGTTGGGTATGCCTCTAGGTGATTCACGGGGTGGGTCCCCAATAGTAGCACCCCCTCCTCAGGGTTTGTCTTCCGAGATGTTCTTTCGGCTGGAGCTCGCCAAACTTGAGCTCGAGCAGCGGCAGCGGGAATCTGAGCTTAGGATTCAGGCTGAGGAGAGAAAGGCCATACGTGAGACTGAGCTTCAGGTTGAGGCTACGAAGTACTGTGCAAACATAGAGCTTGAGAAGTCTCGGGTGGAGTCGACAGGGCAGCGTCTCGGTTCTGGGAATCGAGGTCTTGATCAGTCTTTATCGCACCTTCTTAAGTTAGTCCCTGCATTTGACGAGTCGGGTGTCACCGAGTTTTTCCTGCGTTTTCAGAAGAAGTGCCGGGAGCACCAATGGCCCGAGGTTAAGTGGGCAGCCCTTGTTTCCTCTAGGTTGGTTGGCAAAAGGACTCAAGGCATATGATGCGATGCCCTTGGAGTCTTGCATCGATTATGAAGTATTGAAGAAAGCTGTTCTGCGGGCGTACGAGTTACAACCAGAGACATATAGGTTGAAGTTTCGGGGTGTTACGAAGGGTCGTGAGTGCACTTTTCTAGAACATGACCGGGAACTGTCTGATGCTTTGAGAAATTGGCTGAGGTCAGAGAAGGTGACGACGTTCGAAGAGCTTGAGCAGTTATTCCTTCTAGAGCAATTTTTTAAATGCACAGGCGGCGACCTGACTTTGAACTTCAAAGAGAAACATCCTAAAACTCTACAAGAGGCAGCTGAGTTGGCTGACCTGAGATTATCGCTGATTCGTGGGTGCGGGTCTGCACAACAGACCGATGCAGTTAACAAGGTGCGCAACACTCCACCCCCCCGAGTCAGTGATGCAACATTTAATAACAAAAGTAAGAGCAATGATACTAATTTTGATCACAAACCAAAAACTGTCCCGTTTAAGAAAGGTCATGGCCCTTCCCCACCTCAGGGGAAGTCCAAGGGTGAAGTGGAGTATTTTAAGTGTCATAAAAAGGGGCATTTTTCACGTTCCTGCCCTAGTAACCAACCTACAGCAGTCGTGTCTTTGGCTAGCAACATTAGGGTGTCTCTGAGGTTTTCTACATTTACCTGGGGTGATTGTCAGATGCGGGGGCACAGCCAGTGAAGGAGTGTCCGGAAGGCTCGAAACCTCTCCGCGATGCTTTTTGTGACCATAGAGGGCGTGGCTGCGTGATATGGCTGGTTGCAAGCATGGGTTGGAGTTGTTGCGTGATACAGGTGCATCCCAGACTCTGATAAAAAACTTTAGAGGCCAACCTATAAACGCGGCACGGGTAGTTGTGGTGCAGGGTATTAATGCTACACGGTCATACCCGTTGGTTCGAGTGGAGCTGGAGGTTAATGGTGTGACACGAGAGATAGATGTTGGAATCGTAGAGAAACTGCCAGTAGAGGGCGTCGACCTTCTTCTCGGCAACGACTTTGCCGTGCCTACTTCTGAGGTTCCACCCTTAGTCGTTGCCGAGAGGGCGGCCGACGTGAGTAGGGAAGGGCAGGAGTTGGTCGAGAGGTGTCAATTACAGCAGATGGCGTGTGTTGTCACCCGATCTCGTGCATCTAAGGTGTCACAGCCTATTCCTCAGTCTCTAGACCAGCGGAGAAACGGTCGGAAGGAGAAAGCTAAATTTGGGAGAAGTTTTGTGAGTTTTGATCCAGCGGCTCTTCTTGGCGACTCAGTATTAGCACCAATGTTTAGGTCCGGAGTGGCCCCAGAACCTGTCACACTTGGTGAGGAGGTAGGGCGTGAGAAAACTCTGAGACAGCAACGTTACACACTTAAGCAAGATAGGATCGAACAGTCCAGTATCGGGGGAGGCCATAAGTGTCTCCGGGAGCACGTAGATAGATTGGCTCCTTCAGATACCTGTCGGCTGCAGATAGATGATCCTGAGCTTCAGAAGTGTAGTAACGGTGCGATTGAACTTGAGGAGGACGGGGATGCAAAGCCGGGGGACTTCTTTCGTGTGGAGGGCATATTGTACAGGCGTTTTCTAGATCCCAGACGGAGTTGGGAGGGTGGGTCGAGAGTGGTTGACCAGTTGGTAGTGCCTAGTGTGTGCCGTGATAGCCTACTGAGGTTGGCGCATGATGTACCGTTGGCAGGGCATTTGGGTGTACGTAAGACGGTAGCAGCATTGGTGAAATTGTTTTGGTGGCCAGGTATGATGGCACATGTGGCGTCATGGGTGGCAATGTGCAGTACCTGCCAGACAGTAGGTAAACCAAACCAGTGTATTCCCAAGGCTCCGTTACACCCTATTCCTGTAATCGGGCCACCATTCAGTAAGGTTATAATCGACAAGGTTGGCCCTCTACCCCCTACTAGTGCAGGCAATAAGTACCTCCTCACACTCATGGATGTTGCCACTCGTTATCCGGATGCTTACCCCATGCGAAATGGTACTGCTAAGACTGTTGTTCATAACTTGCTGTTGTACTGTTCTAGGTACGGGTACCCGCAGGAATTGCAGTCAGACCAAGGGTCCAACTTTACTTCTAACCTTTTTAGTTAGGTTAAACCCCCCCCCCCCCTCCCCCTAACTCCCCTACCCTACAAAAAATATTTGGGGGGTAACCCCCCCCCCCCCCAACCTCCCCCCCACCCCCACCCCTACCTAACCTAACCTAACTTACCTAACCTAACCTAACTTACCTAACCTAACCTAACTTACCTAACCTAACCTAACTTACCTAACCTAACCTAACCTAACCTAACCTAACCTAACCTAACCTAACCTAACCTAACCTAACCTAACCTAACCTAACTTACCTAACTAGAGCAGTTAAGACCCTGAAAGATAACAAATCTCCTGGTCCAGATGGTATACCAGCAGAGATAATTAAATATGGAGGTTACCTACTGCTTCGAGATATTCACTCATTAATTTTGGAGGTTTGGGACAAGGAGTACATACCTCAGACATGGAAAGATGCAAATATTATCACAATTTACAAAAACAAGGGTGATAAATCTAATTGTGGCAACAGCAGAGGCATTTCTCTTTTAGCTGTGGCAGGGAAGGTACTGCCAAAAATCATGCTTCAAAGACTGTTGACCAAAATTACTGAGGAAATACTGCCAGAGTCACAATGCGGTTTCCGTAAAGATCGAGGAACTATTGACATGATTTTTACTATACATCAATTGCAAGAAAAATGCAGGGAACAAAATAAAGACATTTTTATAATAATAATAATAATAATAATAATATTTATTCAGTCAGCAATTTACAGAGTTGGTACCACATAGTTTGTTACAAATATGACATGTACCAGCCTTGCATAATTCCAACTAAGGATAGCCCAATAAGGCCGTTAGGCGTATTTCCATTGGGGCCCTTTTGGGATTAGGTTAGCTGGGGAAAAGGGGAGGATAAAGAAATAGATACTTTAGAAAAAGTATTTCTAGGGGGTTATTTTAAGATACCTTACATCCTATAGTAAATATCAGTAATCCGTAATCAGTAATAATTTCAGTTTGGTTTGTCTATCTCTTATGTCGTATTTAGTAGTAGACATAAGCTTGGTGCTCCCTTATCGCAGCTGTCCGGTTCAGGTGTTCCTTCAGGCTACGTCTGAAGGAATACAGTGTTCTCTTTTCACGGACTGACTGGGGTAGGTCGTTCCAGTCTTTGATGGCAGTGAAGAAGAATGTTTGCTTACCCTGTCCTTGGATTCTCGGGACCTTAAAATTAAACATCATGTTTCTTGTATTATGTCCACTCCTCTCATTTGCTTTAACAAAATCATTCTTTAGATACTCTGGAGCTCTGTCATAGAACATTTTGAAGGCATTAGTTATCCTGATTTGTTTGGCCCTGTCAGAAACTTCATTGATCTGTCAAAAGCCTTTGATACCGTAAATCGAGAAACATTGTGGAATATTCTCCGTATCTTTGGCTATCCACCAAAATGTGTGGCACTTGTAAGGCAGTTTCATGATGGCATGACGGCGAGAGTCACTGCAGGAGGCCATGCATCAGAACCATTTGCTGTTAATGCCGGAGTCAGACAAGGGTGTGTACTGGCACCAGTCCTTTTAAAAAAAAAATTAATATGCATTATAATACTTCTTCAGAGGACTATAGCAAACAGAAGTGGAATCAACTTAGACTATAGACTAGATGGCAACCTCTTCAACATTCGTAGATTTCAAGCAAGAACAAAAAGTCTCTATGGAAAATATCCTGGAACTTCAGTTTGCAGATGATTGTGGTCTTGTAGCTTACTCGCCAGAGGAACTAGAAGTCGCACTTGAAGCTGCAGCAAGTGCTTACTCCAGAATGGGCCTGTCAGTTAACATCCAGAAAACACAAATAATTTCTCAGTGGTCAGCTCAGATACCACCTGTGCAGCCAGTGTTCAGATTAGCAGGAGAGGAGATAGCACAAGTTCCTTCCTTCAAGTATCTGGGAAGCTTCCTGTCTGAAACGGCCAGTATTGACGATGAGGTACAACACCGACTGAGACAAGCTGCAGCATCTTTTGGCCGCCTACAAGAGAGAGTTCTCCAAAATAATCACCTGACTCTTTGTACCAAAGTGGCTGTATATAATGCTTATATACAGTGTGTTTAACCACTTTGCTCTATGGTTGTGAGACATGGACGACATATAGACGCCATATACGACCCCTGGAGGCTTTCCACATCAGATGCCTCCGAAAGATTATGGGTATAACCTGGCAGGACCGTGTTCCTCATATAACAATATTTGAAAGAGCCAACAACACCAGTATTGCGACCTTTATCATCAAACAACAACTCAGATGGGTTGGGCATGTCATCCGTATGCCAGAGGAGACACTACCTCATAAAATACTATATGGACAGCTGCATGAAGGCCGCAGAGCAGCTGGAGGACCAAAATTAAGATACAAAGACAGTATAAAGAAAATACTAAATAGGTGCAATATACAACCAACTGCACTTGAAAACTTAGCATCAGATAGACCACTATGGCGCTCACACTGCCAGCAAGGAGCGAAGGAACTGGAACGTCAGAGGAAACACCACCAGCAGGAGAAGAGGGCCCGGAGACATGCACGCCGGGAACAACCAGCACCTCCTAACCCGGATTACCAATGCCCAGACTGTGGCAGGATATGTGCATCATGGATAGGACTCTACAGTCATCGTAGAACTCGCAACAGATGAATGCAGGAAGGGAACGTCATCATCGGACTACGATGGACTACCATAAGCAAGTAAGTGTGTGTGTGAGTGTAAGTGGGTGTGAGTGTGGAGAACATAAGGGCATAAGAAAATGGGAGTCTACAGAAAGCTGATTGGCCCACACAAGGCAGATCCCTTTCACACCGAACCATAATTATAAGGCCCAATTATAGGCCCAACTCACTAATACTATGAGGATTGACCTCACCAAACTGGTGTGTGTGTGTGTATGTGTGTGTATAGTATGTGTGTGTGCAGGTGTGTGTGTGTGTGTATATAATTATATATGTGTGTATGTGGTGTGTTTGTGCATTTGCGTGTGTGTGTGTGTGTGTGCGTAATAATAATGATGCTAATTATAATAATATATTAGAAAACTCTATAACTCTGTTTACAATACTGGTATGGTATATCGCTAATCTCTTCAGAAACTATATTTAGCCTCTCCGCTGTGCACCCCCTATAGTATACAGGCGCCCCTTGCAAATATCGATGAAAAGTACATCAACGTGTAGGGAATGTTCGCGCGCATCGAGTCATATATATTTGACGCCCCAAAACATTTCTGTGGTGGGGGGGGGGGGGTCCGTAGTTGAAAAAAGTGGAGCGAATGGCATCGCGCGGCCAGCTTGTCATCGCGCGGTAAGATTTCCCGGGTAAATATCCGCGCGCCCAGGGGGTAGGAGTAGAGGGAGGTGAGGGCGAGTTAGGGCGTAATGTCGCATATGTATCCTATTTTGAGCACTTTTATGCTATGTAGAGTATGTGTACATATATGTATGTACATATGTGTACGTATTGTATGTAAAATGCTAGAAACGGTCATAAGAGACAGACTCGTAAATCACTTAGAGGCAAATAACTTGCATAAAGATACTCAACACGGCTTTCGTAAAAAACGTTCCTGTTTAACAAACCTCTTAGACTTCTTCCACGATATCCTCAACCTCTACGATGAGAGTAAAGCTGTTGATATTATATACCTTAATTTTCAAAAGGCCTTTGACAAAGTTCCCCACAAACGTTTACTGCTAAAACTAAAAGCGCATGGAATACAAGACGGTGTGTTGAAATGGATAGAAAATTGGCTCAGCGACAGAAAGCAAAGAGTAGTCATAAACGGTAAGGCATCTAAATGGACCAATGTAAGTAGCGGGGTACCCCAGGGATCGGTACTAGGACCAATTATCTTTCTAATTTACATCAATGACATAGATGAGGGTCTCGCCTATACAATCTCAAAATTTGCTGACGATACAAAAATTGCAAATAGCGTACTCTCAAAAGAACAAGTTGACGATATGCAACACAATCTAGATAAATTGTCATGTTGGGCCCAAATTTGGCAAATGTGTTTCAATGCGGATAAATGTAAAGTACTACATATCGGATACCTAAATGAGAAAGCAAACTATTCGATGAATGGCACTCAGCTTAAGAATGTAAACAAAGAAACCGATCTTGGAGTAACAATATCGAGTAACCTAAAACCGAGTCAACAATGTTCAGAAGTTGTTAAGAAGGCAAACAAAATAATTGTCTTTATAGGCAGGTCATTTGAGCATAAATCCAAAGAAGTTATCCTAACCCTTTACAATTCCTTAGTCCGCCCTCTTCTGGAATACTGCGTTCAATCCTGGTGCCCTTATTACCAAAAAGATATAAACAAGCTAGAACGAGTTCAACGTAGAGTTACCAAAATGATACCTAGCCTAAAGAACAAACCATACGAAGAGCGTCTTAGAGAATTAAATCTTCAAGTGTTCAAAATCATCAAAGGCATCGACAATATGAACTGTAGTAAGTACTTCACTATCGACCAATCTAATTACACGCGGGGAAACGGTTGCAAAATTATTGGTAAATCTTTTAACTCACACGAATCTAAGAATTTCTTCTTCAATCGAGTTGTCAACTTGCGGAATGGGCTTCCCCGAGACGTTATAGACTGCAGCACCGTTGATTCATTTAAACTCCTTTAGACAAATATCTCGCATCAAACCCGCGACTGACTGAGTTTGTAAATGAATAACTTTATTTTATCCCCCCCTCAGTTACTAACCCATCTGTCCCGTACTAACTTCCTAATCCTGCCACGGACATTAGTTCTAGGGCAGTAGTTCCCTTTCCAATTTTCCCTTACCCACTCTAAACCACTGTTTGGACACTTGATCCTCAGTGTTTTGGAGGACAAGCAGCCTAGAAGGGTCACTTGTCTGTTGTTGCTTGATTTCCTTTGTACTCCCTTTGTACTCCTTTGTATGTAGGCCACCCATATACCAAGAAATATGCTGGATATAGACAAAATATGCGACATATAAGCGAATTATGAGAGAGTTTAGAGGCGGGAACTGAGGTGAGAGAGTTTACGCGGGAAGGTATGAAGGATTGAAGGGGAGTACAGGGTCTGTTGGCTGTAATATCACGTATATATCGCATTTTCAGCACTGTCATGCTATATATAAAGTATGTGTACGTATGTAGGCGACCCATATAACAATGAATATACTACATATAGACCAATTATGCAATATATAAGCCTTATGAATGTGTTGAGGGGAGAGTTGGGGTGGGTGGGTGGGTGGGAGGGAGGGAAGTCTGTGTGTCACTGTCCAAGGCCAGCCACGGCAGTCAGCTGTATGTTAGGGCGGCGTCGGCAGGGCCAGCAGAGGTCCTGGATGGCAATATTATGGTTGTCCCTGTCGCCTTTGTCGCCTTGCCCTTCGTCCCTTTCTTTCCTTTGACAGGGGCAGGGGCAGGGGCAGAAGGGCCGGCAGGGGCGGCGTCGGCAGGGCCAGCAGAGGTCCTGGATGGCAATATTATGGTGGTCCCTGTCGCCTTTGTCGCCTTGCCCTTCGTCCCTTTCTTCCCTTTGGTAGAGCCAGGGGCAAGGGCAGTGGCAGGGGCAGAAGGGCCGGCAGGGGCAGAGGCAGCAGGGGTGGCTGGTGGTGGTGGTGGTGGCACGGTGGTAGTGGCAGAGGTAAAAGTTTTTTACCCATGCCCTTCCCTGTCTTTCCAGTGGCCCCCGCAGGTCCTGCAGCCCCAGGGCGGCCTGCTGCGTCAGTGGTAGTGGTGGTGGTGGTAGCGGTGGTAGCAGTTGCCTGGGTGGTCGTGGCAGTGTCCCCAAAAGACAATGACCTCTGTGCACTGCCCCTGCTTGCACGTGTTTTACGTGCTTTACGTGCAGGTTCCTCGTCCTCGGAGCTACTTGTGCCGTAGTAATGGTAGCTCGGGTCTATAGCAGCCACTCTCTGCCATCCACGGCCGCTGACACCACCAGAAGGAGGGCTGGTTGTGTCACTAGGGCGAGAGCGTGAAGGACGTCTAGGCTCCATGACAAGTGCTTGTGTACTGCTTGAGTGAGTGCTGGCCGAACGTGTGGCGGAGTGGTATCGAGAGTTGCCAAGTTGTACTACAGCCAAACCAATTTGTAGCCGCCTGGCTGTAAGCCCGCGGTTTTGGTACGCGCTTAAAAACCTGGATTATATAAGGCTTCCCGCAGCGCAACGGTAAAACTCTTATTAGTCTTCCAGCACTTTCCGGGTTAGTAGGTTATTGTTGCAATCAACTAGTTGAAATGGATGCTTATCTATGTTAGAAATACTCCAATTATACCTTCTGAATTTTAGGGACTACAAGTGAAACTGAGGCATCGAGTGACAGAGGTAATAGGTCGGAAAAGCGTGGACTCAAGAGAACTCTATAGGATATTCTGTCTGCAACTGATGGTGGTGAAGCAAGTACCGGCAAATGTAATGCCGGTATTATTTTCGTCTGTCCCAATCCTTTCTATTTTATTTAGTCAATTGAAAGTATTGTGTTAAGTAGTTGAATGATGGGAAGGCGAGCGGGAGAGGGAGAGAGAGTCTAGAGACAAGGTGGTGTGACTTGGTAGTGAGTGTGGCGCGTGGCTGGCCCCCTTACATAGGCCTCGCGGGATTCGTTGCCTCCTGCCTAAGACTGTCTACTACGCGGCTGCTTACTGGGCGACTGTCGCGCGCCCTCGTGCCATTCTTACGAACTGGGACTCCAGCCAGGAGGTCCATGGGAATATCCTTGTCAGATCCTTCCCAGACAGCATATTCTAAGCATCTCCCTTGAACTGTCCCACACTCTTGTCTTAGAATCTTTCTCTCCTACTGCCTCTATCATTTCCACTACTTCCTCACCTTTTATTAATATCAATTCCCCTCTGGTTCTCTGCATCCACACCTTGAATTGGTGGCCAGACTGTATTATATGCTGGATCTCACATTTCTTATGTACTAGATTAAGGTTGAAGATAGTCATTGTCTTTTTGGGAGATTGTATTGCTCAGACTGTCTCCATCAATCACTAATGTTTCTACAGGGTTAAATAATGCTAGACTAGGGATCAGGTACCTTGCTGATGGTGTTTTCAATGTGTGTAGGCTACTTTTGAGCTACGCGACACTACGGATTCTGTGGGTTACCTGGGTGGATCTTTTGTCTGTGTACCTTGGAGTTTAGACTGTGTAGTGTGTGAGGGCTGCTTGCCTAATCCACCCATGACTGTTCTAACTCTATTTGCTTTTACTTTTGAGGGTCGCCAGGAGGATTTTTTTTTTTTTTTTTTTTTTTTTTTTAAGAGACAATGAACGGAGGAAGGAAAAACACAGATAAAACAAAAAGGTCCATGTGCCTAAAGGCATCCTCCATTCATAAAATGTTTGTAACAACTGGATTTAAACATTTGTAGATTGTAAATTTGTGGAAAGCAATTCGAGGGAAGTGAATTCCGAAGAGTAGTAGCTCTGGGGATAAATGAATTCTGATAAGCAGAAGTTCTGCATTGTAGAGGAGAAAGTGTAAATTCATGGGCGCTCAGCTGCCCTAGTTCTACGGGGAAAGATGTGGAGAGGCGGCACAATTGAAGCAAGTTCCTCGGAACAATTGCTGTGAAAATATCTGTAGAATAATGCAAGCGATGCAACGTTTCTTCGTATGGATAATGTAGGAAGGTCCTGTGTGATTGCAGGGTTATTGATTAATCTAATAGCTTTATTTTGAATTTTGTCCAACTGCCTCAATGCACCCACTCCACTTCCACCCCACAGAGGTGAACAATAATCCATCTGAGAACGCACATGACTTTTATATATGACGGCCAACTGCTCGTCAGTGAAGAATTCTCGAACTCTGTACAGGAGTCCCAGTTTTTTAGAGGCATTCTTAGCAATGCTTCTAACATAATGTGTCCAGCTCAAGTTAGTAGTTAATGTTACACCGAGAATGTCAATACTAGGGGAAGTGGGAATATTTACATAATTAAAAAATATATGGGAGTCAGTGAGATTCTGTCGGTTAGAAAATTGAATGTACTTGGTGTTCTGTGCATTAAAGGAAACTAGATTCTTTTGTCCCCATCCATTAATTCTAGAAAGGTCCTGGTTCAGAGAAATTAAATTCAGTAATCCATCTGAGAACGCACATGACTTTTATATATTACGGCCAACTGGTCGTCAGTGAAGAATTCTCGAACTCTGTACAGGAGTCCCAGTTTTTTAGAGGCATTCTTAGCAATGCTTCTAACATAATGTGTCCAGCTCAAGTTAGTAGTTAATGTTACACCGAGAATGACAATACTATGGGAAGTGGGAATATTTACATCATTAAAAAATATATGGGAGTCAGTGAGATTCTGTCGGTTAGAAAATTGAATGTACTTGGTTTTCTGTGCATTAAAGGAAACTAGATTCTTTTGTCTCCATTCATTAATTCTAGAAAGGTCCTGGTTCAGAGAAATTGCAGTGTTTATTTTTTAATTTATAAGATCGATACTTGTGATCGAGAATCCTCAAGAGAGCACCCCTTCATATTAATGGAATCAGGCCGCACAGACCCAAGGTCCACACTAGGCTAGGAGCTGCCTTGCTCCACCAGAATTCTGTACCTTTGCGTATCCCAGCTAGACTTTATTAACCCGGGTAGACATTAGCTGGATTAGATCATATACTCTTTTATGCATACCCATTATTTTTACACAAGCATTTTGAGGTCTAGGTTGCTGTAGAGAGAGACAACCAGCATAGACCGGTTTTGTTAATAGGAGTACTACTTTTTCGTGGCGAGCATTATTACTGTTGCACCGCTTATAATATTCTTGTGTCCAATAACATTATATGTCCAGCCTTTTTGTGTATTTAGCCTACACGTGCATTGTCCTACCTCCTGCTATTTTGTGGTTCCATTTCCGATACGTTCTTCTTAGTAGCATCCGACATTATTCAGAAGATTCCTTGTTCGGTGCTTGAGGACTTTACAACACTTTCTTTCATAAAGGAGTGACAGATATTATTGATTAAAGTAACGTTAAGTAAACCTTCTTCTTGTTTGCATTAGCTCACTCTTGTGATTTAATTAAGTTAACTATCTTTTCCTTGTGTACCATAACTAAGCAACCATATGTTATAGGTAATAGGCTGTTTCAGAGAACATCAGCCTATAGTAGAAGCACATAGATACTGAGAGTTAAGATACCCCGCTATCGCAGATATAACTCTGGAGGGTATATGTGTTCTTTGTTCGACGGGATTATATATCAGGGGTTGGATCTAGCGTTTCCGTTGTTGCATTTATGCCAGTCTAGTCCAATGTATAAGAGCCACTGATTTATACGAGACCCGATCGTAACAATATTCATTAGTATTACTCTTTGAGTTATTTGAGTTTAATCTCCTGTCTATATTGAATTAACGTAAAAGTTATTCATAAATCAAACAGTATCTTCATTTCCATAAACTCAGTGCTGTGCGTATGCTATCGCAGTAACTATTATTTACCCTCAGTGGGAAGCTACCTCGCATTTGCCATTTTCTATCAGGATATTGTTTATTGTTTTGAGACTAACATCTCTGTATAATATACCAACTTGTGATTATTGTAGTAACATTGTATTTATTTATATGTACTATTTTCATAATCTGACTTTGTGTATTCCTAGAACTCCATTATTCTAGGATCACTTATATTCATCATTCTATATACTGTATATGCTTGATCGCAAAGATCATCCCTATATATGAGACTCGATCTAATTATAAGTTTATCTAATCTATGATTGTACCCTAGCTGCTAAGGATTAAAACTTGTGAACCTTGATTGTGTATTCTGTGTCCATTGATTATAATTGTTGTGTAACTGATAATATTGAAGTTCGTTGTGTACCAGTGAGATAGTTGTAATTCCCGTTCTTTCCTAAGGTGGAAAACAGAATTACCATAAAGCACGTTAAAATATAACGTCAAATAACAATATATATATATATATATATATATATATATATATATATATATATATATATTATATAGCACGTAAAAATGCTTACCTTGATATCATCGTCGTCGGAGGGAGGGGTAGTTTTGCTCCGTTTTTCATGACCTTTCCCTTTCCCTGCCGGTCGTGGTAGGGGGTCTCCGGCAGGGAGCATGTCCTTGTCCTCGTGTTCCTGGTCACTAGCGACTAGCTCGACTGTCGCGTTGCTGTCGCTACCCCTGTCCCTTGCCGGTCTATGATCGTCAAACTGCAGACAAAAGATATGCACATGATTATAATAATAATGTTGGTTGAGAGAGAGATACCCTGACTAGGTTTCGAACCCACTGACCCCTCGTATATTACTGAAAGCTGGGCACCGTCACCACTCGGTCAAGACCTATTGGTGATGGTGCCCAGCTCTCCCAAATATACCTTTAGTCATTGGGTTCGAAACCTGGTCAGGGTACCTGTCTCCCAACCTGTCCGAATTTTCTTTATAAAATTATTATGTAATAATGTGTGTCCTTATTTTTTACAGATGTGGTATTTCACTGCGGAACTCGCAGAATCAGACCTTGGCCATGGATCGGTGACGGAAGATGAACAAAAGAAATATAAATAAAATGTAAATGGTTAACTTGTGTTTTTCCTCACCCTTTGTAATTTGAGTAACCAATGAAAAAAGTAGGAACATTGACTTACATAGATAATTTAATAAATAATTCTTCTGATCACTGTCTGATACAGGCCACCTGTCTATCACCTACCACACCTTCCCACTCTGAACCTGTTTTGGTGACTAAATGGCATTATGATAGGGCAGACTGGGAGGGTCTTCAAGGTTTCTTTATTGATATTCCCTGGACCTCTTTCTTTTCTAATGATGTACACTCCACCTTGAGCCACATACAAGATTTTGTAAACATTGGAATGGAAACATTTATTCCTCATCAAAAGTACAGTAAAAGATCTAATTCACCTAAATGGTTTGACCATAATTGTGCTAGAGTAACTGAACAAAAAGCAATAGCCTACAATGCATACACAAGATCAAAAACACATGAAGCCTTTAATTACTTTAGAAACATCAGAAATCATGCCAAAACTGTATTAAACCTAACTAAATCAAACTTTCTCCACAAGCAGGCAAATAAACTTCTAAATAATCCAAATGATAAAAAATATTTTGGTCTACTCTTAACTCATTTAAATCCAACTTCACTACTGCTTCATCCATTCCACCATTAAAATCTCCGACTGGCAATCTTGTAAGTGACCCACGAGGTAAAGCTAACCTTCTTGCGGATATTTTCTCCAACAACTCAACCTTAGATGAAATAAATCAAGATGTCCCTGTACTTAATTTTAATTCGCCTGAAATTCCCTCACTTAAGATCCACACCAGACATGTCAAAACTATTTTGCAGAATCTCTCAGTAGATAAGGCTCCTGGTCCAGATGAAATTCCTCCAATAGTACTTAAGAATTGCTCCTTGGTGCTCGCTCCTGTATTGGCAAAATTTTTTCCGTCTGTGTACTCATACCTCATGTTTCCCAGTACCCTGGAAAGAAGCAAACATCCATCCAGTTCCTAAAAAAGGTGCCTCTTCAGATCCATCAAACTACAGACCAATAGCTATAACTTCCACTCTTGGTAAAGTCTTTGAAATTATATTAAATAATCACATAATTAAGCATCTTGAGAATAGTAAATTAATCAGTGATAGGCAATATGGTTTTAGACGATGTCGATCAACTGCAGACATGCTTTGCCTTCTTACGCATCAAATCAACCAAGCTACAGACCAACGTGGTGAAACACATACAATAGCACTGGATATATCAAAGGCATTTGATAGAGTCTGGCATCAATCCTTATTGTCGAAGATGTCACACTACCGCCTTGCATCATTAGTTCCACTAATTTCTTCTTATCTTCATAACAGAAAAATATGTGTAATGGTAGATGGCCTTTATTCTCAATTTCACTCAATAAATGCTGGTGTTCCCCAGGGATCAGTTTTGGCCCCAATTCTGTTCCTCATTCATATCAATGATCTCATATCTACCACTCATAATCCAATACATTCCTACGCAGATGACTCAACACTCCACAGTTCCTTCACATTTACCAATTCTTTCACCCAACCCGATCTTACAAATTCAAAAATAAACACTGCAATTTCTCTGAACCAGGACCTTTCTAGAATTAATGGATGGGGACAAAAGAATCTAGTTTCCTTTAATGCACAGAAAACCAAGTACATTCAATTTTCTAACCGACAGAATCTCACTGACTCCCTTATATTTTTTAATGATGTAAATATTCCCACTTCCCCTAGTATTGACATTCTCGGTGTAACATTAACTACTAACTTGAGCTGGACACATTATGTTAGAAGCATTGCTAAGAATGCCTCTAAAAAACTGGGACTCCTGTACAGAGTTCGAGAATTCTTCACTGACGAGCAGTTGGCCGTAATATATAAAAGTCATGTGCGTTCTCAGATGGATTACTGTTCACCTCTGTGGGGTGGAAGTGGAGTGGTTGCATTGAGGCAGTTGGACAAAATTCAAAATAAAGCTATTAGATTAATCAATAACCCTGCAATCACACAGGACCTTCCTACATTATCCATACGAAGAAACGTTGCATCCCTTGCATTATTCTACAGATATTTTCACAGCAATTGTTCCGAGGAACTTGCTTCAATTGTGCCGCCTCTCCACATCTTTCCCCGTAGAACTAGGGCAGCTGAGAGCGCCCATGAATTTACACTTTCTCCTCCACAATGCAGAACTTCTGCATATCAGAATTCATTTATCCCCAGAGCTACTACTCTTCGGAATTCACTTCCCTCGAATTGCTTTCCACAAACTTACAATCTACAAATGTTTAAATCCAGTTGTTACAAACATTTTATGAATGGAGGATGCCTTTAGGCACATGGACCTTTTTGTTTTATCTGTGTTTTTCCTTCCTCCGTTCATTGTCTCTTAAAAAAAAAAAAAAAAAATCAAAAAATAAAGAAAATAACCCTGAATATTGGAACACAAAAAGTGTTGTTAAGAATAATAAATTATTAATGTTTACATTGTACAATGTATGTATTGATCAGACCGAATTAATTACTTAGTAAAAATACAATGTGAGTAATACGGAAAATCAGGAATGTCACACAAATATTTTAATTCATTATAGCAATATACTTAAATTAATTTGTTTAATTACCTGCTCGTTCGTTCGCCCTTTCACCCTAGCAATGTGGCGAAAAAGGTAGCTGAAATGAGCCATGATCCACTTGTCGCTCTCTGTGTGGAACTTTGCCTTCTGCCCTAACTTCTGCTTGCTTAGCTTCCCATACTAGGTTTTCATACCTTTGATACATAGCCTCAGCTGAGCGACTGTGGTTAAAGAAGAGAAATAACTGTTAATAAATAGTTATATATACATTGAAATTTGTTGAAAGTGTTGGATAATGGAGATCTGCTGGCAATCAGCACCAGCAATTATTTCTTGTTTACCTTAAATAGGTCATAATTATGTAGGACACTTTCATATCAGATCAAATATGTCACCGGAAGCATCGTCAAACAGGTTATGATGTAGTACACTTTTAAAAGCACCAAATATATCACAAAGACCATTATTTAGAATATTTGCATGTATGTGCAATAAAGAAATTATGTAATGCAAATGACAAATTCCATGTTTTTTTATGTAACACAAATGATGCCAGCCAATTATATTACATGTTAGATTCAGTAATTGTTATAGAAATCACTATTACAACTCTAATATAATTCTAAGGTGGTTTACTTACCGTGTCACTGTCTATATATTTATGTGGATGACTGTACATCCATGAGGGTATTCATTGTAACTTCATCTTTCTAGTTTTCCTGAGTCAAATCTGTCGCACGTTTCTTTTAAGCTCGCTCGCACTTTTGAGCACCAGGGACTGTACACGTGAATCGGAAGTTAAGATCAAATGTTAGGTGTGTGCATGGAGGTGTGTAGTGAAGGTAGGAGAGGAGGTTTTGAGGACACTTATAGACACGAGCTATGGGCACGACAACAGGCCCTAGGAGATTCCTCACAACTTAGGGGAATTCTCTTTGTAATATTTTAAATCTACATTTGTTTGAATAAATCAACGTGGTTTGGATAAAGAGATTTTTTCCTGTACGTAAATGTAAGGGTGGTGGCGGCGATTATCTATCACATCTATTTATCTATCAATCAACGAGCAGAGCCGGACGCAGAGCAGAGAACCTACCAGTCTACTTCAATCAACCTAAAACTACATTAAACCATACTATAACACCATAAGGAAAGACACCCTCAGTCTTCCTAACTTGGAGTTAACCCCTTCCGAACATTGGCGCAAAACGTCATTGTTACAAATATTACACTATTGACATAAACCAACATTGTTCCTCACACAATGTCACTTTTATTTTATTGGGAAAAACTTTTTATTTTTTTTATTTTTACACATTTCTATTGCCCAGTTTTACACAAACAAACACTGAGGTTTTCAACTTACCAGTGACGTTGAGTGACTTGCCTTCTCTTGGAACGTAGCATCCTTTCTCTCCCGGTTTCTGAACTGCTTCATGCCTTTGTCGTACAGGTATGCATGCTCCTGGTACCACTTGGCCAGCTCCTTTTCTTGTTCTTCATCGAACACTACGTACTGTCTCTTTTTGGGAGGTGTTGAATCGTCGGTGGTAGAAAACGTGGCTGCTCTTTTGCCTTTTGGCGTCGAAACTGGACTCTCCTCATCTTCAGGTTTTCCCCTTGATCCGGAACCAGACCGTAACCGTGAGCATGACCGTGACCGTGAAGGTGAGCGATAATGCCTAGGTCCTTCTCCACTGGTACTTAGTAAGGGCATTGGCTCTGCTGGGGGTGTGGATATTTTCTTCTCCTTCAGGAATTTCTTCTTCATCACCTTCTTCAGTGGTTTCTTTGATGTTTTTTTGGTAACCTTTCCCATGGTGTTGATAGAACGTGGAAAACGGGTGCCCGAATGGGAGTAGAGACGTGTGCTCTCGAGCGTGGAAACTATGGTAATGACACCATAACCCAACTGGTGTTTATATATGGGGGTAGGGAAACATAAGCGACCATAGATAAGATTGGCGAAAGTGTCAAGGCGTCCCGAAAATGCCCCCTTTCGCCAATGTTCGCCCTCGTCGACACCTGTCGCATGGCTATCGTATTGCGGTTATGAATATTCGTCGAAACACTCTCTGTATTCGCGCAACCATCGTAGGTTTATCGCCATAGTCGCTCGAAATCGCTCGAAAGCAGTGTTGCCAATCATTGCAATTCATCACATTCGCTCAAAAACTCGCAGGGTATTCGTCGTCAGTCGTCGATAATCTTTCGGTAATCGTACGTCAATCGTCCAATATTCGCTCTATTCATCCGACCATCGCCTAATTCGTCCACATTCGCCAGAAGTACAGAATACGGAGACAATGGTACAAATTGTACGACTAGTGCGACCAAAGACAAATGTAGTGCGACAATGGGAGAGTGCTGCACGATATTCCCCAACATGTTCAACACGCCGCCATTTTTTGAACAGGCTAAAAAATAACAGCGATCCTGGGTGAATCTGGGCGAACATGAGCGAGGCTAGGGCGACTGCTGTGCGATTTCCACGACAATTGGAGAATATTCGTGTGAATATAGAGATTTTATGGACATAGACAAAAAAAAACAACGGTCGCCGCCTGTCGCCGGGCACTCGCCATTGAAAAGTCACACAATGGGATACCGCCTTTAGAGGGGTAATTGAGATAGCTTTTAACCACATGATTCCTTAGAGATCTTTTCCAAGGCAATTAAAACCACATCATGTTAGCCAATTTTAAAGTAAAATGACTCCAGAACATACTAAAGCTTTATATAGTCCCCTTTTGCCCTCATGTTTTGCCCCATTAGCTTTAGATTTTGATACCTTTCACCCAATTTCTTTGTCAGTTTCAGGACTGTAATTTAGGATGAATAAAATTGATTCATATCATTTTTCGTGGTCCTTCCTATGCATTAGAATCATCTAGTGAAAAACCTGTGTAGGGAGAGGCCACGAGACCAATCCTCGCTGGTTGAATGTCTAGCCTTAGACACTCATTCCCAGGGCCTCCCAACCCCATTTTGTAATAACAGACATCAGAGGTGTAGTACAACAGTGTTGCATTGGCAATGTCAATGCCAGCAACTGAGCAGTATGATCGAGTTGATTACACTGGTTACAGACTACATTCACAACCAAAACCATTCCAATAATACGATAACATTCCATATGGGACAGCAACCCTCTCCTGAAATCAACTTAAAATACCGAACGATGTGCCTAGATAGCGGCGTTGCATTCGTGGCCACCTCCTCGGGTATTAAGGCATCTAGCAATATGTATATAGTTAACCCAGTATTTCTCAACCAGTGACAAATCTGGTTGAGCAAATCTACTTCAATTACTGATCCTGGTTAAAATGAATATTGTGTGAGTGATAACTTTTATATAAATACCATAAAGAGGTTAATATTGGATAAGGCTACAGTCAATTTCCCGCTTCAGAATTGCAATTCCAATAGTCAATTATGTGATGCTGCTACTAGTTATTGAGGGGGTTGGTTGAGGGCTCACCTTGGGAAGCATGCTGTGTGGTTAATGTGGTTATAACGACTATTACCTGAACTTGGGAGTTAATGTGATGGTTTCCTAATTAATGTTGAAAGTTGTATATATTTTTTTAAGTTATGTTTTATCGAGAACAAAAGTGTACGCCCTAGACCTCCTTGAAGCTTCCTATACAAGTTACATTTGTACATTTTTTAGTAGAAATAATGTCTCGGGTGAAATCCGATTTCCTCTATAATGCAGGCTAGTTATCGCTCGCCGGGAAAAAAAAATAGACTCTTGAATTGGGTTAATATGTCTTATAAATTATCAATCTAATGGGGAGAAAGTGTGGGGTTTGAAATAGCCAACTCCGTATTAGATAAATTTAGTAATGGATAGGCTACATTCAATTTCCCACTTCAGAATTGGATAGATATATCCAATGCAATTCCAATATTCAATTATGTGATGGTAGTTGAATCTATACAGTAGATGGTGGTTGTGAGGATGGTGGTGGTGTTGGTAGGATCTGTTAACCCGTTGAGCCCCGGCTAGTTATAATATTTTGTTCACCCCTGTCCCAAGCCATTTTCACTTCTTATTTTTGTTTGCTAAAATGGAAAACAAGGATGAGAAATGAAAAAAAAAAAAAAAAAAAAAAATCACCTCGGATGGGGTTTTTTTGGGGGGGGGGGGGCCTGCCAAAATGGAAGAGAATGGTGAGAAATGAAGAACAAAAAATCACCTTGGTCATTTGGGGGGGGGGGGGGCGAAAGTTCGTCTCCCCCCGCATGACCACCCGCCCGGGAGCACTAGGGTAAAAACGGAGTATGGCATTGTACGGCATACATCCTAAGGAGTGTCTCATATAAATCTCAAGCCTCTAGCTCCCATACGACCGGAGTAATGAAGGTTCCAAGTGGCGGTGAACTAAGGGTGTAAAGTATCCCCACTAAGCCCACCACCACCAGCCGCGCGGCTGTCTTGGCCCGCTCACACCTACCGGCCCGGCTCCCACACACACTACGGTACCTCCCCCTCCTATTCTCCCGCCATTTCCTACCTTACGAGCCACGTAACTGATTTTAATATGTCGGACGCACATGATGCGTCGCTGGGAGTTGGTGATCAAACACTGCCGACGCATCACGTGCGACGCTGGGTCTCACTGGGTTAATTAATGCATACCTAGGACAATATTTGCAATTTACGACCAATTTTTGTTTAGTTTATCCCCCTAGACCTCCTTGAAGCAAATAATGTATTCAACATTTATAATGATAATAAACACAACCTAATAAATATTATCCCACCACCATAGCCAAATTTCCTTACAAGCGAAGTTTGTATATCATTCACCAAGAAATATTGTGGCCGAAGGCCGGTTTCTTTTAAAATCGACAGTTGAATCAGATCTAAAATTTGTGTAATTGCCAAACTACTATTAGCCTCTAAACTGCACAGCCATGGTAGTTCATACCCTCCCGCTAAGCGAATCTGTTAGGCTCTATTCTTACAAAAATCGTCATATGTAACATATATAATTATTACTTAAGTATGAGCCGCTTTTTGCTTTTAATATGAACATTGGAAAGCAATAAAACAAGTGGTAACAGCAATTGGCTGGTGAAAATGGTATATCTTACCCCACGGTCATAATCTGACCTTGACTGGCGAGAGTAAGACACCCTCCCTCTCTGGTGTCTAGCATGGTACTGAGACTGGCTTAGAGGGTTGGAGATACACTCCTCCACCCTCCTCCTCTCTTTCCCAGCCGCCTCGCACGAAAATCCTTGATAAATATCGGGAATAATAGGAAAAATACCGGATAATTGAGGTAGGAGTGGTAGCAAGTAATGGAGAGGAATGATCTCACCTAATCACAAATGTCTTTGTTTTCAGTGCCACTGGTGTGTTTTCTAAGGTTTTATTTATGCTCTGGATCTCTGGATCTATTGAGGACGGTCGCAGTGCACCAGAAAGACCTCTATTGAGGACGGTTGATGTTTAAGGGTTAAGAGGGGTATTTATAAAGACCATCCTAGTGCTACTGTTGATACATTTGATAATGAGTAAGGCTACATTAAGTTTCCCGCTTCATGATTGAAAAGAGTTCCCTAACAATTTCAGATTCAAATTTGTGATGGTAGTTTGTTTTATTGAGTGACTAATTGATGTGCGGGTCATGTGGAGGGTGGAGTAGCCCCTTCAAAATACGAGGACATGTTTTTGCATTGTAATATGGCTAGCATTAGACGATTTTACTCAGCAATAGAGGAACCTCTAGGAATCAAGGGATAACGAATCATAACCCTCTGACTTCCAAAATTCCTTCCTAAGCAATATAAACTGTCTAATGATAGATACAAGTAAAAGAAGAAACGTGTGATCGTATAATGAAAGGGTTAAGTGTAGTTCTGATAACTTTGTTGGCGACTAAACTATAGGTTTCAGTCCCGGAGGGAAGAATGAAAACCTAGTATTTAGTAGTGGCCCCGAAATCATTGACGATATGCCTATTATATCGAATCCCCGAACTGCCACATGTGTTTGTTGATTTCATTAATCGAGTTTAGGTGTAAAGTTGGTTAGTGGAGAGAACATAATATAATAGCTATCTTTCAAGCCCTTGCGTTAGCCATTAGAGATGACCGCCACAGAGAGGAAGAGGAGCCAACTTCATAAGCGTATGCTAATTCTCTTATGGAATCGTCTTTATGGTTGGGTACTCACTACGAAAAAACTTAAAATTAAATCATTAAAAAAGAAAAAATTACTTAAGAAATGCTATAATTAAGCTTCCCAATTATGTGGATGTCTTTCCCGTGGATTCTTATCCGAGACGCTGATCTGCCTTGCGTCATTCCACCTTATATGATATATCGAGACTTTAATTTAAAGACATCAACGAATGGGAAGGAGATGGAAGGGAGGGCCCGCATCGTCAATGATTTCATGGCCACTACTAAATATAAGGTATTCATTCTTCCCTCCGGGACTCAAACCTATAATTTATTAGTGGCCCCTCCATCATTGAAGATATGCCTGATATCTCAAGACTGGAGGGGGACATTTGTGAGGATATCTAACACCACTAACAAACCAACTATAGGTTGAGAAAAGACACTCAAAACAGCACTCATAAGTTTATTGTTTATATACAATATGTTTGGTATAAAAATAGAAAAGTAAAGTAGACCGTGCACTTAAAGAAAGTCTACTTATACATAACCATTTCCAGAGGATCTACTGTAAGATACTGTAAGATAACCACACAGGTACATGTAATTAATGAATATCACATTTGAGATTCACATAAAATAATGTTTAAGAATAATTATTCTTTGACGTAAAACAGATACTCCTCTGATCTCCGTAAGACGTCAGAGTTTTTAACAAGGACAAAATAATTGATTACAAGTATTTGTACCTTAAAATTAACTTGTCCGTATAACTACTGTATATTCTTGTACAATTTATTGCTTATATCTAATAGTTGCAACTATTAATGATATATATCACTTAAAATTGAAAACAACAAAATTGGAACTGTAAAACCAGTTCAACATTATTAAGTATCACAGCTCGTATACTCATCACATATACGGCGGAGGGTCTGAAGGTCTTAGCTCTCCCCCCCCCCCCTCTTTTTCTTAAAACTAATCAGCACAAAGACCAACTTAAACCCGTTGACGTAATGCCACACAGGGGAGCTTTGGTCTGTCCACAGCCACCGACAGGCAGCGCGTCAAAAAAGTATGGTTAAACGCCCAGAGGCGCATGTTAGCAATATCTTCTATCGAAAAGTTAGGTAGGAATCTTAATGACACTGCCCACTTACGAATATCATGGGTTCTCCCCACTACACCGAGGTTACTTTCCCTAATAACCTCAACCAGTAAAGACGCTAACTTCCTTTTCGTGATACGCTTACCTGTACTATTGACCCAGAGAGCTCCTGGTTGCTTAGGTTGGGACACCCTCATAAACTTAATAAGAGCTTGCACTGGGGATAATAAATTATGTGTATCCCCTCGCTTTAGCGCCAGGATCGTGAAGTCAGAAAAAATATGATCACAATGTTCATTTTTAGCTATAAAAGTGGGTGACGGCACAATTTTCACATTGATATTACGGCGTCCAAACCTGAGACAGTTAGGTTCGTTGCTCATTGCCGCCAGCTCTGATACCCTATTGCCTGTAGCCAAAGCCATAAGGAACACCGCCTTTTTGAGAATTGAATCAAAATCTGGGTTGCGATTATACTTTGGAGAGTGAAGCAAAGACAAAGCTTTGTCTAGCGACCAGGTGGGAATGAGCTGACAGGGTGGTGGGCGGAGCTTAATACAGGCACGCATAAAACCTGTCTCCTCTGCTTGTGGTTCATATAGACCCGTTAAATCATAAAATGGGTTTCTAATAGCTGACAAATGTTTTTTTTAGTCTTACTACGGAAAGGCGTTTTTGTTCAAATAAATAGTCCAGGTATTTGAAAATTAAAGCTACAGATGCTTCGGTTTGATCCGTTTCCACTATCCAGGTTGTAAAAGATCTCCAATGTGACTGGTATTGATGCCTGGTAGATAAAGTATACTGATTTAGAAATTTATTAGTTACTCTTTCACCGTAAGGAGTTAACCATTTTGCCTTCTGAATGTCCAAAATGCAAAAGTCAGCGAGGTCTTGAAGTTTCCAATTGTTTCTAACGGTTAGTACGAGATCGGGAGTGACACCGGGTTCTCTCTCCATGTCTTCAACTGGTGGTACCACACCTGAGCCAGCCACAGGGGAGCGATCATTGTGACTACGCCCCGGTAATCCAGTAGTTTGTGAACTACTTGACATATTAGTGATGCTTCTGGAGGTGGAAACAGATAGATGGAATTCCACCTCTTCCAGTCCTCCAGTAATGCATCTGGACCCCCAGCCAAAGTTACTTCCCGGCGGGTTAGGTAGGAAGGAAGTTTGTTGTTTTCCTTGGACGCGAATAAGTCCACTTGTGGACGGTATGGCTCTGCAATCATCTGGTTGAAGATGTTTTGCTTGAACGACCATTCTACTATCGTGCTCTGTCTCCGGGACAAAGCGTCTGCCCAGACATTCGCTACGCCTGGCAAATATGATGCGTGAAGATGAATGTTCAGCTTGTCTGCCAGAACAAAAATCTTTTCCGATAATTCTAGTAACGTCCGAGACCTCGTTCACCTTTGTTTTTGGATGCATGTTACCGCATTCAAATTGTCCATCCGAAAGGCTAAAGATTTCCCTTGCAACGTGTAACCGTGATCCTGAAGGAAAATTTAGGGGACTATTAACTCTTTCGCATTGACGTGGAAATTGTCGGACTTAGACCAAATCCCTTGACCCTGATGACCTAGGCTCAACTGATAACCCCAGCCTATTGTCCCTGAAGCATCTGTGTCTATCCATACCGTGGGTGAAGGAGACGTCCACGTCATTATTGAATGCAATGTTTCGTGCCTCGCCCAAAACGACAGTAAGTTGTGGATAAATGTCGGAATTCGCCATAACTTTCCCGCCGGCAACAGCGGGAAATTTTTGTTTCCTTCCAAGATTAATCTCTTTACTTTCAACCGGCCCAACTTTACAGTAAGTTGAATCCAGTTGAGAGAGCCGATTAGAGACTCCCACATTTTTCTTGTGGTAGTCAGACTGCGGAGAAAACAAAACAATTTCTTTCGAAATCTGTTTCGATTGTCCACACTCTGACTGAGAGTAAGATGTGCTGTGTCCCAAAACAGTCCTATCCACTGAATTACCCTTGTTGTGACAAGGTTCGACTTCGCCAAGTTGACCTTGAACCCCAGTGATTTTACATGATCTAGAATTTGAATGACATGATTCTTGCATTGATTCTCTGACTCCGCCACTACTAGCCAGTCGTCTAGATACCACACAACTTTGATCCATTGATTTAGAAGTGGTAATAAAGCTTGCCGGACTAATTTGGTAAATATTCTCGGTGCTAGGTGCAATGCGAAAGGCATCCGTTGAAAGACATAAGTCCGATGCTCTATCCTCAAGGCGAGGAATTTTTGGAACCTTTTGTTTACCGGGAGATGCCAATAGGCTTCTGTCAGGTCTAATGAGCACATCCACCCTTGCAGCGGAAGTGTTAACCTGACTTGGTTCACAGTGAGCATCCTGAATGATGCGTTGCGAATGTGTTCGTTAAGACGAGATAGGTCTACGACCGGTCTCATCTGAACACTGTCCCTTTTTGGTACGAGAAAAAGTTTGGATGTGCAGACTGGGGAAGTTGGATTGACCAGGACAATGATATGCTTGGTGATTATCTCCTGGACTAGTGACTCCACCTCTAAAGAAACATGATTGATTTTGAGTGGTTGACGTAAACGAGGCCGTCGGAGCCACTGCCAGGTTATGCCCTTGCGTACCACTGTCCTTGCCCAAGTCCACCGGGGCCACGCCTGGTGACACACCCGAAATGACCCAGTTACTTGACTGGGCTTGTCCGGCGTAACTTCCCTCTGACCCAACTCGCCCACGACAGGCTCCGGGAGTGAGAAAGTTTGTGATATAACTAGTTTTTAGAAGGTAGTGGGGCAGAGGTAGACGGCTGGCTAGTCTTGGTAGGAGTCGAACCTTGAACTGACTTGTGTTTGGAGTGACCCTTGAACCATTTTCCTGAACTCTTACCCTGCTTACCTCTGACTTGAGTGTTTTCCTGTGCCGGAGGAGACCTTGAGCCCTGAAATAACTTAGTCCCACTAGATTGAGCCTTCTGAGTAACTTTAGGTTTGGCATATGGTTTGGCAAATTTAAAATTTTCCTTTCTAGCTGGGGAAACACCTGGCCTAGTGGTATCTACCAAGTTAAACACTGTTTTCCACGTATTAGGGCAAACTAAGGTGGGCGTAGGCACTGGTGACAAAATTAGCCGGCGTCGAGGGTGGTAGAGGAGGTGTACACGAAATAGTCATATGCATAAACATTGGGAATGGCTTTTACAGACACGTCTAAAATATTCCCAGTCACATCCTTAGCCCGTAGTTTCCTGTTTTTATTCATCTGAATAATCCACTCACCTGGTACCGGAAGTTCCCCCGAGATTGTCTTTTGTGCAATTGTGGGATTCTGAGCTGCAATGGTAACCCATGAAACATCTGGACCATAAAGTAGTGGCATAGGGCCTTTCTTGACTGGGGTCTTTTCTAAAGGCGGAGGAATAATATCAGTAATCACCCTTACATTAGTTGTAGTTACTGTAGAGGAAACGGGGATAGAACTAGTACATGTAATGGGAGGTTGTACGTTAGTTGAGGTATGGACCTTGGCTGATTCCAAGGGTCTCACAACAGACATTGTCGAGGGAGCTTCCGGTATGGATGCGGGAACTTCCGGTGACGGTGTTGTACTCTGAAAATGTTGTTGCAAAAATTCATGGAACATAGATCTTAAATCTCCCTTAGTTACATACTACTGCTGAGAACTGATATATATACCTGAGGATGTCTCTGACACATGAGCTAAGCGTTTGGGTTGGGCAGAAGATAAAGGATCAAATTCTTCCTGCCTCTCTTCTATCACTTCCATGTCTTTCGGCTGTTGCCGTGCCTCAGAACTTAGTTGTTGCGCGAAAGCTTCCGACGACAAATCCGGTACTGATGAAGGTATCAAATCGTGGGACGTAACGTTCACATTAACACTGTCCCTTACCTATGCCAGGTATCGCTTTGGTTCCTGACGTCGCCACACACTACGATCGTCTGTTTCTACCCTAGACTTATGGCCCAAATTGTCACTGACATGGCTATCTGTTGGGTATCCCCTATACTGGTCCGCCAACACCTTGGCCGGAACCCAACTAACTTGACTAGCCAGATTATCAACCCGAGGAATAGCAAAATCCTGTCTAAGAGATTGGGACACGTTATCAGTTATATCACTTGTACTATCCCTGGGAGTCGACTCAACGTCCTCCGATCCTACCTCTGAATTGCCAGATATGACATTAGACATGGTAGAGGTAGGAGCGGAGGATGGAGGACGAGACCCCAGCAATTGCAGACGCCCCGAACAAGTTGACTCCGTACGGGATTTCTGTTTAAGTTCATGTCTCCCTGACTTCAGCGGAACCACTGGTGCCGGGTCAGGAGATGTCTTCCTCTTCTTGGTCTGGGTCCTCGAAGTACTTGAAGATTTCGATGATTGGCGAATGGGCAATCTCGACCTAGATATTGTACGATCTCGTGGAGAAATAGACCGCGCCCTCTTAGTCCGGCCGGGAGGAGGGGGGGGGGGGGGGCCTTAGTAGCCGATGAATCACTATTGTCACTACTACTTACAGTTTCTTTTGATAGAACTTTGGATTTTACTTTAGCTTTAGCGTTGGACAGAGTTGAAGGAGATTTAGCAATTTGTGTTTTGATTATTAAATGTTCCCATAAAACTGCGTCGTCGCACTGTAAGGCCTTGTGAGCTACATCCTTTGTATAGCAGTTAAAGGTCGCCTTGATTTCCAACAAGGCTACTAGACAAGACTGATCATTATGATTGAATAACCCACTCCTAAGTTCAGAACACATCCTAAATTTTTTGGATAACCAGATACCTCTGGACTGGTCCAAGCATCTCGCGCATTTAATGCAAAGTTTGTGACTAAATACTGGTATGAACAGACAAGTTGGAGTTGAACACAAAGTCACTAGAGGCATGTTGAGGACCCACCCCGCCGGGATCGGCCCCTCCTTCCTGGGTCGTGCGCCGAAGACGATGTGTTGAATTCTGGAAAAGAAATTTCCAAGAATCAATGCTCAAAGGATAAAGCTAGATTTGTACACATGTTATACCTCAGATACGTAAAAAAACTAGATGTAACCCACTTTGTTAATCTAATTTTCCGCCGCAACCTTCTGTTGAAAAGGATCCCCGATGACCTCTTCTATGAAGGTTATATGACTGCTTATCTAGGATACTTTGTATCACTGGCCTATACTTATGCATATTCATATTGAATATTACTTAAACATATTCTTATAGAATATAAAATTACAACTATCGGATCGCCTGCAATGGCTAGAGCGATAGTTTTTTGTTTTATGATTCCCACTAGACCCTTCCGCCGTGATGACGGATTAAAAGTCGCTATTAGCTGCGTGAGGGTATCGGTATAGGCGAGTCATTCCGGCCGGGCCGAAATATTTTCCTTTTGCAAGACTTCGTCTTCCGCTGCAAAATCTGGTGGTACAACTGACCACGCCGGGTTTTGTATTGGATCTATTCCTTGCTCGCCGGGGCGAGCCTCCAGGACCAATTTCCGAGAATTGATCGCCGGAAGGAAACACCAAACCCATTGTGAGTTCTCACTTGCCAGACCAAAGAATCTCACAACACATTAATAAGAAGACAGGACGTCTCCTGCCTCCTCCGTATCATGTATAATCGCACCACATGATAAAGAAGCACACATCTGAAGGCTACGTATATTAATATAGTAATAATACCTCCTAGCAATAGAAAAACACCCCTACTATTAGGCTAGCCACGAGGCTTAGGGCAAGTAGTACGACGCCACACGTAACCTTTACCTCCAGCAATGAACTGCAACCAACCATCATCCGTCGCCCCGAGCCAGAGGGGAAAAAGGCAGAATCGGACTCTAGAAAGTTCCCCACCATGTGGGACAACTCTTAGACTAGAGTTCCTGCACCAATAACAACACAGGTTACTCCATCATAAGGATGTGCAAAGTATCCTAGCCTAGCAGTACACACAGCCTCCTAAATAACTAAAAGGCAAAGCTGACCGCTGAAAACAAAAACAAACACAAAGGCGTGCGACCCAAAGAGGCTGCATGGAGCCTAACACTGGTACCCTATTTTAACACACTCCTGTGGACGTGCCAATGGGGACGCCCATCCTAGCTAGTCTAAGCCTATTCTAAAACATCTCAGATAAATACAGATGAGCAGAAGACTCACTAGTAGACGAAAGAATGCAGAATGAAGCGACGGATGGGAGACACGTCTACACTGCACCACCACAGAGAGGAGAAGGCGAAATGACGCTATGCAGATCAGCGTATCGGATAAGAATCCACGGGAAAGACATCCACATTATTGGGAAGCTTAATAATACCATTTCTTAGGATTTTTTTTTGTTTTTTGTACGAAGGTTTTTCGTAGTGAGTACCCAATCATAAAGACGAGTCCATAAGAGATTTAGGAGCCGTGGCGGTCGAGTGGTGAGCACGCTCACGTGTGAATCTGCAAGACCCGGGATCGAATCCCTGCCACGGCGGACATTTAGTGGGTGTGATAGTACGTCCTAGCATGTTCCACATGTTCGCACCCAGTCAGGAGACATCCAGATGACGTATACAGACTAGACACACATAAGAAAGCCACTCCAACAGCTTCCTCTCTCTCCAACACCTTTTCTCCCCTCTCTACACTCTTTCAATACACAAAAAACACATACAAAAGCTGTCCAAACGCTAATAACGCCTGTGCAAATATCTGGAGATTCCTACTCCATGTACATTGCACATCACAACCCTAAGAACAATATAAGGGATTTAGCGTACGCTTATGAAGTTGGCTCCTCTTCCTCTCTGTGGCAGTCATTTCAATTGGCTAACGCAAGGGCTTTAAAGAGAGCTATTATATAATAGGCATATCGTCAATGATGGAGGGGCCACTAATAAATAGAGGGAGAGAGAGAGAGGAGGGGAAGGGGGGGGGGGGAGGCTGACTGATTAAAAATTACAATTACCGCCTGGCAAAGTCTCGAGCCCACTGATTGATAGTCGTGGATTTCACCTATTTCTAATTATGGAACTATATATCTGGAAAGTAATTTATGAATATAATTTCTTATAGAGACCTATAAGTTTTTTTGTTTTTGTGAGTGAGGGAGACAAAAGGCAGAACTTCTTGTGCCTCCCCCAGAGTTGAAAGAGTGACAGGACCAAAATCAAGGGACATACGAGCCAAAATGCCAGGACACTCTGAGTTTAATGCAATTTAACCCTTTCCCTGCGGGTGACTTTCTGGAACGTCCTGGCAATTGGCAGCAATTTCCGGGCTTTAAAAGCCTGTAAAAACCATAAAAAGGAGTGTCAGTGGGCGGGAGCGTGAGAGGCCCACCTCCAACCCTCAGAGCAGCCAGCGGCCCACTGAGGTAGACTGTGTCTCGCGCGGGTCTCTCACTGCCTCTCACAACAGTGTTGCCAAGCGAGCGAGTGCTAACAAATATCGGGTTTCCCGCGTTTCTATGGCACCGCTGCGGGTGAACCAGGCCACGTACGAGATCCGTTCTGGTTTCATTTTGAAGCTATTTTCGTTTAGTTTTTTGGTAGAATACAGTTCATTTAATGCAGATGCTTGAATAAACATTCAGGAGTGCCTGAATATGCCCTAAATAGCCCAAAACACCCCGCAGAGAAAGTGTTAAGTCATAGGAAGAGGGAAAGACTGATTATTGAAGAGATTTCCAGAGCTCAGCTGTTGAATAGAAGAAAGACAGAGTATCATTTCACTCTTGGGTTGGAGAGTTGCACATAGTAGGGGTGGCATTGTATTGCAAGACGGGTACCACGTGTCCTACGTAAAGGAGTTGGTATACACTGGGAGAGCTGTGAGGAACATTGATTATTGTAGTTGCGATAGAATAGCAAGAGATTTGCAACATTACGGCCCTCTCTCCCCGGGGGGGTGATGGGACAAACAAAAAACAGAAAAAAAATAAAAAAAATAAAAAAAATAATATATATTCTGGCACCCTCTTAGTATGCAGGTCAAGTATGTGTTCTTCATCTTGAAAACTAAGGGAGTTGGAGGGGGGGGGGGGTTCTGCCCCACCTCCCCTGCTTAATAGTTCTAGAACAAATAAAAAAGAAAGCCTTTCATTTCAATAACTCCCGTCCAATTACCGATTCTCTGCAATCTCTCTCTTCGCCGCAATGTTGCATCTCTCCTGCTATTTTATCGCTATTACAATAATAAGTGTTCATCAGAGCTCTCTCAGTGTATACCACCTCTTCTATGTAGGGTACGTAGTACCCGACTTGAAACACAATCCCACCCCTACTCTACCCCTAGCGGCTCGCTTGGTGTAGTGACTAGCGTCTCGGACTTCCACCCAGAAGGCCCGGGTTCGCGCCCACGCTCGGCGCATTAAAGATTTTTCACAAGCACTGAGTCGTTACCATCCCTCATGAGCAAAGGGATGGGGTAGTAGTACAGGACCCCAATGGAAATACGCCTAATCGGCCTTATTGAGCTATCCTTTGCTAGCTTAGCATGCGCTAGCTTTAAGAACTATTATTAACTCTCCAACCCATGAGTGAAACGGTACTCTCAATCTTTCTTGTATTCAACAGCCGAGCTCTGAAACTCTCCCTGAATCCATCTTTCTCTCATCCTATGACTTAAATTGCTGCAAACTCCGTGTGCAGACATTTTGGCTCGAACATTCCTTGATTTTTTTCCAGTCACCCTTTCAACTCTGGGGAGCACTCGTCACAGGAAGTTTTGCCTTTTGTCTCCATCATTCACATAGATCAAAAAAACATTGGGGTCGTTTTGTGTATGGCCACCCTCATAAAAGTGAAACAAGCGTCTGGCAGTAGATAGATATATATATATAGATAGATATATATATATATTCGAATTGGTGTGACTTTATATATGTTGACGACTGTACATTTCCTCTGACTCTCCAATATTTCACTCCATGAGTCAGACCCAACACACACAGTCCAGCACAGGGGTAATTAACTCATCTGTATCTGCCATCTCAACCTAGTAATTGGTATTGTGATGTTATTATGATACTATATATCCATACTATTGAGAATTTTGCTTGTGTTTGCCATTTTCGAGCAATGTACTTTAGCTTGTCCCCTAGGCCAACAAAAACGCCCAAAAAGGCTAAATGTGTACATGTTTAGAAAACTGTCTCGGCCAAGGCTGATTTCCTCTACGTTTCACCCTTGCTATCGCTCTCCCAGAAACAATTAGACACCTGAATAGGTTGAAGCATATTTTCGCTAAACTAATGGGGTGAAACGTATTAAAATCTCCACACTACTGGAACGAAGTAGGGGCGGTCCCTTGAAGATTCTCAGTCAGACCCAACACACATTGTCCTACACACGTCGGCATCTGCCATCTCAACCTCTTAATTGGTTATGAAGAGGGGGTTTTCTGGACCCCTCATGCTTAGCCCCATTAGTTTTGAAATTTCAAGATTTTCGCCCCGTCAATATGGAGATTTTCAGAAATGTCGTGCCTTCCATGTGTCGTTCTTCGTGTGGGTTTTGGACTATAACCCATATTCCTAATGTAGCTCAAAATAAAATACAAGTTATTATACGTTTGTAGTACACTCGATGCCATAAATCCGGGCCCATTATGAACTATCAAACGGCAAAATTAATCACCGTAATGTAAATATTAGGTAAACCAATTAATGAGAAGATTAGATTCAGTTCGGGATAGCTTCTAAAACTAAGGCCCAATCTTATGTAGTTGAGTGTACCTCCATAAATACAACATTCCACATTCATAATAACATTATTCTATCACAAGTTTAGCATGTATTATTATGTTGCCTACACCAACCGACTTTACTCCTAAACTCAATTAATGAAAACAAATACATGTGGCAGTCCAGGGATTCGAACCTAGGATGCTCACACCGAAATGCAGTGCATTTATCCATTGCGCTACTAAGACACGTTTAGGATAAAATCATGTACAGTTACCCACATACGTTTTACTCCTCGTTGTGATCTTATGAATGACAGCAAATAGTATGAATGAATTGTTTGTGTGACTTCTTTAAATTGTTAGTTGACTAATGAGATATAAGAAACTAAACTCGAAATTCATTATATATTCATGTATAAGATTATAGAGAGGAGCGTAACGTATGTGGGCAATTGTACTGTACATGCATTTCTTCATAACCAGAAACTCGCCAGTGGTCAAATGGTTCACACGAAAACTATTGAAGCACACCTCACGACCAGCTTAATCTGTTGTTGTTGTTGTTGCTGTTCCCCAGGCTGCCTGGCCGAAGAGCCCCAAGGCCCCGAGCAAGACCAAGGCATAACCGAGCGCCCCCACAGAACCCTCCCTGCCTACCAAAATAAAGCCTGGGTGACCGAAGCCACTCCATGGCTGGGAGCTGAGGAGGGTGCGGAAACGCCCGGGAAACCAAAGCCCCACCCAGGGCCCTGTGCCTCTCAGCAATTATGAAGAGAAAGTTGAGGGGCAAAGGAAAAATGTGACGCTTTGGCTTCCAACCTTGGTAGATTGGGAGGTCAATCCACGGAAGAGACGCCGTCACTTGAGATTTAGAAAATATATAAGTAAAAGGAACAGTCAGATTAAGCTATGGGTATGGCAGAGATCGCTCAGTTCTCACTCTGATAGACCAGCCCATCACCACATGACTAGAACCCAATCCTCTCAGCATCAGCTAGGAAAGGCCCTAGAAAGCCGCCTTTGGCGGGGGGGATAGCTCCCCTATTTCAACCCCTTTCGGGGTTGGGCACCCGCCTTGCTTAATCTGTTAAACTGACTACTGTAGAGGTTAGTGTGTGTGTGTGCGTGTTTTGTGTGTGTTTGTGTGTATGCTTATGTATGGGAGAGAGAGAGAGACAGAGAGAGAGAGAGAAAGAGAGAGAGAGAGAGAGAGAGAGAGAGAGAGAGAGAGAGAGAGAGAACAAACAATTATTAACATGCCACTCACGCCCAGCTCCGTTTAAGCTGACCACTGCAGAGGTTAGTTTGGCACATGTGTGAGTGTGTGTGTATTGTATGTGTCTGAGAGAACGGGAGATAACAGCCGTATTCATAGACGTGTGGGGTGGATCTCATCTAGCCAATAATGAACGAAGACATTGGAACTGAGTGTTAATTAAAATAGCAAACTTGAAATGTCCAAAATTGTATTAGCTAATAATTTATCTCGACTGTTTTCGTTCATTAACGAGTAGGGTTTCACGGTGGGAAAATTAAGGAATACTGCTGTTTATGTGTGTGTCTGTGAGAGAGACAGAGTTTCTTGCGTGTGTGTGTGTGTGTGTGTGTGTGAGACTCTTGGCATAGTTTGGATGATCCTCCTTGCCCCCCACCCCGCTTCTTAAGTTCCTTATGAAAGAATCCCCCTGCCCACACCTACGTTCAATCAAGGTGCCCTTATTACCAAAAAGACAAGCTAGAACGAGTTCAACGTAGAGTTACCAAAATGATACGAGCCTAATGAACAAACCATACGTGGAACGTCTTAGAACGTCTTAAGGGGAGGTGTGGTGGAGTGGTCATGCCACTGGATTGGTAATCCAATGGACCCGGGTTCAAATCCCGATATGTCAATGGGAAGATATTATTGGGATTGAATTTGTGCTGTATCAGTGCATTACCACAAAGCCCACCGAAATGCCAAAAAAATACCCTCATTGTTCCCTGATTAAATAACACTGTATGAATATTCCCATATTCAAAATATGTTACAGGGGGACAATGCCTAGTGAGTTCACAGCTCAATAGGTGGCGTTCTGAGAGTGAGGGTCTGAGTCTGGAGGGTGAGACGGTGAAGCACTTGAACGAAGCAACCAGCCGCTTCAGAGATGGAGCTGCTTCGAGCCATGAATGGATGCTTCACATGTCTCAATCCCCAGACTGGAACAAGACCTCACGGGCTTCATCGTGTTGAGCGGTGGAATGTACAGGCTCTCAGCCTATGCCCGAGAGGGAGTAGTTGGAATGTAGAAAAAAAATAAATAAAACAAAATATATATATATATATATATCCTTTAACCCAGCGTAGATTAAGAGGCGACGTAATTCAAGTGTTCAAAATCATTAAAGGCATCGACAATATGAACAATAGTAAGTACTTTACTATCGACCAATCTAATTACACGAGGATAAACGGTTGCAACATTATTGGTAAATCTTTTAACTCACACGAATCTAAGAATTTCTTCTTCAATCGAGTTGTCAACTTGTGGAATGGGCTTCCCTGAGACGTTATAGACTGCAGCACCATTGATTCTGCTAAACTTCGCCTAGACATAGATCTTGCCTCAAACCCGCGACTTACTGCGTTTGTAAATGAATAGCTATAGTTTATTCCCTTCTCAGATTCATCAAGGATTATTGTGTATATATTTTACTAAGACGTTATTCTCTTTTCCCCCAGATATACAAAAGATCACGTACAACTGAGTTATGTTACAAATCCATCTGTCCCCTACTAACATCCTAGTCCTGCCACGGACATTAGCTCCAGGGCAGTAGATCCCTTTCCAATTGTCCCTTACTCACAATAAACCACTGTTTGGACACTTGATCCTCATTGTTTTTGAGGACGTGCAGCCTGAGGGGTCACTATATTTTGTGTTGCTTGATTTCCTTTGTACTCCTTTGTAACAACCCAGCCACCCCGAAAATGGGTCTACCATAGATGACTGAGGTACCATTTAGAAATGCTACCATTATGGGCACAATACGTAACATATATCAACAATACAAACAACATATTTTGTTTTCGCTGATAAAGACCCATCAGACCCCCCTCTAAAGGGGCCTAACAATTGGGCTAGCCCAGATGAGCCGATACCAAATAACATTAATGCAATTTATCAAGTTATATCCATAGAATGTAAAACAGGTAACTCCAGACATTTAGGTCGTTGCCATATTGGAGCCAGACACCCCCCAAAGGTGTACCCCTTGGCCCTGTGCTACTAATAGGATACACTAGACATTTTAGTTACCGCCTGAAAACAGGTATGCAAGTTTAATCGCATCTTAGGGCATACACAATAAGACATAACACACAGTGTATCCATTGTATAAACTCTACTAACGTTTACATTACCGATGATCAATTTCAAGGCTTTATGGTCAAGCTTTACTATGGGTTTCAGAGGCCGTGTTACGTTGTTTTTCGGGAATAACTTATTAACAAATAGTTGGATCAGTATGATATTTTGACACAGCTTTGTTCACACCGTGCCCTAATTTTCGTCAATATAGTGCATTACCAAAAGTGTAGAAATAAGGCACTTGTCCTGTGTCATGAGGTTAAAGTCACACATTAATGACTAAGAAACGGACAAGTCTACCGTGGCTTACCTGTGTGAACCACCAAACCATTATTGCTCCTCCATCAAACACGGTAGTTATCAGCCACCACCCAACCCTACTATCGCCTTTAAATTCAAGTTATCTCTCAATATCAAAATTAAAATATACAAAATACATACTTTTTGTATATTTATACGTGATATTGACATTTAAGATCGAAAAGACGTAGGCTTGTTCACCAGGTTGATCAGTAGTGTGAGGAGAGAGCCATTGGCGGTGGTGAACGTTGAAATCTCCTAAGATGTAGATTTTAGAGAAGGGAGAGATCGATAGAATGTGTGTGCGTTCGTGTGTAAACATGTGTGTATGTGCGTGTGTATTATTACTTTTGAAGGATAATATTTACATTTACTTGAAGCTTGGTAACCCTTCCTGTCTGCCTGCCTGCCAGGCTTGTATTGATACCGTTGATGTTCTTCACTATCCGCATGTTTTTGTTTTCATGTTTGCTAAAGAATAATTGCTTCTATATAATTTTACGATATTAATTCTTCCAATGTTTAGTTACGATTAGTTGCATTTATCAACTGTTTTATATATATACTTAAGTGATCTTCAAGAGAGCTTTGGATCTCAAAATGCACAGCTATATATACTGTATATATATATATATATATGTATATATATATATATATATATATATATAAAACTAGAGGGTACACGGTAGAGCGCATGCCTCCGCCAGGATATGATCCGGATCTCTTCCTAAATTGAATCACTTTTTCCATGGCTCATATTCTATCTGCCCACCAAATATTGGTAAAATCAGTTAATAACTTGTTTACAGACAAGCACACACACTGAGGTGACAACATAACCTCTGACCAACTTCGTGGCGGAGATAATGACGTAACCCAAAACATATACAAATATATTTAGTTGATAATAAACTTGTCTATCAATCAATCAATCTTGTAGAGACAAATTAAAAGATTGTCAAATAGCAAAAATGTGGCAATATAATATGTATAGTTTTTCCAGAGAGCTAACTCTGAAACCAATCCATGTTAAAAGTTGCTAGTGACTCTTCTCAGTTCCAGATCACATGGACTCTTGCACAGAGAGAGAGAGAGAGAGAGAGAGAGAGAGAGAGAGAGAGAGAGAGAGAGAGAGAGAGTACATTAAAGTATATACAGTATATATATATATATATATATATATATATACAGTGTGTGTGTATATGTGTGTGTGTGATTGGTAATGTATGTGGCAGTATACGTGCTTGAATGGAAGTGTGTGTATCCGAGAGAAAGATTATGTTAGTGTGTGTGTGTCTGTGTTTGTTTATACTTAAAGGCATGCTTGCAAACCTTTCCTTCATTCTGTCTTTGTCATTCTCTAACTGTGCTGTGTGTATATACATATACTGTACTCTTTAAGGGAAGTGTTTGCAGTTATTTGAAGGCATGCTTGCTTGGTCTCTCTCGCTCTAGCTATGTGCGTGTGTGCGTGTGTGCGTGTATTTAGTCTTATTTGCATTTACTAGAAGGCATGCTTGCAAACCCTTCCTCTCTGTATACATTCCTCCGACATACTCTCTCTCTATATTGTGAAGTGTACGTCTTATATAAAACACATACACTGAATGAAACCTACAGTCTGTTTATATTCAGATGATGGTATATTTTCTAATCTTCCTCTTGATTACTTAACTACTGCGATGATGTTGCACCGAATTATGTTGTTAATAATAGAAGCGTGGTATTAATATGATGCAGGCATATAATAGTTTCACATTATTCCATCAGGCATCAATAAATCAGCTGCTGAAGCATTACGTTTACCGACTGCTGGAAAAAACCGTCTACAGAAGGCATAACAAGTGTGTAATAATCGCTGTGTATTAAATTAATTACCTTGGGTACTGTTGTTGTGACGTATTTACGTGTTCTGTATTGAATGTTACATTAAGATGGATTCAAATAGATACTCTTAACCCCTTGAGGATTGTGACGCATTTTAGCACATTATTTTTGATATACTCAAACGATATATTATAGATCGTTGGATCTGTGGGAATTAAAAGGGTAGAGGCTATCTCGGTTAACTCTCTGACTTCCACATACCCTTTTTATTCTGTATACAATCGCCTAATAATAGCCAACCATATACATTATACAATAATTGCATCCTCGTATACTGGGAGAGGTATGGGAGAGGTACAAGGAGAAAAGTAGAGAGGCAAAACGGAAAATTAGAGAAGCGAAAACAAAAAATGCAAACGAAAGGTGGGGTTAAAGGTTGAGTGAGAATTTTGAAGAACGAAAGAAGATGTTCTGAAAGGAGGTAAATAGAGTAAGGAAAGGAGGACAACAGAGGGAAGAGTCAGTGAAAGATGAAAATGGAGAATTATTAGTGGAAGGAGTTGAAGTGAGGACAAGATATGCTGAGTATTTTTAATCTTAGCTAAATGCAAGAGATGGAAGAGAGGCAGTGATGGAAGCAGTGGTTGATGGAGATAGGCTTTCCAGGCCACCCAGGTGGTTGGGAATGTATTAAAGGATTGAGAAAAATGAGGTGAAAGAAGCAGTGAAACAAGTGAGAACGGGAAAAGCAGAAGGTTTGGATGGTATTGTTGTGGAGTGTATAAAGAAGGGTGGAGATGTGATCATATATTGGTTTGTGACACTTTTCAATGTGTGCTTTGTTGTGTCAATGGTGCCAATAAACTGGAGGAGTGCATGTATTGTGCCGTTGCACAAGGGAAAGGGAGATCGGCAAGAGTGTTCAAGTTATAGAGGTATTAGTTTATTATCAGTGGTTGGAAAGCTGTATGGCAGGGTGTTGATAGAGAGGATAATAAAGTGTACGGAAGTTGCAATATGAGAAGAACATTGCGGTTTCAGGAGGGGAAGAGGGTGCGTGGATCAGATGTTATGCGAGAAGTATGTAGAGAAGCATAAGGAGATATTTGGGGCTTTTATGGATTTGGAAAAAGCGTATGATCATGTGGATCATGATGCAATGTGGAAGGTGTTAGGGCTTTATGAAATTGGAGGAAATTTGTTAAAAGCAGTTAAGAGTTTATGAAGGGAGCAGAGCGTGTGTTAGAGTAGGAAATGGTTAGTTGAGTGAATGGTTTGAGGTAAATGTAGGTTTGAGACAGGGTTATGTAATGTCACCATGGCTGTTTAATACGTTTATGGATGGTGTGGTGAGGTAGGTGAAAAGGAGAAGCATGGGAAGAGGATTGGGTTTAGTAGGAAAGAATGGTAGAGATTGGGAGTTGAATCAGTTGCTGTTCGCTAATGACACAGCGTTGGTGGCGGATTCGGAGGAGAAACTGCAGCGGGTAGTCAAAGAGTTTGCTGTGGTTTGTGGGAGGAGGAAACTGAAGGTGAACGTCAATAAAAGTAAAGGAATGGTGTGTAATAGGGGTGATCGTAGGGTGAATCTATAGATGTGAGGCTGAATGGGGAAATATTGGAACACATAGAGTGTTTAAAATATCTAGTAGGAACGATAAGCAGGAGTGGAGGTATGGAAATGGAGATAAAACAGAGAGTGTGGGAAGGAAGGAAGATTTTTGGAGCAATGGGAAGTATGTGGAAGATGAGAAATCTCTGAATGAAAGGAAAAGTGCAATGTATCAAGGAATTTTTGTGCCAACAGTAATGTATGGGGGCTGAGACAGCGGCTCTGAAGAAAAATGAGAGAAGAAAGATGGATGTGATGGAGATGAGCTGCTTGAGGAGTATGTGGGGAGTTACTCGTAGAGACAGGTTGAGGAGTGAAGAAATATGTAGGAGAGTGGGGCAGCAGGAACATTTGTCGGCCAGAGTGGACAGAAGGGTGCTGAGTTGGTATGGTCATATTGAACGAATGGGAGACGAAAGGCTTACAAAGAGAATATGCGAGTCAGATACAAGGGCAGATAGAATGGCAGGAAGACCACCATTGAGATGGAGAGACTGTGTAAGACAAGCTTTGGATGATAGAGGAATAAATATAGACCAGGCAAAGGAAGTGGTAATAAACAGGAATTAATGGAGAATGCTTGTGAATAGATGAGTGAACACGTGGTCAATGGGGGAACGGGTCGGGCGCAAGTTGGACTAGATAATAGTCCATCAGGCACCTGGCCCGGGGAGACAGTTTATATGAAAGGTGCGTCTGGAAGTGTGGTGGGCCGGCTTGTGGTTTCGCTCTGCTGCATGTCTGCCTGCCGAGATCGGAACCTCTCCGGGTTGTCGGGGGCTGGGGGAATGGTTTAGGGACCTTGGTGACCCTGGGCTCTGGGTCTTCTCCTGGATGACCTAGATGTGTGTGAATTTGTATTTTGTTTGTGTGTATTCATTGTTTTCTGTTGTGTTGTCCCCCTATAGGAAAAGTGGGGATTGGGCCTGAGTATATAGAATAGAAATAGAAAATAGATCCTGAAAGGGTTAATACATTTTACTAGTGTTGATGGAGTCTGTATGTTGTATTAACCATACACAAATATTACAGTGTGCTTATAATAACGCCAACTCTACTGATATGTTTGTGTTCAATTTAGTGCATACAAAGTGTAACATAAATGGTACTGGTGTATATTTCTATGAGTAGTAAATTGCGACTTATTACAAACAGCTCCCGTATTTTGCCATTCAGTACAGAACAACTTAACCAAACAAATCAAGAGCGTTTATTAAATGGTTTTTAATTTGCTTTCCACCAATGGTTATTGCAGTGTTATGTGTGCCAGTTTTGTTACAAATGGCACTATATATAAGGTATATATATATACATACACAAGCCGTTGGCTAAACTGGGAAAGGCATAAAACATTACACTGATGGAAGAAACTTATGTACAGTCGTCAGGATTAATTGGTTTCCTTTTACCTGTTAGTAGCACTGCACGGTGGAGAGGTATCCCCTCCACCTCCTCTCCTTGTTGTTAAAATACCCCCTCCTAAACCCACCCATTTTCTCTCCGACCCCAGCACTATACCCACCCTCCCTTCTCTCGCTCCTCACCCAGTTAGATGCTACTTCTGGACCTCACCAATTGCATGTATTCCGAACACCTAATGAAGGAATGAAGTATTTCACACACATTTCTCGACCACCATCTCCTGCACATTAAAGATATGAACTAAACAACACCTAACCTGAAGCTGCTAATTACTACCGTAATTAGTAGGGTTAACTGTATAATGATAAGGATATACCAGATATGAGGGGTAGAAATACACACTTGTATTATTATATATAAGGTATAATGAGATTATTTGGTTATACACGAAACTGTTATACAGAGTGGTATTGTAGTAGAAGAATTGTTGATCAGTTCAATATTATAACTCTTGTAGTTACTATAGGATTTAGGGCGTTATATAGTTATTTAGTAGATATTCTTAACAGGTGTGAATTCAAATTATCTTGAAAGTTATCTCAAGAGAATAAGCTTGAATAGGCGTGAAACTTCCAATAGTATGATGTGGAGTAGATACCCTACGTCTTGCCATTACTCAGGGATTATTTAACGCAAAATGCTATGTTTCAACCCATATTGCTTCATAGCCATAGTGAACGCCCCCCTTAACTTGGTTACAAAACAAGATACCTGATCAAATAGAGTGACCTTATGGCAAGGTGTTAAGGGTAAGGTGACACAATTAATAAGTCCTTCCATAATGTATGGGTGAGCGCAAGTGTTGAGGACATGGGAACTTTAAAATAAGACCCTCCCTAATGGATAGATGAACGTAAGAGTACCCGAGGGGTAGTTAATTAAAATAGGGCATATATGTTGGTCACCAACCCTTCAGGATTATTAAGCCTGTTTATGTCAAGTAATATTTTCAAACCTGGAGCCTCTTTTCGAAAACTCCAGTACCTTGCCAGAGGGTAGTTCGTGTCCCGTTTATATACAGTAGTTTTACATTATGGCCAATTAGGAAAACAATATGGCCTAATAATTGGATAGATAGCTCCGTTAAGAAGATGAGTGTTGAGTTAGCGTAATGAAGTCACATGGCCGACTCACTGGGCACATTCTCGGCAATAATTCATAGCATTTATTGGGAAAATTGGCTGTTTACACTTAATGAGTCCTGAACTGTCTGGAAGCAGAGAGATTTGTGGTGAATATGATTAAGCAAATGTGTTGTTCTTGTTTACGGTGCTAATAAGTAGTGATATTAGTATTTAATAATTGTATACAAAGAAATAATTCATAATACTTGAATGGTTTACTTTGTGTGTTCATTGATTATTATGTTCCTTCCAACAACCAACCATACTCCTAAAATCGATTAATGAAATTTACAAACACATGTGGCAGTCCGTGGACTCGAACCCAGGATGCTCACACCGAAAATCCCCACCTTATACATCGCACCACGAAGATGGGAGAGACTCATGGTGGAATTGACACAGACGGTCCTCGTTGTCTTAAGCTTGTTATTATGTTCCTTCCAACAATCAACTATACTCCTAAAATCGATTAATGAAATTTACAAACACATGTGGCAGTCCGTGGGTTCGAATCCAGGATGCTCACACCGAAAATCAACACCTTATGCATCGCACCACGAAGACAGTTAAAGAATGGTGGACACTGCCTACGATTTATTATGCAACTTCGAATCCTGCATATCAATCTAAGCATGTACACACATCCCAACTGCAACTCACGTAGGCTATGCATATGTGAATGGAAAGAGCAATTAATGGGGCCTTAACCACTAGGGAAGTCCTCTCGATAAATTACCCCTGAACCAATATCAATTATTATGTTCCTTCCAACAACCAACTATACTCCTAAAATCGATTAATGAAATTTACAAACACATGTGGCAGTCCGTGGATTCGAATCCAGGATGCACCACGAACACAGTTAAAGAATGGTGGACACTGCCTACGATTTATTATGCAACTTCGAATCCTGCATATCAATCTAAGCATGTACACACATCCCAACTGCAACTCACGTAGGCTATGCATATGTGAATGGAAAGAGCAATTAATGGGGCCTTAACCACTAGGGAAGTCCTCTCGATAAATTACCCCTGAACCAATATCAATTATTATGTTCCTTCCAACAACCAACTATACTCCTAAAATCGATTAATGAAATTTACAAACACATGTGGCAGTCCGTGGATTCGAATCCAGGATGCTCACACCGAAAATCAACACCTTATGCATCGCACCACGAAGACAGTTAAAGAATGGTGGACACTGCCTACGATTTATTATGCAACTTCGAATCCTGCATATCAATCTAAGCATGTACACACATCCCAACTGCAACTCACGTAGGCTATGCATATGTGAATGGAAAGAGCAATTAATGGGGCCTTAACCACTAGAGAAGTCCTCTCGATAAATTACCCCTGAACCAATATCAATTATTATGTTCCTTCCAACAACCAACTATACTCCTAAAATCGATTAATGAAATTTACAAACACATGTGGCAGTCCGTGGATTCGAATCCAGGATGCTCACACCGAAAATCAACACCTTATGCATCGCACCACGAAGACAGTTAAAGAATGGTGGACACTGCCTACGATTTATTATGCAACTTCGAATCCTGCATATCAATCTAAGCATGTACACACATCCCAACTGCAACTCACGTAGGCTATGCATATGTGAATGGAAAGAGCAATTAATGGGGCCTTAACCACTAGGGAAGTCCTCTCGATAAATTACCCCTGAACCAATATCAATTATTATGGTTCCTTCCAACAACCAACTATACTCCTAAAATCGATTAATGAAATTTACAAACACATGTGGCAGTCCGTGGATTCGAATCCAGGATGCTCACACCGAAAATCAACACCTTATGCATCGCACCACGAAGACAGTTAAAGAATGGTAGACACTGCCTACGATTTATTATGCAACTTCGAATCCTGCATATCAATCTAAGCATGTACACACATCCCAACTGCAACTCACGTAGGCTATGCATATGTGAATGGAAAGAGCAATTAATGGGGCCTTAACCACTAGGGAAGTCCTCTCGATAAATTACCCCTGAACCAATATCAATTATTATGTTCCTTCCAACAACCAACTATACTCCTAAAATCGATTAATGAAATTTACAAACACATGTGGCAGTCCGTGGATTCGAATCCAGGATGCTCACACCGAAAATCAACACCTTATGCATCGCACCACGAAGACAGTTAAAGAATGGTGGACACTGCCTACGATTTATTATGCAACTTCGAATCCTGCATATCAATCTAAGCATGTACACACATCCCAACTGCAACTCACGTAGGCTATGCATATGTGAATGGAAAGAGCAATTAATGGGGCCTTAACCACTAGGGAAGTCCTCTCGATAAATTACCCCTGAACCAATATCAATTATTATGTTCCTTCCAACAACCAACTATACTCCTAAAATCGATTAATGAAATTTACAAACACATGTGGCAGTCCGTGGATTCGAATCCAGGATGCTCACACCGAAAATCAACACCTTATGCATCGCACCACGAAGACAGTTAAAGAATGGTGGACACTGCCTACGATTTATTATGCAACTTCGAATCCTGCATATCAATCTAAGCATGACCTTACGTAGCCCAGACTGAGCCATTATAACGATGAAAATGAAATACAATTTCACGTGGGTTAGTTTGGCAGCTATATAGATTATGATACAGTACTAAACCATCAATACATCGGTATGAACCTTTCTTGGGCCAATGGTAAATATATCGGTATGAATCACTCGAATCATAATTATGTAAGGTTTTAGGCGAACATCCCCCCCCCCCCCCCGCTCTCTCTCTCTCTCTCTCTCTCTCTCTCTCTCTCTCTCTCTCTCTCTCTCTCTCTCTCTCTCTCTCTCTCTCTCTCTCTCTCTCTCTCTCTCTCTCTCTCTCTTTCAACTTGATTCTGCCTATGATACATTGCATTCCTTCATTAGGTGTTCGGACTACATGCAATTGGTGACGTCCAGAAGTAGCCCTTAACTGGGTGAGAGCAAGAGAAGGGAGGGTGGGTGTAGTTCTGGGGTCGGAGAGAAAATGGGAGGGTTTCGGTGGGGGTATGGTAACAACAAAGAGAGGAGGTGGAGGGGATACCTCTCCACCGTGCAGTGCTACTAACGCCTAGTCCAGGGAAACTGAAACGAATTAATCCTGACGACTGTACCATACGTGTACTGTTTAGGAATAAAGAATGTAGAACACGATTATAACGAACAGCTGGGGTACAATTACGTGTTGGTGTTCAGTTTTCTCCAAAATATTGTATCTGGCAGCGGTTTCCTAAATTCACACATTTCTCGGCCAGGTAACCCACCCCACAAATAGTTACCTTGGGACTATTGCCACATAACATAACCTGTGGGCGTGCAAATTGGTGCAGGTGGAAGCGTAGGTCTCTCTTCACTATCATATGTCTGTGCCTGCATTTAGAGTTGCTTAAATAACGTGACCTGACCTGAACTTGACCTAACCTAATCGAAGACTAACCTAAACCAAGCTACTCACTTCCAACCTAAGCCTAACCTGACCACATCTAACCTTTCCTTACCTAGGCCTAACCTTGCCTAACCATTATGAATAAACATAAATGAAAGACTGCATGGGTTAAAATCATTCACTCACACACAAGTAATCTCGCCAGGATCAAGTTACCGTGGGACTGATGACAACATACATATCTTGGAAGTATGTTAATTGGTGAGTGTCTATCTGTAGGCTTAGTTCGCCTCCATGTAATTTTTCATACATTTAGTGTAGATTGGTTAACACCTAAGTTAATTAGCCCAAATCAAAAATATACCTAACCATGACCTCATCAATTATAGTAAATTCACCTTACCTAGCCTAACTTTATCTAAAGCTAGCCTCAACTATTCTAACCTAATTTGTTTGCCTACATTTAGAGTTGATTAAATAACACCTAACCTAACGGGACCTGACTCGAACCTGACAAAACCTAGTCGAGGGCTAACCTAAACAAATCTAATCACTTTCAACCTAAACCTAACCTGACCACATTTAATTTTTCCTTACTTAAGCTAAGCCTCGCCTAACTTAAGATAATCCAAGACTTGGCTGAAAGACTTAATGTCTTAAAACATACAAAACTCTTACATTCCAAGTAACCTCGCCTGGATCAAGTTACGTTATGACTGATAACAATGTACATACGGTAGCTTATGTGTTTACCCACTAAGGTAACCGGATGGTGTAGACTGTTTTTTGTTCGTTATCACGGTATTTTAACACTTGGCCTACTGAATATTCAAAGTTAAATCATCCATATATAACCTACACTGAATATTCAAAGTTAATTCATCAACATATATCCTACACTGAATATTCAAAGTTAATTCATCCACATAAAACTGACTAAATAAACTAACCTAATTTAAACTAATTTAACCCCACCTGACCTTACTTAACGTAAAGTGACCCTAAGAACATGCATTTTGTATCTGTTTGCTGGCTATTATAACACGATTGTATTCAAATTAGGAAGGGTATATTATGAAGGCAGAGGGATAATTAAAATAGTATTTAACGTTAAATTATATCCAGAATAAACTGTCATAATGCGTCACAATCATCAAAGGGTTGTTATATCTTTGCTTAATCATACTTAAATCCCGAACATCTCCTTACCTACTTTATCTTACTATAACCTAGCCTCTTTCTAACCTCAATTATAAGCTTTCTGTTATTAAAGAGGAAATACCTCAACCATTTAGTTTATGGTGTGTTAAAACGACCAACCCCCGCCTGACAATAATTGTCCCATAACTATATCACGAATACAAGGCCTCTATAATATTTAATCCTAACAACCCAAATTATGTAAACCAAATCTAACTTAACCTCACCTAACCTTACCGAATGTCTCTTAATACATCTTTGCCTAACCATAAATACAATCCTTACATAGGCTATGCTAACCTAACCTCACCTAAATTTAACTTAACTTAGCCTTAATTATAGCCTTCCCTAACATTATCAAGTCTATCAAATGGACGTGACAATTAAAAAACCCAACCAAACAAAGCGACAGGTGGGCGACACTTCCTGAATCCTATATATACACTGTGGGTTATGGAGAGTTAAAGCGACCAACCACAGCCAGACAATTCCCCCACAACTATATCACGGTTACAAAGACTCTCTGAATTTCTAGGACCAGGCAACACAATACGAATTATTTAACTATATTAATGTGCTAAAATTAGGTAGCTTTAAATGCAACTTGGAATTGTTCAAAGTTCTTTGGTTATTTGCACACACACACACACACACACACACACACACACATACATTATATCTATCTATCAAGCTATCTATCTATCTTTCTATCGGTATCTTAAAAGTTAAAAATGATATAAATATTAACAGACAGACAAACATTACAACTTTTGCATATTTCATAGGTTTCTATACAAATTTCAAGGGTCGCAGAATAATGTCGGCACTAAAATATTTACATCCGGGTGACTGAAACATAAACTTGCGTCCACGCAACTCAAAGTTTATTCATTTTCATATATATTAAACTTACCTCTGTTTTATTATTTAGTAAATGTACAGTATACTTACTAGCTTCCCTATGCTACTGTATATTGAATTTAAGTGTTTGTGATCGTATTCAGACTAATATTAAATTATTTTTTGTTTTGTTTTTTTGGTTTAGGAAACGCCGATTATCTGCATTCTACAATGAATAGTCTCCCATGTCCCGGTGTTTATATATATATACAGTATATATATATATATACTGTATATATATACTGTATATATATATACTGTATATATATATACTGTATATATATATATATATATATATATATATAATAATAATAATGGAGAAAGCAAGCACCACGCCACAACTGCCAAGCAGTTTTCCCGCGCATACCACCACACAATTAAGATACGCCAGAGTCACCTCTATAACTCCCGCACTCCCTCCAACACCCGGAAAGGAAATCATGGTAATGATACAAAACCCCGATGCTAGAAAGAAAGGAAAAAGTAGAAAGGAAAGCAAGCCAAACGAACGCTTGCATACACACCACACCTCCACGCGCCCTTCTTCCTCCAAGCCGCATCACCACCATGAGAGGGAAGTCAGGAGGGGCTACCCCAGCCACCCCAGGGCCTCCTCTCCACACAGCTGTCCTTCTGACCTGGAGAAAGGCCACCTGGAGAAACGCCAAATGACGTAAGACTATGACAGGCAAGGTTAAGATCTATACAGTTGGAAAGCTATTAATATACTTCACTGGAAGATAATTAATATGACATGTGCTTTATTGGTAGTAAACCTACCTCTCTGGCCCTTTCAAAAGTTCACGCACTGGGAATTGGCTTTTGGAAGGTAGAGCTCTGCGAGATACCGTAGCTTGTATGCATAACGGCAATTTGCATATAGAGTCCTTACGGTATGTGATCGCAGGCACTGTCTCAAGATAAGTATGCATTAAAGGCCCAAATCAACTCATCCACCAGTCCCTGAAAGACTCTTATAACAGTCAGGATAGTTAAGAGACGTAGCATCAAATCAACTCTCTTACATTAGTCCGATGATATGTATGCGTATACATCAGAGTAGTTAAAGATATTGGTATAAATTCTCTTTACGTTCACTCAATGATACGTATACATATACACTGGTATATTGGAATATAGTAATTTAAGACTCAACACCCAAGAGTTCTTCATTGAGTTCCATCCGCTGTCCAACATCCACATCAGGACCACCACCATGGCCAAGATCCTCATCAGAAGACTATAGTAGTGCCTTGTTAATATATTCATACTCAGTGTGACCTCAAAGAAGTACTAGTGACGTACCTTATCGAAGGAAGTATTTAGTGGGATATATTAATCTACAAATACCCAGTGTAACCTCAATGAAGTACAGGTGACATGCCTTATCAAAGGAAGCACTCAGTGTAATATTTACTAGTGGCCCCTCCATCATTGACGATATGCCTTAAACAGTAATGGCACTCTTTGAACCCCAGAGTCAGCTGTTCAAATCACCCGCCCCGGAGTGTAAGAGACCAAACATCGTAAGCGTACGCTCATAATCACTTATGGAATCGTCCTTTTGATGCGGACGCTCACTACGAAAAAAAAATATATATATATATATATAAAGAAAAAGATTAGAACTACTAATCTACTATACTTCCCATCGTGTGGATTTTGATAGCGTGGGTTCGACCTTAGATGCTGAAGCGCCATTCTTCCTTTTCACTCTGGGGTTCGTTGCCGACGGTCATGTGGTTCCGACCTCTCTGCATTCTTCATTCTTCGGTCTGAGATAGTGAGTCTTTTGCTCATTTGTATTATCCGAGATGTTTTAGAATAGGTTTAGATTAGATAGGTCGGACGTTCCGATTGGCACGACCCCCAGGAGTGTGTTTTATAAGGGTGGTTAGGTGTTGGCGTCCCCTCGGTTCCCCTATGAACGAGGCCGCCATTATTTTTATTGTCATTGTTGCTCTATTTTTAGCCTAGCTAGTATTGTGTGAGGCTTTCATTACCAGGGCAATGCTTTTCGGCTACCTTTCTGGTGGGTAAAGCGTTTTTTCTTCATCGGCAGAACCTATAGTTTAAAGGTGGCTTCACTTAGTGGAGAGCCTTCTGTAGTTTACTGTGTCGTCTATTTCCCTACATGCCTGTCATTGAGATGGTGGTGAATGCTGGCTGTTCTTCCTGGAGGTAAGAGTGTCGCTGAGTCATCGTGCTTCTTGCCCTAGGCCTCGTGGCCAGCCTCTGTGTAGGGGTTATTTTATGGCTAGGATGTTAAGTTATTATACACTCTGCTTCGCAGAGTGGTATCGCGCACACAGATCCCACCCATATACTGTGCACCACAAGTCAGCTTGTCCGTCGTCGTCTGTCGTCCGTCGGTCTGTCCGGTAACTCCTAGACCGTTCTATCGATTTTTACCTAATTTCACAGGTATATCCATTTGGTCAATGTGATGGTCAGTCAAAAAGAAATGTTCAATTTAAATTAAAGGTTAAGGTCAGAGGTCAAGGTTAAAAATAAGGTAAATATTTCATATTTTTTAATTGTTACATAAATGTCTTCATTTTCAGCATAGAAGTTACTGGTAACTTTGATATTGTGATGACCAAATGTTAGGTAATTATTCTGAAGGGTAAGGTCAAAGGTCAAAATATGTTTTTCACTAGTATTTCTTATACTAAGGGTTAAATTTTCACTAGGTTTACACTGTATATTCGGAATTCCTAGGCCAAGGCCATACAAGAAACTATGCAATTCCATATGAAAGGTCAAGGTCACAGGTCAAGGTCAAATATATTGTCAATATTCTATTTTCTTTACTTTTCATGCAAACTTCACACAATTTGGTAAGATAGCTGCACTCTAAATGAAAAGGAAAATAATGAATTTTGAGACACATACCATAAAGGTCAATATAAAGGTCAAGGTCAATTATTTGATTAATTTATATGGAACTAACTGATTGGTTTTAAATAATTAAATTAGGCATGCTTATTTGATTTTCCTGGGCAATGTCAATGAAAACAAAAGTGTGTACTCTTGCATATAGGTCAAGGTCACATTACAAGGTCAAAGGTCAACTTTTACTATTAATTTGTTTAATTTGTACTCAAATGTCTTTATTTGCACTATACAAGTTACTGGTAACCTTGATATTGCATTGCCCAAATCTTCTAAAGGGTAAGGTCAAAGGTCAAGGTCTAAGGTCAAAATAAGTTTTGCTAGTATTTCTTATAGCTTACAACTGTTAGATTCTCACTAGGCTTACTATGTATATTCGGAATACCTAAGTCAAGGTCATACGAGAAATTATACAATTTCATTTGAAAGATTAAGGTCACAGGTCAAGGTCGAATATAAGGTCAATATGCTATTTTCTTTACTCGTCATGCACACTTCACAACATTTGGTGAGATAGTTGCACTTTAAATGAAAAGGAATTTTTATTTTTGAGACACATCACAAAGGTCAAGATAAAGGTCAAGGTAAACTATTATATATATATATGAAACTAACTGATGGGTTTTTATGAAATTAGGCATGCTTATTTGATTTTCCTGGGCAAAATCAATGCAAACAAATATTTACTTGTACATAAAGGTCAAGTTCACTTATATTATTAATTAAACTAATATTATTAACATTTTGGAAAACTGGCTGTGTTAGTTACTTCAATAACATGTATATCAAATTTCACATTAATATTGTAGTAGCTAAGATCAAAGGTCAAGGTCAAAACAGGAGTGTTTCTAATTATCCCTAAGCTCCTTCTAGACTGTTTAATGTATTTTCATAAAATTGTACAGGCAAATTCAGTTGGTCTTTGAGACGACCATTCAAATATAAGTTTATTCTTTTTCGTCAATGGTCAAGGTCACAGTATATGGTCAATATATCTCATCTATAAGTTTTTATATGAAGTACACCATATTCATAATGCTAGTTAACCCGTACTGTACCGTAGGATACAGTAATAAAGGTCCCCAGCAATGTGGCCAAAATGACAGGAGAGACCACCTTTTCACCTCAAGAGATGAGGCAAGAGTGGATCAATCACTTTTTTTTTTTTTTTTTTTTATTACAAGACTAAAAAAAAAATAAAAAAAAATAAAACAATTAGCCTTGTACAGGCAGTTACAAGACAAATACAATACTGACTGCTATAACCGTCGCTGGGACTGGGGAGTTAATTATCTACTGACGGCTATAGCCGTCGCTGAGATTGTACGGGTTAATACTAACATTGGTATTAACCCTTAATTCGCGGTGCCCATCATCTGATGAGCGAGAGAATTATGGCCACCCCTGCGGTGCCTATCTATGATGGGCGCCATTCTGAGCATATTATGAGCTCTGAGAGAGGGTCCGCGCGTTGGGAGGACGATAGATGGCCTCTGACTTCTCGGCACATCCACTGGGCCGTGTCTGGGACTACCGTTGTCTTCCCACCAGCACTCGTCCTTGCGAGACTAAGAAAAAACTGAGGAAAGTACCTTATTTTGGGGTATTTTCAACTCCGGTTATGCGATCGCTACAGGATAACCCGTGGTCGTACAAGCATGATTCAGGTGTCATTGGAAAGCTCTACTATCGTGCTTTCATGGATATATAATTGTATTAAGCTCTGACTCTTGTTTATGCATGAAAACGAGCATGGAATGAAGCTCATTTTCGGTAAATATACCCGCCTGGCAGCTAGGTCATGTCAACAAACATGCCTGTCTTTAACCCTCTCACGACCATATGACGCTGAGGTTGCCAGATTTGCAATACTAAATAGAGTTCTCTCACTCTTATAATTACCTCTCCAAAATTAGTTTTCTGCCCACAGCTAACTCAAAGACAACTGCAGAGGTTGAAGTAACTAAACTAAAGGTTTCTAAATACCCCTGATGGTAACAAAGGTTTTAAAGTATCCCTAATAGGCTCAACATTGCGTCAAGAACGTGAGAGGTTTAAGGTGTTAAGCTAACTAAATTCTTGATATGAATTTCTAAGGTCGAAGTCAAAGGTCAAGGTCAAAGGTCAAAATATGATTTTTACTAGTTGTTGTTGTTGTTGTTGTTGTTGTTCCCCAAGCTGCCTGGCCGAACAGCCCCAAGGCCCCGAGTAAGGCCAAGGCCATAAACGAGCGCCCCCACAGATTTTTACTAGTAATTCATATTTACTGTAAGATTCTCACTAGGCATATCCTGTATATTCGTAATACCTAGGCCAAGGTCATACACGAATAAACATACTTCCATTTGATAGTCAAGGTCACAGGTCAAGGTCAAATATAAGGTCAATATGCTAATGTCTTTACTATTCATGTAAACTTAACAAAGTTTGTTGAGACAGTTTAACCCTTTGGCTGCGGCTATGTTTCGGCTATTTAGGACATATTCAGGCACTTCTGAATGATAAATCAAGTATCTGCATTAAATGAAGTTTATTCTGCCGAAAACTAGGCGAAAATAGCTTCAAAATGACACCAGAACGGACCCTGTACGTTGTCTGGTTCACCCGCAGTGGTGTCAGTGAAACGTGTGAACCCCGATATTATGTAACACTCGCTCGCTTGGCTACACTGTTGAGAGAGATAGAGAAAGACTCGCGTGAGACACAGTCAACCTAAGTGAGCCGCTCGGTGCTCTGAGGGTCGGAGGTGGCCCCCTCACGCTCCTGCCCACTGACACTCAATTTTTAAGTTTCTTACAGGCTTTTAAAGCCTGCAAATTGCTGCAACTTGCCAGGACATTCCGGAACATCACCCACAGCGAAAGGGTTAAATAAAAAAACAAAAAACAAAATTCAGACATTATGAAGGTCAAGGTGAAGGTCAAAGGTCAAGGTCAACAATTCCATTATTAATACCTCTGATGAACTTTTAATGAAATTTGGCACATTTATTTGATTTTCCAGGGTTACATCAAAGCAAACAAAAAATGTTATCCCACATAAAGGTCAAGGCCACAGGTCAAGGTCAAATGTTAACCTTCATAAAACAAAAATACTGAATTTTTGATAAGCTGACTGTTACTTGCATTTTACTTAACCCGTCCAATACCAGCGACGGCTGGGAGCCGTCAGTAGATAAGTCACTCTCGAGTCCCAGCGACGGCTGGGAGCTATCAGTAATGTACTTTCCTTGTAACTGCCTGTATCAGGCTGTGCCTGGTACCACAACTGTTTGAGCACTGCTTTCGATATGGCAACACTTCTCAGCTTATATCCTACCCTCTGAATGATGGGAGAGCCAGTCTTCCTTCCTCTCTTGAAGTGGAATGTTGTTCTATCTTGCCATTTTGGCCACATTGTTTGGGACTGGGGGGGGGATTTTTATTATTGTATCCTCCGGTACAGTAGGGGTTAAATAACATAATTATATATATCAATATTATACAGTATATATTATAATACTTAAGGTTAAAGGTCAAGGTCAAAGATCAAAACAAGTGTTAATAATGTTTCTTAAACTCTTCATAGACTGCTTAACCCTTTCTGTACCTGCAGCGTTTTTTTTTTATTGCATTTTAGCTATAATTAAATTATGTTGTGGAGCTTACGAAGGATCTGTGGTAGTACAAAGGGTTAATTACTTAAGATAGGTGAAAGCCTGCTAATTTTCTGGAGGCCCTTCCTAAACTGAATAATGTCGTCTATTATTATCCATTATGAAATGAAAACGACAGAACTGTTCCAAACGTGTTAATGTATCATCACCAAATTTTGCTGGCAAATTCGGTTGGTCAATGCAACGATTGTCCAAATATTGTGTTTTTGTTATTCAAAGGTGAGTGGTGAAAGTCACATATTATGGTCACTATGTCTTTCTTTTTTATATATTTTTAATTTTAATTACACCATATTCATAACGCTACAAAATAGTGTTACGCTGACCAAATTATAGATAAGTACTCCAATTGTTAAGATAAAATGTGATCATACATTTAATTATATATATATATATATATATAATTATATATAATTATATATAATATATATATTATATATATATATATATATATATATATATATATAAGTATATACTCCCAGTCAGTTATGATGATAGCAGTAGTGATGATGGAGATAGTAGTAGTTATAATGGTGGTAATAGTAGTGATGATCGTAACCCATCGCAGAGTTGGGTATGCCGTTTTGATTTTGGGCAAAGCGGAACTTCTACTTTATTGTTAATGATGGAGATAATTATAAGTATGCAATAACACTTGGGTACTGTGAGACATACTTTATTTCAACACGCATTTTAATAGTACTTGTTCGATGTGTTGAAAGGCAATACATTGTACACGTATTTAAGAATGCGATTCTGAAACTAAACAAGCTATTTGAACACAAAATATATTCAAAATCGACGTGAATAGAGCGTAACTGCACAGTTGAGTTTGAAAAGGCCGGAGATTGGTCAAACCAGTTTGACCTCGAGTTTGTGTGTGTGAGAAGCTTGGTAGTTTGTGCGTGTCTCAGAAACTGACACAAACCACTATATTGCTCTCACACACGGACAAACAAACTATATGCATTACTAAGTTTGAATGACCAGTCCTGATAGAGTGTATAGTCGTGAACAGGAAGTTCTGGAAATTGTTTTAAAGCAGTTGTTACACACTAGTGAACAATTTTGACAAACTACAAATATCAAATCACTGGGACTCAATACTTAGTGTTCACCGTATTGTTGTTGTTGTTTTTTGTCAATAGCAGCTGTTAAAATTAAAGTATACCTGTTATCTACTGTACATTTAAGTACACAAGCCGTGACCCTTTATGCATCCTCGAACAACATAAATGAACCCTCCGAGCTATAAACAATTAAAGAGAAGATTTGATTCACTGCAAGACAGCTTTGAAAACTATAGACCATGAGTTGTGCCCCAGAGTGTACTGTGCGTGCAAGATCTAAAACAATAGAAGAAGAACAACAACAAAAACAACAGTGTGGGTACAGTACTCAACGCTAACGTAACCACCTTGCAGCAGTTTGGTCGTTCTTGCAGTGAGGCAATTATGTTATCGTTCACTAATACTATGTTATTGGTAAAATTGCATTTTCGGTGCCTCAGCCTATTTTGCATTGAACATATGTTTTTCCATGGTTTGTATGTAATTCAAACGATGTTGATGTAAATGTCCTCTTAAAACTATCTATCTCTAAACACTATTGATCTATTTGTGCGTTTATATTTACATGTCTGCCTACCTGCTGCTTGTGTCTGTCTCCCCATCTGTCTGTCTTTAAGTCTCTCTGTCTGTGTCTGTCTTTTTTTCTTTTTTTTTTTAAGAGACAATGAACGGAGGAAGGAAAAACACAGATAACACAAAAAGGTCCATGTGCCTAAAGGCATCCTCCATTCATAAAATGTTTGTAACAACTGGATTTAAACTTTTGTAGATTGTAAGTTTGTGGAAAGCAATTCGAGGGAAGTGAATTCCAAAGAGTAGTAGCTCTGGGGATAAATGAATTCTGATAAGCAGAAGTTCTGCATTGTGGAGGAGAAAGTGTAAATTCATGGGCGCTCTCAGCTGCCCTAGTTCTACGGGGAAAGATGTGGAGAGGCGGCACAATTGAAGCAAGTTCCTCGGAACAATTGCTGTGAAAATATCTGTAGAATAATGCAAGGGATGCAACGTTTCTTCGTATGGATAATGTAGGAAGGTCCTGTGTGATTGCAGGGTTATTGATTAATCTAATAGCTTTATTTTGAATTTTGTCCAACTGCCTCAATGCAACCACTCCACTTCCACCCCACAGAGGTGAACAGTAATCCATCTGAGAACGCACATGACTTTTATATATCACGGCCAACTGCTCGTCAGTGAAGAATTCTCGAACTCTGTACAGGAGTCCCAGTTTTTTAGAGGCATTCTTAGCAATGCTTCTAACATAATGTGTCCAGCTCAAGTTAGTAGTTAATGTTACACCGAGAATGTCAATACTAGGGGAAGTGGGAATATTTACATCATTAAAAAATATATGGGAGTCAGTGAGATTCTGTCGGTTAGAAAATTTAATGTACTTGGTTTTCTGTGCATTAAAGGAAACTAGATTCTTTTGTCCCCATCCATTAATTCTAGAAAGGTCCTGGTTCAGAGAAATTGCAGTGTTTATTTTTGAATTTATAAGATCGGGTTGGGTGAAAGAATTGGTAAATGTGAAGGAACTGTGGAGTGTTGAGTCATCTGCGTAGGAATGTATTGGATTATGAGTGGTAGATATGAGATCATTGATATGAATGAGGAACAGAATTGGGGCCAAAACTGATCCCTGGGGAACACCAGCATTTATTGAGTGAAATTGAGAATAAAGGCCATCTACCATTACACGTATTTTTCTGTTATGAAGATAAGAAGAAATTAGTGGAACTAATGATGCAAGGCCGTAGTGTGACATCTTCGACAATAAGGATTGATGCCAGACTCTATCAAATGCCTTTGATATATCCAGTGCTATTGTATGTGTTTCACCATGTTGGTCTGTAGCTTGGTTGATTTGATGCGTAAGAAGGCAAAGCATGTCTGCAGTTGATCGACATCGTCTAAAACCATATTGCCTATCACTGATTAATTTATTATTCTCAAGATGCTTAATTATGTGATTATTTAATATAATTTCAAAGACTTTATCAAGAGTGGAAGTTATAGCTATTGGTCTGTAGTTTGATGGATCTGAAGAGGCACCTTTTTTAGGAACTGGATGGATGTTTGCTTCTTTCCAGGGTACTGGGAAGCATGAGGTATGAGTACACAGACGGAAACATTTTGCCAATACAGGAGCGAGCACCAAGGAGCAATTCTTAAGTACTATTGGAGGAATTTCATCTGGACCAGGAGCCTTATCTACCGAGAGATTCTGCAAAATAGTTTTGACATGTCTGGTGTGGATCTTAAGTGAGGGAATTTCAGGCGAATTAAAATTAAGTACAGGGACATCTTGATTTATTTCATCTAAGGTTGAGTTGGTGGAGAAAATATCCGCAAGAAGGTTAGCTTTACCTCGTGGGTCACTTACAAGATTGCCAGTCGGAGATTTTAATGGTGGAATGGATGAAACAGTAGTGAAGTTGGATTTAAATGAGTTAAGAGTAGACCAAAATATTTTGTTATCATTTGGATTATTTAGAAGTTTATTTGCCTGCTTGTGGAGAAAGTTTGATTTAGTTAGGTTTAATACAGTTTAGGCATGATTTCTGATGTTTCTAAAGTAATTAAAGGCTTCATGTGTTTTTGATCTTGTGTATGCATTGTAGGCTATTGCTTTTTGTTCAGTTACTCTAGCACAATTATGGTCAAACCATTTAGGTGAATTAGATCTTTTACTGTACTTTTGATGAGGAATAAAAGTTTCCATTCCAATTTTTGAATCAAAAAGACTTTGCTCTGGAGGAGTATTTGGGGAACGGTAGATGCAACATATGTATTTAAATTTACCAGCAGAAATTAATTTGTATATAGAATAATCAAAATAGGGACAATTGAAACCAGTAACCTCCTCCAGGGCAATTTCAGATTTTGCGAAGCAACATACACCTCCTTTAAGTCTGAAATTTTGGAGCAGTTGATAACCTGGAAAATTAAATCTAGACGTGTCAGATGTGGATGTTACTTGAGTCTCTGTCAAAAAAAGGAGAGTAGGGGATTCTGCTTGAAGAAATTGGTGTACAGAATTGATGTTAGAGTGAAGTCCCCTTATATTGCTAAAGAAAAAGCTGCACCGACGAGCAGCTTTGGGACGTTGCAATGCTCTTGACACAGTCGCATGATGACGACCGGGAGGGCCCTGTGTCAATGACCCAACCCTGCCGGGGGTGGATATCCGAGGGACCACCACGTTTGCTCTTAACAATTGTACTGCCATGTTTATTGGGTAAGGTGTATGGTGTTACATGTATGATATGTAGTGGGAAGAGTAGTGTTTTATGGATAGAGGATAGCAATGTAGGGCAATGTCGTGAAGTTGGATGTGTATGTTATATAAAGAGGGTTTTCCTGATACCCCTGATGTGTGAGGCAGAAAGATATGTATCCAGCTACCAAGGCCTGGGAGAGAAAATGGAATTCAGGCTATTCCCTGAGTCTCCCGAAACCTTGGCGGTAGTACTTCCCTGGGCGGGGCTGCCTACCCCTACTACCTACCTTCTGTCCTTCTGTTTGCCTGTCTGTATTTAGTCTGCCTGTCTTTCTGTCTGCATATCTGTATTTTTTACCGCGCGCCTGTCTTTCTGTCTGCCTGTCTGTATTTTTGTCCGCCTGTCTGTATTTTTGTCCGCCTGCCTTTCTGTCTGCCTACCTGTATTTGTATCTGTCTATCTTTCTGTCTGCCTGGCCTCTACTTTTGTCCATCTGTCATCCTGTCTGTATTTCTTGTCCGTCTGTCTGCCTGTCTGTCTATCTGTTTGCCTCCCTGTCTGTCTGACTACCTGATGTTAACAATACAGCCACTCCACCACCCTCACTCAACACCCACCAGTTCCACACCATTAAATGGAGGTGTGGTTAAGAGGCCATAGTGCTGGAGTTATAATCCTAATGGAATGTACAGTCGCGGACATTAATGATGTCTAGGAATGTTTGAAGCGGTCTGGGGCTGAATTAAATCTCCTTATTCATTCCTGATCTGATATTTACATTTCAGAGGTTCGTTTTAATTAGGTTGAGGATTCAAAATGTATCATAATAAATGACCGCGACGATACAATCACTCATAATAATTCGTGGATCTCCCCTATTTGTAATTATAGAGGTATAGCATTGGAAATTAATGTATGAACAATATTTTCGAAACATCAAGTACTAAATTATATACAGTATACTATTCATTGAAAACCGAGTTCCTTCCCAAAATCAACCAAAATAGTTATAATAGCATACAGAATAACAATCGGAGTTCACGAATTGTTATGAGTTACTGTAAATCCTAATGGAATGGTACTGTGCAGGGTGATTAACCGTGGGAACGTTGAATCAAGAAATTAGTTGAGTGTTTGAGGGAATACAGGAATGTATACAGTACATGAAATTGCGTGTGGTATGGTAATTTAATCACTGCATAGGTAAACAGATAATTATGAAGCGTAACGTTAACTATGGACACATGATAGTTATCATTCAATACAAGGAGCTTAACCCTCCTGGCCCGGGCAGGCTCTCAAAATGACAGTGTGGGCTACCCGGGCGATCTGGCCGAAAAACGTCTAGGCCTAGGCTACCGTATTTTTGTTTAGTTTAACTGCTAGAAATTTCCCACGCATCTATAAATGTAGTGCGGTTTCCAATCTGTAGACTGGCGTTGAGTAGAGCTCTCTATGTCAACTGGTTCAGTTGTGATGACGATTTCAGTGGAGAGCACTTGCAGGCGATGTTAGCAATATGACGATCTTTTCACTACTGAAACAACGACATACAGACATACAATAACAAACGAGTCTTCTCTTTCTTGTTTTCGGAGGTGCGGTGACGTAACGATCGGCTTTGTTTACATGCATCGGACGCACGGCGTTCAGACCAAGCTGAATAGGCTTTCAAGCTTACAGATTTTAAAATGACAACCGGGCACCTGCCCTTAATTTGTGGCGTCATTTTAAAATGACAACCGGGCCAGGAGGGTTAGTGTTGAGGCTGTACTGCATATGAAAAGTCCCTTGTTCCCTTGTGGCACAATTGACCACTTGCGAGTTTCGGCCTATAAGGAAGTTGGAGCTGTAGACTTTGGTATATAGCAGGATTACCAAATACGGTTATAGTACATATATAAATACGTACAGCCCAATCAAATTATACTATTTATCCATCATAAACATACATTATTATTGCATTTCTGTTCAATAGCGATGTTTACGGCTCCAACTTCCTCATAGCCTAAAACTTACAAGTAGTAAATTATGATACAATGACGAACAATTTTAATAATGAAGAACCACACAGTTTATATTTCTGGGATTCACTAGGTAACGCTCATTGCTTAGTTGTTTATCATTACGAGTCTACTGTTCATGTATTCCTGACCATGACTGTACCATCTAAGGTACACACACACACACACACACACACCTTCATACAACAATAACACCTGGAAACAATGGCCACTGAATTAAGGGAGCTTTGAAAAATATACGAGGAGAGTCTTTTGAAATCCTTATTTAATGATGGCACTCATTTACACTCTCTCTCTCTCTCTCTCTCTCTCTCTCTCTCTCTCTCTCTCTCTCTCTTACCCTGCCCTTTTGATGATGCTCTTTAAATTATAGACTGGTAGCATTGCAGTCTCTCACTCTGTCTTTCGTTCTTTCTTCACTTACAAAAAATCACACATGCGCGCAAACGCGCTACTACAAACACTACTACAAACATGCAAACGCTCTTCCTATATCTTTCTGATATAATCACTCCATCACACCACACACACACACTCAGATACACCCACTACCACACATACACACAGATTTAGCTCGCATACAAACTAATCCCTCCAACAACAACTCCCCCTCCTCCATACACAATCTCCCATCCCCACCTCCTCCTACATACATACAAACTGTCTCCCCCATCCATCACAAGCAGACGGACTATTGCCCATCAACACACACACACACACACACTACTCAGAGTATACATAAAGTGAAGACAATAAAGAAGAAATGGCTTTAAGACGACACCACTACCACTACACGGTAGAGAGAGAGAGAGAGAGAGAGAGAGAGAGAGAGAGAGAGAGAGAGAGAGAGAGAGAGAGTAGGAGGGTGATTGTGTGTTTTTGAGTTTGTTTTTGTATATATATATATTTTGTTTATTTGTTTGGGTCGTGTGGGATAAAATAGAGAGAAACTAGGGTCTTTTCCATTGTGGGTTGTGGAGAGGATTTTCTGTGTTGTAGTGGTGGTGGGTAGTTGTTGGAATGTGTGGACAGCGTACAGTGCTAACATTTATAGTGCAATATTTCGTATATTTAAATATGTGTATTTATTATATATAAAGTAAGCAGTACAATATATATATATATATATATATATATATATATATATATATATATATTGTCACAAATTGAGGGTACTGTAAGAGAAGGACCCGGCCACTGTGACCAACAAAAGGATCACAAGAAGAAAATTACGGTAAAGGCATATACAAGTAGAACACCGCAACCAGGCAGAGTCTACATGTATATCCCGATACGAAAATAATAGTATTTCCTAATTGAACTCTCACAATCACAACCCCCTTCACTGGTTCACAATAGTTGGTCTAATACTGGCGGACCCTTGCAACAATAGTCTAGTTAGGCTACGGCATCAACAAAGATGGTGAACAATAACAGTGTCGGCACGTACCCGGAAGTACATAAACGGATACCGAAACAATAGAGGAGTACACGGCACAGAAAAATACGGCACAAATACAATCTGGGTGACCAGGTGTTAATTACTTAATAACTGACTCACTAAGTTAAACTTTAGATGAAGCAGTTAATTATGAAACTGAGCAAACAATATGCATTAGGTTATTAACCATTGATAGTATTAATTGTTAAAATAATTATGTAAGTAATTAAAGCAAGTACGCAAGGAAGAAAACATATGGCTGCACCTGAAGGGGTTAATTAATAAAGGGGGTACGAAAAAAACACTCAGCTATAGTGGGACTATACTCCCAGGCCGGTGACAGCTCTCCTACTGTATATATCCCTGGCAGTAAAATATCCTTGTATGATGGATTATGGTGTAAATCCAGGGACACACTACGGGAGCTATTATCACTATCACAGCCGTGAATACAGTGAGGAACTATTCAATCCTGGCCTTACAGCAAGATGATGGGCTAATCCATTACCAGGTAGGGGGGTTCCTCTACACCAAATGAAACCACTTTATACATCACCTTATTCAATACCCACAAGCACTATACCCATATACGGCCCCTAATCTGTCCCCAATTATATCAGAAAGCAAGATATTACTCCGTAATATCGATGAATTATAAGGATATGCCTTATAACCAGTCAAACTACCGAACTACTTAGCCGTCGGTATTCGCTCCCTCTCACTTCGATTGACAAGGGTATTGGAGTGTCTCTAAGATACCATCTACTCTATTTCTAGTAGTACTAGCAAATAGGGTCATAGAACAATAAGTGCCGCAAATTAATTAATTAGGTTAGTGTTAAAATATCAAGGAGATCCGATGAAAGATAAAGGAGGTAGAAAAGACGTCCCTCCTAATCTGACTAGAAATATCCAGATATACATCAGGTATAAATACATAGGTTGGTTACAGACACAATGTATGGGAATGTACCTGTACGTCTGGAAAATAATAGTTTTGTCATAACCCCACAGGAGTGATTACACGCTCCTGTGATACCCCCACCGGGGAGGGATTTTTTTAGGATTAATGGGACAAAAAATGTCCATAGCCGAAACAGGTAAAGTCGACAATGGCAGAACAAATTCAAAGGATCCCCAACAATTATACACTATGCTATATTAGTTATAAATATATTCGCTATAGTCTCCATACTCTATAAATATAGCTTCTATACTTATATCTCTATGAATAAACTTTAATAAATAAACTGTACTTAACAAAGTATAACCCACCACCACCAGTCACTCAGGTCTCCATCCCCTCCTGGGATAGGCAATCAGCTAACACATTATCCACACCCCGGATATGCCGGACGTCTAAGTTGAATTCCTGCAAAATTAGACCCCATCGGGTGAGCCTCTGGTTCTTGTTCCTAAACTTAGCCAAGAACAGGAGAGGATGGTGATCCGAGTAGACCTTAATAACAGGGCCGTAGGGCGGCAAATACACAGCAAAATGCTGCAGAGCCAGGATGAGAGCTAGCAACTCCTTCTCCACTACGGAGTAGTTATGCTGCGCTCGGTTAAGTTTCTTAGAAAAATAACTCACCGGATGCTCAACATCATCCTGCCTCTGCAACAGGACCGCCCCGGCACCAACATTACTGGCATCCACCGCCAGAACAAAATCAGATACACGAAGGATCGGATGGTGACAGAGGAGGGTTTTCACATCGGAAAAAGCGCGGTCACACTCCTCCGACCATTTTAATTTCCGATCCTTACGCAAGAGATCCGTAAGGGGAGATAAAACTGTCGAGTAGTCCCGGATGAAGCGGCGATAGTAACCTATCATACCAAGGAAGCGTTGTAGAGCTTTTCGAGACTGTGGCGGAGTAAAGTCTCAGATTGCTTCAACCTTAGCTTGAGGTGGACAAACCCTTCCCTGTCCCACCACATAGCCCAGATATTGGACTTCAGCCTTAACAAAATCACACTTGGCTAGGTTAACTACAAGACCCGCCTCGCTTAGTCGCCGGATGAGATGTTCTACATGCTCGACATGTTCCTCCCACGTGGTATCATAAATAATGACGTCATCTATGTAAACAGTGCTATTTGGGACACCCTCGACCACCTTGTCCATGAGGCATTGGAAGGTAGCTGGGGCATTCTTCAGCCAATAGGGCATAACCTGACACTGGTATAGCACCCTACTGACGACAAAACTAGCCACCTTCTTAGCTCTGAGTCAGGGGCACCTGCCAGTAGCCCTTCACAAGGTCTATTTTTGTAATGAAGGTGGCTGCGCCAATCCTATCAACCGAGTCATCAACTCGGGGAAGCGGGTAGGTGTCGGTCCGGGACACCCCGTTGACTTTGTGGAAGTCTACGCAGAACCGGACCTTGCCATCCGGTTAAGGCTGCAGCATCACCGGACTGCTCCACTCACTATACCCCTTCTTCATGAGACCCCGATCTAACATGTAAGATAACTCGGTCTCAAGCACCTGCTGTTTAAGAGGATTAAGCCGATAGGGTGGCAACTTCACTAGTTTGTTATCCAACACGTCAATATCGTGAATGGCCCAGGTAGTCCTCCCCGGGGAGTCACCAAACACCTGCTCATACTGCCATAGCCTGGCACAGAGTTCTTCACCCTGTCCGGCTGGGATATGAGACAACATCTCCCGCAGGGCCATGTACCCATTCGCTCCCCACAGGCCGGCCGGGATCACTTCACACCAATACTCCTCCTCCACCATCCCTACAGCAAGCACTGGAGGAGGAACACCCGGGTCCATGGCACCAGAAGCAGTACTACCACCTGCAGGGTGAGACTTGGAAACCTGGTCGGTAGACACCTGGTCAATGTCCCCTCTTCTGCCACTCATGCTCTGCTCCTCAGCCTCAACATGGCCCCCTTGACTCCTGTCACGAGGCCCGAAAACACTCGAAGAACATGCAGGAGTAACAGGCCGGTAGTAGGGTTTGAGCATATTGACATGGCAGGGTTGATGGGACTTACGTCGGTCAGTAGTCTCCACTTAATAATCAAGAGGACCTACTTTCTTAGTGACCCGATATGGCCCCCTAAACTGGGCCGCCAACGGACTACCCTGCACTGGTAAAAGAGCTAGGACCTCATCGCCAACCTTAAACTCCCGTTTCTTACTCCTCTTGTCATAGTGGGTCTTCATTCTGTCCCTCGCCAGCTCAAGTGCATGATGGAGTCGGGTCCGGGTCTTGCGCACCATCTCTAAGAGAGGCTCCGCACTAACAACCCGGCCACTCCATACCTCGTACACCACATCTATGGGTCCCCGGACCCGGTGACCAAACCCCAGTTCATTAGGGGAGAACGCTAACGACTCTGAGGGTACTTCCCGGATGGCAAATAGGACGAACGGGATAGCTACGTCCCATTCCTTCTCGTGGTCGTAACAGAACTTCTTGAAAATGGATTTTAGGGTCTGGTGGTGATGCTCTAAAGCCCCCTGTGTCTGTGGATGGTAGGCGCTGGACAAGACCTGTGTCACACCCAACTCCTTGAATGTAGATTTGAAAAGGGTGGAGGTAAAATTCACCCCGCGGTCAGACTGCACCTCACGGGGGAAACTATATCTAGTAAAGAAACCCAGGAGTTGCTTCATAACAGGCTTGGCTTGGCTACTAGATGTCGGAATAGCCTCAGGGTAACGAGTAGTGGCGTCCATGATAGTCAGTAAGTACTTCTTACCAGAGGAAGTTCGAGGAAGGGGACCAACCATGTCTATAATGACTAGTGAAAGGAGGCTCTACCACCGTTATGGGTATGAGTGGGGCTACCGGAATGGACTGATTCGGTTTCCCTGTCACCTGACATACGTGGCACCGCTGTAGGTACTCGGCTACTGCAGCACGCATCTTGGGCCACCAAAACCTGTACCTTAGGCGGTCCACGGTCTTTCTTATACCCATATGACCTGCTAGGGGTGACTCATGGGCAAGCTGAATGAGTGACTGTCGGTACCCCACCGGCACTACCAGCTGAAATCGCTCTCCCGCAACCTGCTCGGCATTCCTACTTGGAATCCACTGCCGGTATAACACCTGCCCTCTAATCACAAAAGTCTCCGAGTCCTCCTCTGAACTCCTCTCCGCTCCCACCTTCGCAAACAGGTGTATCAACGAAGGGTCCTCCTGCTGCTTTTCACACAATTCTGTAGGTCCAACAGAAGCTAAGTGCGAACTCTGAAGGGAGGCCTCGGTCGAGGGACTAGTACCATCTCGGAAGCTAGTCACCTCTCTGGGGGTCGAACCCAGGGTCGGAAGAAATGCCTCAGATTCCTCATTATTCGACTTCCCCCAACTCGGATACAGAAATAGGATGTTCATCCGGTGACCCGTCATCCTGACTGTCGGTCCCGACATCTGTTGTGTCCTCACACCCCTCCGGCTGTGCCAAGTGGGCCATCGATCGAGTCACAGCACAGACTGGATACAGGCCTGACTTCTCCTCCGCCAAGTCTCCAGCCTCAGGCTGGGCAACGATGGTCTCCGACACCACCACTGGCGGGGGAAAGACACGCTCTCCGGCCAGATCGGTGCCCAAGAGAAAGTCTACCCCGTCGACTGGCAGAGTGTCCACCACAGCGACCTTTGCAGACGCCGACGCCAGGGGACACTCCAACCTCACTGGCACCAAGTCGTAGCAAGCATCGGTGTTTACTCCCCGGCACACGACATACTCACCAGTATGCACCGAAGCCCCACTGACATTCCGACACATGGACTGTCTAGCTCCAGTATCACGGAACACCGTCACTGGGTAGGACTTCCCCATGATCTCCACCACCCCTGGATGGATGAAGGCCTTACACCAGTCTAAGGCGGAGCTATTCACTGACCCCTTGGGGGAGCCGCCCGAGTTACCAGAGACTGGAGCCGCAGGTGTCAATTTCTCATAACACCCCGGCCCGCCCCAAGCCTCCCTCGCATGCTCCCCTCTCCGCAGGTCAGACTCCTCAACCTGACTAGCCTCCACCACCAATGACACAGGGCGGCGGTTCTGGGAAGCCTTCCACTTCGGGCAATTAAGCTTGATATGCCCGGGCTCCTTGCAGAAGAAGCAAGTAATAGTCTTGGAGGCACCCTTGGACCTTCTTTCCAGCTTTGGCGACTTCTTCCCGGCTTCCATCTGAGACAGAGTGGTATCTGGTGAGGCTGTTCCCTGTCCCGGCCATCTCCTGATTGGAACAGATGTACCACCCCGTTTATCGGAACCCCGAACAGTGAGGACCCGATCATCGGCCCAGACGGCTGCCTCCGCGACAGTCCCAAACCGCTTTTCTCGGAGCTTTATTCCCAGGTCGCGCTCCGTATTATTAGTGAAATGCTCCATTAAGAAGAGTTGTTTAAGTTCCTCCAAGGTCTCCACCCTTTCACTGAAAAGCCACTTTTGGAGAGAGTCTCGAAGATAGCGGGCATACTCTACATGGGTGTCGTTGTGTCTCTTTTTGGCCCCCTGGAACATGAGCCAGTACGCTTCGGGTCTCAGTTCATAGGCCTTCAAGATGCGCCACTTGACATCGTCATAATGCTCGAGTTCCTCATAGGTCATAGCATCGTAAGCTTCAAGGGCCTTACCCTTCAGGACATTGGTCACGAGTTCCACCCATCTCTCCCTAGGCCACCCATATTCTCGGGCGTTCTTTTCAAAGCGAAGGAACCTCCGTTACCTTCGCTTCGTCAAAGGCCGGAACGAGCTTGAGTGACCTAGTGAGCTTCACTTCGGCGGACTCCTCCCGATCCCGAACACTACGTCCACGACCACGGCCTCCTCCCCCCTCGGCCTCTACTCTAGTCCGCTCCAGCTCAAACTGTCTCTCTCTTTTCGCTCTCTCTCTCTCTCTTCTCGCTCAAACTCTCTTGCTCTCTCCTCATACTCTCTCGCTCTCTCCTCATACTCTCTCTCTCTCTCTTTCCTCATACTCTCTCTCTCTCACTCTCTCCTCCATCTCCATTTTCTTCAGTTGCAGTTGGAGAGGAACCTCTCTTAACATTCCTGGGACAAAGGGGGTGGAGTGATGGATCCGTGGAGTAGCATAAAGCCCAGGGTCGGGACGAATGGTCAAAATACCAGGAGGAACACCGACGGAAACGGGAGGAGCCCTATCTCCCCCCATAGCCGCCCAAGAACGTTCTGTGTTCCGCGATATCGCCGGTGTAAATTGGGGCACGCGTAGCGGGGATAGGCACCTCTTGCGAGACGAGACTGTCCACACTGTTGGACCGGCTTGGCCGCTCTGGCGACTCCGCACCCACCTGGTGGGTAACCTGTCAGCCATTTGGGGTCACACCCCGCTGGACCAAGCCCTCCACAAAGCGCACACACGCTCCTCTGGTCAACCCCGACGAATCCCCACGAAATAGCGAGCACAGTAACCGTAATTCATCGGCAGTCCGCTCCTCAATCTGCTGCAGGTCCGGTTGGGTGGCCAAAAAATCATGGACATCCTGCTCGGTCAGCAGATGAAGCGGAACCTGTACATTATTCTCCATGATGAACACACAGAGCTTACACAGCTCAAAACAAGCAAGTTCTTTCTTTCGTAACCCCAATTAAACACTGAATTTATCCTGGCGAGGTCACCACTGTCACAAATCGAGGGTACTGTAAGAAAGGACCCGCGCCTGCCTAACGGTAACGCAATACCCTCTCTATAACCCTCAGTATCCCCGATCGTGAACAGACACTACTACACGTAGCACTACTGGGTCCAGGCTCTCTGGAACCACAACAAGTGGGGTAGGATTCCCGATATACTTTTAGGCCGCTGTCTTTTACTCGTCCGACCAAATGGACAGAGATACTACTCCGTCCCAATGAGGATAAATTCAGATCATCACCCCACAGAACAGCCACTCTGGTCACAGACTCCTACCTACTATATTATTAACAGTGCCGTGCAATGATCAAGAAGGGTGCAGTGACTGTACTAGGGAAAACCACCCTGTAACGGTTACCTCTATAAGAGGCGACCACCCCTCCTCTATTACAGTATGTCACCCTGCCGTGATCAAAAGCACCAGCCCAAAGTAGAGAATTGTTGCAACACAGTTCCGGTTGATTGAAATGTGGACACAAAAACTAGGGTTGGATCACACTGGTCAACGACTCCCTCGGTCACTGGACCAACAAAAGGATCACAAGAAGAAAATGACGGTAAAGGCATATACAAGTAGAACACCGCAACCAGGCAGAGTCTACATGTATATCCCGATACGAAAATAATAGTATTTCCTAATTGAACTCTCACAATCGCAACCCCCTTCACTGGTTCACAATTGTTGGTCTAATACTGGCGGACCCTTGCAACAATAGTCTAGTTAGGCTACGGCATCAACAAAGATGGTGAACAATAACAGTGTCGGCACGTACTTGGAGGTACATAAACGGATACCAAAATAATAGCGGGGTACACGGAACAGAAAAATACGACACAAATACTATCTGGGTGACCAGGTGTTAATTACTTAATAACTGACTCACTAAGTTAAACTTTATAAGAAGCAGTTAATTATGAAACTGAGCAAACAATATGCATTAGGTTATTAACCATTGATAATATTAATTATTAAAATGATTACGCACGTAATTAAAGCAAGTACGCAAGGAAGAAAACATATGGCTGCACCTGAAGGGGTTAATTAATAAAGGGGGTACGAAAAAAACACTCAGCTATAGTGGGACTATACTCCCAGGCCGGTGATAGCTCTCCTATATATCCCTGGCAGTAAAATATCCTTGTATGATGGTATATGGTGTAAATCCAGGGACACACTACGGGAGCTATTATCACTAATACAGAGAGGAACTATTCAATCCTGGCCTTACAGCAAGATGATGGGCTAATCCATTACCAGGTAGGGGGGTTCCTCTACACCAAATGAAACCACTTTATACATCACCTTATTCACTACCCACAAGCACTATACCCATATACGGCCCCTAATCTGTCCCCAATGATATCAGAAAGCAAGATATTACTCCGTAATATCGATGAATTATAAGGATATGCCTTATAACCAGTCAAACTACCGAACTACTTAGCCGTCGGTATTCGCTCCCTCTCACTTCGATTGACAAGGGTATTGGAGTGTCTCTAAGATACCATCTACTCTATTTCTAGTAGTACTAGCAAATAGGGTCATAGAACAATAAGTGCCGCAAATTAATTAATTAGGTTAGTGTTGAAATATCAAGGAGATCCGATGAAAGATAAAGGAGGTAGAAAAGAGGTCCCTCCTAATCTGACTAGAAATATCCAGATATACATCAGGTATAAATACATAGGTTGGTTACAGACACAATGTATGGGAATGTACCTGTACGTCTGGAAAATAATAGTTTTGTCATAACCTCACAGGAGTAATTACACGCTCCTGTGACAATATATATACTGTATATATATATATACAATGAAGCAACTTGGTTGAGCCCGAGAACTTTCAGTCTTCCACTGTACTTCTCACTTCTCTGCTTATTTCTTCCTCTGTTCAATTGCTCTTCTTTCCTACTTTACTCCAGCCATCTGGTCTGGTATATATATGTATGTTTCTAATCTCTCAGTGGCGTTCGAACCGCCGACCGTCAGGTGGATAGCCCACGCTTTAATCAACTACACCACGGCTCAACTGCTGTGATGTAGTTGATTAAAGCGTCGGCTATCGTCCTGACGGTCGGCGATTCGAACCCCACAGAGAGATTAGAAACATTTAGTGGCTCACATGTATTTGTGATACATACTCAATATATATATATATATATATATATATATATATATATATATATATATATATATGTATATATATATTGTTACGAGGGGAGCCGGGTCAACCCGATGCTTAACTAGCCTAGCCCGCAGCACCGTACTACCCTGCAACAGACACGCTCTTAATATCTGACTCAAACACCAAGACACGCAGGTTCTCTAGGAAAAATGGTTATCTTCCTCTTGGCTCTATTAAAGCAGCAACAAGGAGACACAAAAATATCTATTGTCCCCGAGTCTGGTAGATAATGCGTATAGTATTTAAGAGTATTTCTATTCTAGACTGCACATAACTGAGGAAACATAACACTGCCAGACTCCCAGACACTTCATAGCATGCCCAATCGCTTAGGAATTAGGAATAATATGAAGCAGAAACATGGGGAAAGTCTGAGCACTATCCTAACACATGAAACACAATAGTTGGTATTCCAGTGGGTTGTGGTAGGCCACTCCTAGCAAACCCCATACCACTGTGAATACCAACTTCAATAATAAAGAATACACACTCATATTAACAATAAACCATGCAGCAGAATAATGGAAGAGAATTGGAAGAGAAAAAGGTATGAAGCTTATACTTAAGATTGCGAGATAAGAAGATGCAGTATTTCTAGTTAACAAATACAGAAAACTCCTGTATGCAAAATAATAAAGATAGAACAATATTTTATGGTTTAAATGACTCCCAGACTTGCTCTGCTACTATTCAATAAGGAACAAGGAAAACATATGCGGTATCTAGGGAAACATTGAAGCAAGCCTGGGACAGACTCCACAACATAATATATGTGCTCTGCAAGGGGTCCGTCACTCGAGTGCTTGTCATTTGCACACGAGAGTCCCAGGTGGGGAGAAGAGCGCCATACATTGCTAGACTCAACAACTATTCTAAGCTCCTAGGCTCTGATTAACTATACAAATGTAATCAAGTAAATATAAGGCGTCATTGTGCAAAATTATGATGACGAAAACAATTGCCCAAAGGCTAAACAAAAGAATTAATTATACGGCTAACCAGCCGGCAACATAACACAGGGAACCACCATGGGCTCGCTCGTGGGAAAGAAAGGCAGAGGCTAGCCTCTCGCGGGGCCCCTAGCCCTATAGACTTCGTACTTGTAACTCACTCACAAATGACATGGGTTACAAAACTCATTTGGGAGTGACACTTTCACACCCAGGGGGAGTCTGTTGGTGCATCTTGAGACAACAGACTGCTTATACTTCAATAACACTACAAGACATACACAACTATAGCCTTTTTTATATTATTTTTATAGTTTTATATTTTTGTATTTAAATATTTTCTTCTATACAGAAACAAAGCAACTCCTACTTTACGACCTTAGGCTGGGCTACATACGGCAACCAACAAGCACCAGACGTAAACATGCTAATCAAACCAAAGTAGGAGGCTACACCAACACTGACTGAACGGCGAGGATTCTCCTTAAAATATACCCTCCCGTGACAAACAATCAGCGATAACATTATCAGTACCCTTAACATGCTACACATCCAAACTGTGTTCCGGCAGCAAAACAACACCCGACACTGGTAAATGGCCCAGTCCACCACAAGACTGGCACTTCTCTTCGCTCGCTCCAGCAACGGGACCTGCCAATAACCTTTCACTATTTCTACCTTAGTGATAAACGAGGCAGCCCCGATGCGGTCTATGGGATCGTCAACTCTGGGTAATGGATAGGCGTCTGTCAGGGCTAATCCACTAACACTACTGCAATCAACACAAAAACGCATCTTGCCACTCAGCTCAGGTTGCAAAGTCACTGGCAAAGACCATTCATGATATCCCTTATCCCGCAGACCCTTCTCCAACATGTAGTCCAGCTCTGCTTTTAAGACAGGCTGTCGAGAAGGATTTATACGGTAGGGAGCCAACTTGAGCTTTTCACCGTCTCCAGCCTCTATGTCGGGTGTCACCCCGGACATCAGGCCTGGAGAATCAACAAACATGCGGAAGTACTGCCACAGCCTAGTAAACAACTCCTCTTGGCGCTTAGGAACAAGAGGTTGCAACTTATCTCGAAGAACAACATGCTCATTGCCCTCCCACAACCCAGCCAAGACTGCAGCCTCCAAACTATAGTCTCCCTCCTTTTCCTCCTCCGTCCCTAATACAGCCAGGTCATGAGAGGAACAATCTGTACCAACTGTACAGTCACTCTCACAGTTTACAAGTGCCAAGGCCTCCCCGCCGATACCATACATGCGCACCCCCGCATTCCTTGCGGCTACACCTGCCTGCGCAGCATCACCTCCATCAGCGCCACGGCCAGAAGCAGCCGGTCTATGGTAGGGCTGTTGCACGTTAATAGGGCAGCATTGGGAGGCTATGCGACGGTCGGGCACATCTATTACATAGTCAACCTCACCAATCTGCTTAATGACCTGATACTGACCACAAAACGTAGCCGCCATGGGTCGACCCTGAACTGACAACCGTGCCAAAGCCTCGTCGCCCACCTTGAACACCCTAGATTTATAGCCTGTTTGTCACAACGGCCTCTCATCTTCATGTTCATGCTGCTAACCGGGATAGCCTCCGGGTATCTAGTGGTAGCATCAATTAAAGGGTGCAAGTATTTATCTCCCGAACTGGTGGGTAATAAGGGACCAACCATGAATATGACACGAATCAATGGCGGTTCAACTGCAGGTGTAGGGATCAAAGGTGCCACGGGTATTCCTGGGTGGGGTTCTCCAACTAGCTTACCAATATGACACATCAAAAAAGAAGCCACCGATGCATGCGTATTAGGCCACCAAAAATGAGAATGTAGCCTAACAGTAGTCTCACATACCCCTAAATGACCCGCCAGCGGTGCCACCTGCGTTAGCCTAACCAGCCCTTTCCTGAACTGGGCAGGCACCACTAACTGCTCCTCCCCCAAACCTGAGTTCGCATACGGCTTCCACTGCCGATACAACAATGCCCCTTTTACCACAAATTTCTCTGCTTGATCGTTCTTCCCACCAGTCGTACCAACCTTCCTAAACAGGAGGCCCAGACTCGGGTCCTCTGCTGCAACTTGCTCAATTTGTTTCTAGGTAACTCCATCAAAGCAGTTACCTCTGACCTCTCGAGAATATCAGAAGGTTGAGTCGGTATCACTATGTCAGACTCCTCGTCCGGCACTAGGTCATCTCTACTAATCTCGGTAGCCTCACTGGGGTCAGCCAAGCCCACAGCTGTCTCCGGACCAGTGTCATCTAGTAGTGCATCATGGGATGGCCCGCACTCATGGCTGTCGGCCCCCGCATCCACTAAATCATCCACCTGTTGTGCCAAATGTGCCACTGATTGGGTCACTGCACCAACAGGGTAGATAGAGTCCATGTTATCTTTTTGCAAACAACCACCACCAGGGGGCACAAAAGCAGCCTCAGCGACGACTATAGGAGGCGGGAAAACTACATCCCCTGCCGAATCAGTCCCGAGCAAAAAGTCCACCCCCTCAACTGGCAGAGCATCCACCATAGCCACTTTACACTCGGCAGTCAAAAGTGGGCACTCTAGGGTCACAGGGACTAAATCACAGAATTGTTCACTGTTCATTCCCCTGCACATTACAAACTCTCCCGTACTAATAGGTCCCCCTGTCAGGTTGCGACACATGGATTGTTGCGCACCAGTATCCCTAAACACCTTGACAGGGTAAGTCTGCTCCCCAACCCGTACAAATCCATCATGTATGAATGGCCGACACCAATCAGGGGAATTCTGGTTATGCTCAGCTGGCGATACCATCTGGGGCGGCAAAGTGCTTACTACCCTGCTTCGCGCTGGCCAACACTGCCCCCCAAACTCACCAGTACCTGGCTTGCCTTTCACAGGCACCTCCCCTAATGTCGCCACCAGCTGGACAGCCTTGGGTTCCTGGGTAGCCCTCCATTTAGAACACTGAGGTTTAATATGACCCACTTGCTTGCAAAAATAACATCTCACTTTTATAGAAGCTTGCTGATTGTCAGCCTTGGTATAATGTTGTGTCTTATTTGTGGTACCTTTGGGTGATGATGGGCGAGCTGATACTGTGGCTGCTTGGTGCAAAGGTCGGTCTCTCCTGTCACCAATGCTCCCCATGCACGTGCCACGCTGGGCTAGTGCAAAGTCATCAGCCCAAACTGCTGCTTCCCTTATTGATTTAAACCGCTTTTCTATTAATTTTGCCCCAATGTCCTTTTCAACTATACTTGTAAACTGCTCCATCAGCCAAACCTCACAGGCCGCCTCAAAAGTACCAGCCGACTCTGAATGCAGCCACTTAGCTAGAGTATCGCGCAGATACCTGGCACATTCCACGTGCGAGTCCCCCTGCCACTTCCGAGCCCCCCTGAAGGCCAACCTGTAAGCCTCGGGACGCAGCTCGTAGGCTTTTAACACGGGCTCTTTAAGTACATCATACTCTAGCTCCTGCACTTCTAGGCGATCGTATGCATCAAGAGCCTTGCCTTTTAAAACATTAGACACCAACACTGCCCAGCGGTGCCTCGGCCACTGATACTCGTGGGCCTTCTTCTCAAAACGCAAGAACCACTCTGTGACCTTGAGTTCATCGAAAGCCGGCACGAGTTTCAGCCGTTGAGACAACAGCACCTCTTCTGCCTCCTCCCTAGATGTATGACCAGCACTATTCCCTTCTCGTCTTTGCCCACTAGTTTCCAAATTCGTCTTCTCCAAATCTATCTCCCTATCTCTCTCTCTCTGCCTCTCTTCTGCCTGTATTCTCTTCTCCTCCATCTCTCTGTCTATCTCCATCTTCCTCAATGCAAGCTCTCTATCTTTCTGTCTCTCTTCCATCTCCATTCTCTTTAGTTGGAGCTCCACCTCTGGACTCCTTCTCGACCCTATCGGGGTTATAGGAGGAAACTGGGCATAAGGGGGAACATTGTGTTGCGCAGCCACTGTATGAGTGGCATTGAAATGCTGGGGTGTGGCCAACGACACATGGGGGAAGAAGGAGGATACTGAGGATTGCTAGCATAACTTGAAACAAATGTACTGGCCATAGGGGCCTGAAGATAGCCCTGTGAAAATGAAGGGTCCGTACTGATAGGGTTAAATGGGGAAAGTCTGAGCACTATCCTAACACATGAAACACAATAGTTGGTATTCCAGTGGGTTGTGGTAGGCCACTCCTAGCAAACCCCAAACCACTGTGAATACCAACTTCAATAATAAAGAATACACACACATATTAACAATAAACCATGCAGCAGAATAATGGAAGAGAATTGGAAGATAAACAGGTATGAAGCTTATACTTAAGATTGCGAGATAAGAAGATGCAGTATTTCTAGTTAACAAATGCAGAAAACTCCTGTATGCAAAATAATAAAGATAGAACAATATTTTATGGTTTAAATGACTCCCAGACTTGCTCTGCTACTACTCAACAAGGAAAACATATGCGGTATCTAGGGAAACATTGAAGCAAGCCTGGGACAGACTCCACGACATATGTGCTCTGCAAGGGGTCCGTCACTCGAGTGCTGGTCATGTGCACACGAGAGTTCCAGGAGGGGAGGAGAGCGCCAGACACTGCTAGACTCAACAACTATTCTAAGCTCCTAGGCTCTCGTTAACTATACAAAAGTAATCAAGTAAATATAAGGCATCATTGTGCAAACTTATGATGACGAAAACAATCGCCCAAAGGCTAAACAAAAGAATTAATTATACGGCTAGCCAGCCGGCAACATAACACAGGGAACCACCATGGGCTCGCTCGTGAGAAAGAAAGGCAGAGGCTAGCCTCTCGTGGGGCCCCTAGCCCTATAGGCTTCGGTACTTGTAACTCACTCACAAATGACATGGGTAACAAAACTCATTTGGGAGTGACAATATATATATATATATACAGTATATATATATATGTATATATATATATATATATATATATATATATATATATATATACTGCATATATATATATATATATATATATATATATATATATATATATATATATTTCTGCAGTCTAGTTTGGCTGGAGGTGTGTGTGTCATCACTGCAGGTGTCAGTGTGGTAACAGACAGTTCACCAGACACTCACCAGATTGGTTCAACTCCACCCAGTTTTTGGTGTAAAGGGAAAAGAAAAGTGTAGTGAAAGACAGGAAGATAATTTAACACTGCCAGCATTTGATTACCTATTTTCACGATATTCTGGTTAACATTAGACGATGGTATTCAGTTTTACAGGACCCTCAAGGACTCGAAAGGGTAAGGTATTTCTCAATGTTCTCTCTGATTATCACATTTATCTCCAAATTTGAAGAAATTGTCTACAAATACCCAGCATAAAAGAAAGAATTGCGTCATGGTATTAGAAACCAGTAAATAATACAAACAGAGGGTATACCATTTTCATATCGAGGCAATGCTGAATTCAATACAAATCGATTGATTAGTATTTTTGTTTAAATAAATAATTGATAAGGGTTAACTGTTATTTTCGAGTACTTCCAATTAGAATAAAATAGTTTGTCTTACTCAAATACGCACAGACTACTACGTATACTTCGTATGGATGAGTATGCAATTTTGGCATACACCCTTCGCACGCACACAGTTAAAAATCAAGGTTATAAAAAGGGTAAAATAAAGGTATATATGAATATTGGGTATGTTGATAGAGATTTACCTTATTATCCTTATCCTCTGTGGGATTAAATTCCACCAATTTATCCTTTAATGAATAGATTATTATGGACACTGACAATACCCTTTTCATACCCACAATTTTTAGATTGAATGATTGGATGGATCTATATAGTCATGCATATTCGAAGCCGTTTCCAATTAAATTGAAATTCCTTATTAATGATTTACCTAATATTTGTATTTCGGATGTTCCTTTATGTTTATCGAGGCTTCAAAGTGTACCAGAATTAACGACATAAGTTATGGCCTTGAAGCTATCTGGAACAGAATCGAGTATTCTCATTAATTTGTTTCCCTAATATTTACATTTTTGAGGTTCATTTTGCAGTTCGAGAGTTCATATTGGGCCCGGATTCTTGCCGTTGAGTGTACATACTTAATTTCAGCTCGGAATCTCGACAAATATAGTGACAATATGATTATGTTGTTCTTCTAAGATACCTCAACCACATCCCCAACACCACCATCACTACAATATATCCAGACTTATGAACGGACGAAACTTGCTCGTTATCTTCATTGGCTAACCAAATAGAAACTTATAACTTTTAGATAAAGTTAAATAAGCCCTTCAGGATACGAGGACGCGTCTCTGCATTATATTATGTCTATTATCTATTATTAGAAGGAATTAAGGAGTTTAGGAAGGATCGATTAGTGTCAATGGGGTAAAATATCTGAATTAACCTGACATGTACAATTACTTCTTAAGCTTAATGTTATCGCCCACTGATAACCAAAATATAATAAAGAAAAGTGTTTTCGAAAATTGAAAAGGTTAACTATTGGCTTAAAGATTAATTAACCCAGACCATCGCTTGTCCTTAAATGAAACATTTTCAAAATACCATGCTAAGATTTGTTATATACTCGAAATTTCCATTGTGATGCTTATCGTATCCTCTAAAACTTCACAAACTAGATGGGTGATCGGTAAAGCGCATACCTCCGCTTTCTCTGGTGTTGTCATATAAAATACTTAAACGCACAACAATGACACCAGTGTAACACCAACAAAGAAGCTGATTATGTCCGGATCACCTCCTAAATTGAAAAACTGTTTTTTCCGGACATGTATTTTAGGTCACGTATGGGATCTGATTCTCTGTGTTTTCTACAGCACTGTTTTACAGTATTATTCATCGTGTTATATGTTTTTACCGCTGAAATTATATGTTTCATTTGTTAGAAATTTTAGGGTTAAATAAGGGAGGAAGCAAGATATGGAAGCCGTCTTGGATCATCGGGGAACTAATTTGTTTTCACTTTTCCTCTGTTTGTGTAGTATTTTGCTATCCTCTATATCAATGATAAGACCAGTGGGGGTCTGGGGGCTGTAGCCCGCAGTTTAGGTTTGGTTGTTAGGTTAGGTTAATGACACAAATATGATTTTTGGGGTCATATCGAAATATTGCTAAATAATGGGTAAACTGCATTTGCAGAAGGAAAAAACACCCTAAAACACACTAATTACTCGAAAAACGTATGAGTGAAAGGATACTAGTAACAGAAATCTATGCGTGACCTAAAATACATATTGACCCTTTTTCCTTGGTGCATATCCCATCTGCCCGCCAAATGTCGTGAATATCTTGTTTACAAACAAACAAAAATACAACCAAACAGTGGCGAAAACATAACCTCCGTCCAACTTTGTTGGCGTAGGTTATGTAATTTGAGCGGAGGTAATGAAGGGTCATTATTATAACTATTCTATTTGGAATGAGATCCATAAGCTCCATGTATTCCTAAGTTTTGTTATGATTGTGTATAATATCATGTACACTAAAGAACCGCAAAGTATTAAGTGAGTAATGTACAAAAATTGAATGCCAAGATACATTTGAAACACACAAACAACAACAACACATGGCAATATAATTTGCACCTTGATATTCTGGCCCTGGGGGTAATGGATTAGAATATGCCCCACGTGCCTCCTACGTGTGTCGTAGGAGGCGACTAAAGAGGTTGGGTCGGTGGGCTTGTGACCCCTACCCGTGAAAAATACTTAAGCAACGAAAAACGAACGAACAGCCTCGGATGCAGACGGACCCCGTGTTGATGAACCCCGACCGACTATGGACAATCTCATGGACAATCTTAGAATAGCAACATGGAATGTGAGAGGCATGAATGATGACACAGAAGAGAGAGAGGTCCTGGAAGTGTTAGTGAATGCCAGGCTGGATGTATGTGGAATGATGGAGACCAAATGGAGGGGTACAGATGTGAGAGAGTGGGAGTGTGGAATGGGTGTGTATGCTGGAGTGAGTGAGGGAGCAGCGAGAGAAGGTGCGTGTTTGTTTGTAAGTAACAAATGAAAGGAGCGTGTAAGAGACTATGGGTCTGTGGGTTCAAAGATTCTGTGGGTGAGAATGAAAGTAGGAATACAAACGTGAGTGATTGTGTGTGTGTATACTCCGACAGAGGATAAACTTGTAGGAGAGAAAGAGGAGTTCTGGGTAAATGTGGAGGCGTGCCTGGATAAGTTTGGCAAGAACGAAAGAATATTTCTGATTGGGGATATAAATGGGAAGGTGGGTGATAAGAAAGTTGATGGAGTGGTGGGAGGGTGGGGGGTACCGTCAGAGGTGAATGGGATGGTAGTGTACTTGTGGACATATGTGTGGGGAGGATGCTGTGGATAGCCAACACCTTCTTCCGACACAGAATGATACACAGGTACACATGGAAAGTGGTGTGGAGTTAGAAGGATAAGGATAAGACAGTGGTGGAACAAAAGGCACTGATTGATTATATATGTGTGGATGAACGAATGAAGAAATCTGTGTTGGATGCTAGGGTATATAGGGCTATTGGAGGGGGTGTGTCTGATCATTATGTAGTTGTAGCTAAAATTAGGATACAAAATAAGTGGGTGAGGAGAGCTGGAGGGAGGCGAGAGGAGGGTGGAATGGCGAGGAGGGTGGAGAGGTTACAGGAGGAGGAAATCAGGGAAGAGTACAGGAGAGCAGTAGAAAGACGTCTACTATAGGTTTCAGAGGCCGTGTGGCATCGTTTTTCGGTAATAACTTATTAACAAACAGTTGGATCAGTATGATATTTTGACAGCTTTTTTCACATCGTCCCCTAATTTTCGTCAATATAGTGCATTACCAAAAGTGTAAATATAAGCCACTTGTCCCTGTGTCACGAGGTTTAAGTCACACATTAATGACTAAGAAACGGACAAGGCTACTGTGGCTTGACTAAGAAACGAACAAGGCTACCGTGGCTTGCCTGTGAGAACCACCAAACCAATATTGCTCCTCCATCAAACACGGTAATTATCAGCCACCACCCAACCCTATTACCGCCTTTAAATTCAAGTTATCTGTCAATATCAAGTATAAATATACAAAAATACATACCTGTACTGCTGTTTGCTGATGATACAGTTCTGATGAACAATAATGAATGGGAGTTGCAGGGTCTGGTAAATATGTTTGGAACAGTGTGCGATAAACAGAATCTGAAAGTAAATAAATGCGGGGAAGAGTAAGGTTATGGTCTTCGAAAGGGGTAATGCCACAGAGTATGAGGTGACGATGAACGGTCAGGCTATGGAGATTGTCAGTTCATGGGGAGGCTGAACCTCGGCTGAGCCCAGAAATCAAAATTTCAATTTTGTTTGTTCTTGTTCTAAAATGCTTCTTTCAACATAGGAGAATAGCATAGGAGGGAACAAAAAAACATATCGCATCCATAACCCCCCGGGGCGGGGGTTCGCCCACGACCCCCAAAAAACGAAAATGTTTGCCTTCAGCCACCATTTTTTTTTTTTTGTGTCTTTTGTCTAAAGGGCTTCCGTAAGCAATATAAATGATCATATTATTGTTATTAATCTCACCACCACACCCCCAGTGAAATTAATTAAAGTATATATGATCCACCGGGATTCGAACCCGGGTTATCACACACATATTTTTGCCACCTTAACCATTACACCACCAGGACGGTTAAAGGTTTATGCACACGCCTACGACTTATTATCCATTCTCGAATACTGGATATTAATCTAATCATGTTCATATTCCCAACCGCACTATGGTAGCCTACTGTTTAAGTGAGAGGAAAGAATATTCATGGGGCACAGATCATATAGACCATATCAGGGCATAAACACCCATATGACATCCCTAGCACCCCTCTGGGGGGGCCCAATATCATGGAATTTGGTAAGAAACTGTTAAATAATATTGTCCGAGGTCTAGTATCTCCAGATGTTTTAATTTAGTTAGCCATCAAACTCCTTATTCTATGACTGCTGTCAAAGAAAATGCTGTCTAAGGAGGACAAACATACATTCTCCCCCTAAATGGATTTAGGTTTGTGATAATCTAAGATTTTCGTGTGCCAGCGATCATATATTGGCACTTCCGAGTCTATCTACATAGTTTTGTATTGCTCAAATTAATTCCCCTTCTACACACTATAAATAAGGTTATATAGCAACGCTTGTATGTTTAGATAATGGCCGTTACGCCGGAAAATTAGGAGATTCAACCTTTTTTCTTGTCAAAAATTGCTCTGACCAAAAGATATGCATATTATATATATTTTTTTCAGCACCTTCTATTATTCAATATGGGTAAACGAAAACGCTACATTGTAGGGGATGCTCGTAGAATACGCTATACAAAAATTGCGGAAAATTTGAAAAATTTTCAGTGACTAGATGATTTTTCAAATTGCGCAATGAAATTCTGCGCTCGCGCGCGCGTGCACGCACATAAAGAGCTGATTTTTTTCAGCGAGTCTTATATTTCCATTGGTAATAAGATGGTATAATGCCAGAAACACAATCTCGTAAACAGGCTGACTTGGGGGTCAAAGGTTCAGCCGTATCTGGGCAGTGTGTTGAGTAAAGATGGAACTATGGATGAAGAAGTGCGGGAGAGGGTGCAACAGGGGAAGATGGTTGTAGGAACGCTGAAAGCAGTAACAAGAAATAGGGTGGTCAGTAGGAAGTGAAGAAGTCCTTGCATGACAGTGTGGTAATCCCGACACTGACTTACGGAAGCGAAGCATGAACGTTGTTTGAGAGACTCAGACCAAGAGTGAGAGGGGTGGAAAATAGTTACTTGAGAAGTGCGTGCGGAGTTAAATGGAGGGATAGACAGACGAATGAGGAAGTAAGAAGGAGGTGTGGTGTGGAGGTAGATGTGCTGGAAAGTGTGAAAAGGAACACCCGAGATGGTTCGGCCATATGGAACATATGGGAAGCGAAAGAATGACTAAGAGGGTGTATGAGAGCGAGGTGGAAGGACAGAGAGGGAGAGGTAAACCGAAAGAGAAGTTGAAGGATGGAGTGAGGAAGTATATGGATGAAGGCGGTGCTGGTTGGGAGGAGGGGCATCGGCTGACTGGGGACAGAGGTGCATGGGGGCGGTTCGTTCGTGGCCACCCCTTCGGGAATCATGGCATCAGACAATAGATAGATATAGATGTTCTCCCCAGTAAAGTAAAGAAAATGGGGTTCAGAGTTTGTGGGAATCTGTGGCTGAGAGATAGGGACATGCAACATGCAACATGCAACTCTTGATTGCATGCAACATCGCTCATAAAAACGTAATTTTTTTTTATTTGCTTTCAGTTCAGTATGATAATCCTATTTTTGTTCACTCTGTTGACTATCATTGGTTCGAGTAATCATACTTAAAAGGATCAGTGGTAGTGAAAGAGTTCATTTACATGATTTGAAAAGTCATGAGCATATTTTGTTTACACCAAATCGAATATTTGAGACTTATATAGATACACAGACTACAGACTTTGTAGCCCCTACTGGGCAGAGAGAGAGAGAGAGAGAGAGAGAGAGAGACAGGGTGAGTGTGAGAAAGTAAAGTAGATATAACCCAATGCTTAAGATTGCACTGTATCATAAAACTCGTACGTCAACGTTTGGGAGATGTTTGCGCACCGTATTTTCCCAAACTCTCTTACTGTGCCCCGCTAGAGGGCAGCGTGAAAAACATGCTCAAAATGCAGGCAACGCAGTAAAAGTGTCAGTGTAATCTGGAAAGGAAATTTAATTTGTTGAGGCGGGAGTTGAATTCATGAGAGAGCGTGTGAGAAGAAATGTGGGAGGAGAAACTTGATGAATTATAAGGGCAAGGAATATATGTATACTATACATATATACAGTATATATATATATATATATGAATTACTGTTACTTTAACATCATATTTTCCTGACTGGGTGACACATACCCACACACACACGCACGCAGACACAACACACAGACACATACACACTCACACACACACACACACACTCACACATGCAAGCAACGGTGTGTTTATTGATACAAATGCAAATTATGCTTGTTTACGAGTACAGTTTTCGATTCTTAATCCCAAATTAAGCTATCCAAAACAAACCTAACCTAAACTTAGTCTACTTAGCGTAACTTTACCTAAAGCAGTTTTGTCCTGAGTAACTTACCAATGTGCCTACACCTAAACGGTCGGTTCAATCTACTTTAACACATAAACCTACAAACATTAAAACATTTGTACCCATAGACCCATCAATGTTTGTACACACACACACACACACACACACACACACACACACAGAAGGACATCGTTAAAGAGATAGATATATCAATACAGATATTTTACCTCAGCACAAAATAATATATAAATAACATACCGGTATATAAATGAATAATAAATGGAAAGGTCTCTACCAAAAACATTATTATGTAGATTTAATGTTATCCACTGCGGAGTAGCAATGATCGCAGTACATTAACTGTTACCCATTCTTCACATTCTCCCTTGTTCATTTCGGTGTGTAAGTAGCGTGATGAATGTATGCATACCAAAATAAAATATAAAAGTGGTGGAACGTGTGAATGTTTTAGCTCTAGGCGTAGGTACGCTTCAAAGAATTCCATTTAGCTTTCCTTTTCATGATTTGTCATTCTTTACCTTTACTAACTTAGATCCTATTCTAACGTGATATATCACAACCTAACCTATCTTAGTCTAGCCTACATTTTGAATATTATGAAGATATAAACAGGTATATAAAATCATGGGCATATTGATAGTGATATGCCTTTCTATCACATAATACACGTATATATTACTGCCAATATATCTAGTCATAAAGGTATAATTTAGATATGCAAAATGTTTGGGTACATTGATAGTAATTACCTTTCTATCATTATGTTAAACGAGTATATTACTGCCTATATACCTAATTGATAAAGGCATATTAAGGATACTGTATATATCAGTACTTTGTTAATACCCATATTATTTGTGTGTATTCTAAAACAACCTATCCTAATTTATCAAAATCTATGCTACTTTATCTTAACCTCTATTTCTGTATTTCCTAATACATCCTAATCTTACTAATGTTTACCTAATTTATCGTAATGTAAGTGAGAGTTAGAATATTCATGGCTCAAGCGTACATGTACAGTTAAAATATTTAGTTAAAACAAGGCCGAGTCTTATGAGAAACCAACCCTCTTCAAGGCCCTCAGAATGCAACTTGAATTAATAACAAATCCATTCATATATTAGCCAAGAAAATCAAGTTACAAGAAGGATAACGTATAAGACGCTTCACTCCATTCAGCTGTCATTATTATTTGGGCGAGCATTAGCAACCTCATAACTTGAAAGAAATGGCCTTCGACAAGACATGCCTCTTTCAAAAATGTAAATAATAGCTTGAAAGGGGGGGGGGGGGGGGCGGTGTCTGTGTTGGATTTGTTAGTCTAGGGGACAAACTTAAATACACTGCTCGACAATGGCAAAAACAAGCCACATCTTCAATATTATCATAATAACCTATAAGACTTCGTTGGTGTGTCTGGGTGTGTGCATTTGTATAAACGTGTGTGTGTGTGCGTTTATGTATACGTGTGCGTGAGTGCAAGTTTAATTGTCTTTGTGTATGAAGGATATGAAAGAAAGCTGCCTGTAACAAGTGCCCCCCCCCCCCCCCCCTCCCCCCTACCCCAAGTTGAAATAGTGATAGAGATACAAATTTAAGTTACGTCAAATGTCTTGGACCCTCGGACCTTGGAGCAATTTAAGCCATAGGATGAGGAAACAGACAGAGATTACTTGTTTGAGTAGAAGAAAGAATGTGAAAATCAGTTTACTCTTGGGTTAGAGAAAATAGGTGGGGAAATGTGTTTAAACACGGGTTCCCCCTATTCTCCGTAAGGGAGAAGGTATACATTGAGACAGTTTTGAAGGACAATGGTTATTGTAATTGCAGGGTGTAGACATAGATTGTTGGGAATTAGTAAGAGGAGGTGAGTTGATGAGAAAAAATACTTTTGACATTACCCTTTCGAGAAGTGTGGTATGGGTGGAACCTCCCCACACATGTGAACAGTATTCGATACATGGGCTCACAGTGCCCATATACAGAGCAAGAAGCTGTGCGTGCGTGAAGAACCCAAAGAGACTGTTGAGCACACCTAACTTCTGGGAAGTTTTGTATATGTGCATGTGTGTGTGCGCGTGTGTATGCATGGGTGTGTGTTTGTGTACTTGTATATACGTGTGTGTGTTTGTGTGTGTATGCAAATTAGTAGGGTTGTTGGGAGAAAAATACTTAATGGGTCGGTACTGGGACTTTGGGGCGGATGGAGGAGAGAGAGAGAGAGGGGGTGGGGGGAGACAGAGGGAGATAGAGAGAGAGGGATTACAAAGGATTACAAAGGAAATCAAGTAACAACAGGTCTTACGATCCCCCGAGCTTACATGCTCTCTAAGTTACTATTGTTTTAAGCGCACACCAGTTTGTCAAAGTGTGAATTCAATTAGGTTAATACAATATTAATACAGTACTAAGGAAATAATTTCATTATTTAAAAATGCAGTAATCCGTGGGTTTCGGGCAAGCTGCTTGTCTAGGCGAACTTTAAAAGAATCAACGATGTTGCAGTCTTTAACATCTCGGAGAAGCCCATCCCACAGATTAACAACTCGATTAAATAAGAAGTTCTTAGATTCAGGGGAGGTGTGGTGGAGTGGTCATGCCACTGGATTGGTAATCCAATGCACCCGGGTTCAAATCCCGATATATCAATGGGAAGATATTATTGGGATTGAATTTGTGCTGTACCTAGTATCAGTGCATTACCACAAAGCCCACCGAAATGCCAAAACAATACCCTCATTGTTCCCTGATTAAATAACACTGTATGAATATTCCCATATTCAAAATATGTTACAGGGGGACAATGCCTAGTGAGTTCACTGCTCAATAGGTGGCGTTCTGAGAGTCTGGAGGGTGAGACGGTGAAGCACTTGAACGAAGCAACCAGCCGCTTCAGAGATGGAGCTGCTTCGAGCCATGTCACATATCTCACTCCCCAGACTGGAACAAGACTTCACGGGCTTCACCGTGTTGAGCGGTGGAATGTACAGGCTCTCAGCCTATGCCCGAGAGGGAGTATTGGAATATAGAAAAAAATAAAAATAAAATGTGAGTTAAATTATTTACTAATGATTTAGAAACCATTTCCCCTTGCATAATTTGGCTGGTCGATTGTAAAGTTCTTACTTCAGTTCATATTGTCGATGCCTTTGATGATCTTGAAAACTTGAATTGAGTTATCTCTTAGTCTTCGCTGTGTTAGGGGAAAAGAATGCAATTCCTCATATAGTTTGTTCCTCAACCACTGTATTATTTTGGTAACTCTATGTTGAGCTCGCTCCAGTTTGTCTATATCTTTTTGGTAGTAGGGGCACCAGGACTGAACGCAATATTCCAGAAGTAAACGGACCAACGAATTGCATAGAGTGAGGATTACATCTTTGGATTTATGCTAAAAATATCTACCTATGAAAACTATAATTTGTTTTGCTTTCCTTACAATTTATGTACATTGATGATTAGGTCTTAGGTTACTCGATACTGTTACTCCCAAGTCCGTTTCTCTGTCTACACTCTCTAGCTTGGTGCCATTGATTGAATAGTTTGCGTTCTCGTTTATATTTCTGGTATGAAGTACTTTGCATTTATCTTCGTTGAAGCTCATTTGCCAGAATTTAACCCAATGTGTCACCAATGTTGCCTTAGCCGGCAACCTGTCTAGGGGATTAAACCTGATACAAATCCGTACTGCTTACATAAGGGTGAAGCAGGTTAGTGGATGGACTAGCCAAACACCACTGTAGAAAAATAGTGCTAAAAAGATAAATAGAGGGCCTCGGGTTCGGACGAACTCTAAGTTGAGTGGTCAATCTTGTAAGTACTTCAGTAAACTGGCATCGGTTGTCTCTCTTAACCCTTGTCTAGCAGGGGTTTTTGGGCTTATTTGGGCATATTCAGGCCCTCCTGCATGATAAATCAAGTATCTGCATGAAAACAAAATTATTTAGCAAAAACTAGGCGCTAAAAGCTTCAAAATGAGACCAGAACGAGCTACGTAGCTCTCGTGGTTCTCATACAGTGATACCAGTAACATGGGAGTTTAGCGTATAGCGGCATATTTTTCCCAGCTATGCTCACTACTGGCTACACTGCCGGCCTCTCGAAAACACAGGGAACATGAGTTAATGGGCGGCGGTAAGCCCTGGGAGTCGGCTGTCTGGCCCGCTGCGCTCTCGGCCATTTGCACTCGATTTTAACCCTTTAAAAGCCTTAATAATGCTCCTAACTTGCTGAAAATTGGAACCGGACTTAAGTCCGACCCCGATCTTTAAGGGTTAAGCCTAGTTCACACGAGCCGTTTTCCGTGCCGTTTTTCGGCCCGTACAAAAAATCGTGACGTCAGAGTGACGTCACTTACGTACTGTACATGCTGGCCGTACGTAGTGTGAACCGGGAAACCGTCTACCAAAATCCAGACCGGACAAAAAGATGAATTCGATTTATCTTTGTCGGTTCCGCACAAGAAGTCCGTTCCGTACTTTGAACATTGAAGTGAAATGTGTGTAATATTTTTGTGCCATTTTCCATTCCATTATAGTTAATATCGCATAACATAATTATACTATATGTAACATTTTAATGGCAAGGCAAATATTGAGGCAGTTTAATATGTTAACCTATTGATTGTGTACCTGGCAGCCGTAGCGGCACCACCACCACCACAGTTAACACGTTGTACTGCTTCGCACGCCTCCAGATACAGACACAGTAACACCTAGGTTATAACTAGGCCTATAATTATGTCCAGGTACTGTTGCCCACATAAAGTTGTTTCTAATCATGATCTGGTGTAAATTTGAGTAGGCCTATAGGAATGAATTGAATGAATTGCGAGTACGGTTTCTTTTAATCATAAGTTTACTAATCATGAGTTAACCACTACACTCGTAATTAAATGATGCACAATATATTTCCATGAACATAGTCACGGAGAGGAACAGAACTTATATAAATATGTGTGCAACTGCAGGCTACGTGATAGCTTGGTTTTGATATTTGTTCCTAGTTAATATGCATTGTTGAATTACGGTGGTAGTTCATCTTTGTTCAAAATTAGGAAATAAACACCAAGAAATATCGTTTCTCAGTCCATGTTGATGATCGTGTAGTCACTCTAGTAGGTGTTTACCTTACGCCAGAACAGTACGTTCTGTACCCCAGAGTCTGGCCTGCACTCTGGAATGCGGCCCACATTTCCTTTCAACTTCACTTCTCCGGGTCCGATTTTCGTATGTGACGTCACAGGCCCGAAAACGGACCCGCAAAAGACGGCTCGTATGAACAGGGCTTTACAGGAGATAGGTCCTCTTGGAGGCCTTCTGTGTATGGCCACCCTCATTAAGGGGAGTAAGGCGTCTGGCAATAGATAGATAGGTAGATAGACACCCTATCTAGATTGTGTTGCATATCTTCAATATAATCGTTTGCGAGTATGGTATTTCCATTTTTATATCTTCTGCAAACTTTGATATTGTACAGGTTAGACTGTCCTATATGGCGTAATGCAGACTGGGAAGACAATTGGCCCCAATACTGTTCCTTGAGGTGCACCACTAGTTACATTAGTCCATGTTGATGCTTTTCCATTAATTTTATGACTACTCTTTGCTTTCTTTCTCTGAGCCAATTTTCTATCCAATTCAAAACATCACCTTGTATTCAGTGAGCTTTTAGCTTCATTAATAAGCATCTGTGCGGTACTTTATCAAAGGCTTTTTGGAAGTCAAGGTATACAATAAAAAAGTAACACCCCGTTCTTAACATTAACACCTTAAGAGCGGGTGGTGGAGTATATTTCACTGTGCCGCCCAGCGGGGGTTTTTACCATAAATGGGGTTGTTTCCGTGCTCTTTTTCATGCATAAACAAGAGCCAGAGCGTAATATAGTATATATCCCTGAAAGGGCGTAAATTGACCTTTCCAATGACACCCGAACCATCCTTCTACGATCACTGGTTGTCTTGCAACGATCGTGCAACCGAAGGGCAAAATCGCTAAAATACGGTAATTTCTTTATATAATTACGTATGTAGCGAGGGAGTGAGGGTGGATGTAAGTGGAGTACATCTCAGTCGGTCCATGGCGGCCGTGGCGAGCGGTCATGAGGTAACCGAGGCTCCTCCCGTCGCTCATCTCTCTCTCAGAGCCAATATTGCGCCAAAATTGCACACAGACTTAAGTCGGGCCCCGCCACATAGTCCAGGTTTTTAGATACGGACTTAAGTCGGGCCCCGATAGACAAGGGTTAATTATCAATTACAAACCCCAATGTACTTGAATAAACTAATGAAAGCATAATATAATAACAGCTTTACTTTCAGCATATAAGCTAAGGGGTGACAGGTCAGTTGAACCAGTGCCACTTTAACCAGTGCTAACTCAACCAGTGGCCACTTCAACCAGTGACCATTTTAACCAGTAGGTTAGGTTTGGTTAGGTTAGGTTACTGGTTAAAATGGTCACTGGTTGAAATGGTCACTGGTTGAAGTGGCCACTGGTTGAGTTAGCACTGGTTAAAGTGGCACTGGTTGAAGTGGCACTGGTTCAACTGACATGGAACCAAGCTAAGGATGACATGAAGGAAGTTTAAAAAGTTGGTCAAGCAGGAACGATTATTTCAAAAACCATGTTGGGTATCTTTTAATAATTTGTTTTCCTCCAAGGGGTTTATGAGTTTATCTCTTATCAGAGTTTCTAGCATTTTGCATAAGACACAGGTTAAACTGATTAGGCTATAGTTACTAGGCAAGGATTTGCTAGTTTATTTAAATATTAGGGTAACGTTCGCGAGATTCCACTCATCGGGCATAATCCCACAGTTGTCAAGGACTTATTGAAAAACAGTGTCAGTGGTTTGGAGAGGTCACATTTAGCTTCTTTTAGAACTTTAGGTGAGATTGTGTTGAGTCCAGGTGATTTATTTTCCTTGAGTTTATCTAAACATCTCAATACATATCTCTCTGTAATGCTGATATTGCTAGGAGCAGCCAAAATGTCTAGCTGTGCTGGTGATGCTGTAGGGATAATAGTAAGGTCTTCTGTTATAATAAATAATGCAAAAAAGGTGTTGAGAGTATTACTAAATTTTGCTTTATCTTTAGTGTAGTCTCCATTTTCATAAATTAACGGTCCTATCGTTGAAGTCAGTATCCTGATGTAACTAAAATTCTTTCAGGTTTGTCTTACTTTGATTTGAAATATGTATCTTTAGACCGTGGAGGGAGGGGGAGGGAGTTACATAGAGTTACAAGGAATCGTGTCATAGGAATGGCAGACAGAAGGAAAAGATGTGGAGAAGTTGAAATTAGGAGAAGTATGAGTATCACCAGAAGTTGAGATGGAGGTAAAAAAGATAGTGAAGAATTTAAATTTGCCAGAGGAAGATGATGTAGTTACAGTGGTGCCATCAGAAAAGGAAAAGAGAAAACAAATATGGAGAAGTAGGAGAGATAAAAGTTAGGGATGAGCTTAGCTTTGCCGAGGGAAGATTTTACAGTGGTGCCATCAGAATGGAAAAGAGGTGTAAAATATTAAGCAACACAAAATAAGAAAACAAATGAAGGGGTGGAGATGTAGTACAGATAAAAGTTAGGAATGAGTGTAGTATTGCCGGAGGAAGAGGTTGCAGTGGTACCATCAGAATGGACAACAAAAGTGAAAGCCATTATTAAATAAAGCAAAAAGTAAAGTAGTGTGAAAGAGGAAGAAATTACCTGAGTGACCTAGAGGTAGGTAAAACTTAAGTGAAAAGTTTAGATTTATCAAAAAAAGTGATTGCAGTGTTGCTGTCAGAATGGAAAAGAAGAGTAAAATTGAAGAAACACTTACCTCTGAATATAAACACCAAATGAGGAGGACCACTTTATTGACTACGTTTCGCAGATAGCTTCTTCAAGTCACAGCTATCTGCGAAACCGTTGTCAATAAAGTGCTCCTCCTCATTTGGTGTTTGTATTTATTATGTCAACTTTGCTAAGTTATTTCAACACTTACCTCTAGCGACCTGAGACATGATGAACAGAATAGCTAGACACAGCACAAATTCCATCTTCATTTTGCCAACTGGCCGTGAGTTATCCATGGTTGGTGATATTCCTATTTTCTTTGGATCAAAATTTGTAATCTATGGTAGTCACTGTGTTATCCATTTCTGTGCTTCACTCGACACTGCACGATGGGAATAATAGTCATCTTAACACTCATGCCTATACTATTTCTGTTGTTCCCAAAACTGTTCATTTCACACACATATCCATTGCTGTAATCAGTTCGGCATCGACACTGAAAAACAGTACAAAACATGTAACTTAGTTGCAGCAAAGATCAAGAGTGAACTTTGTAAACCGTTTATAAGTACGGGTATGTACACAATATGTGCCACCTATTTCGCTTGTCTCAGTGTACATGAAATGTTGCAGTCACTTTGTTATTCATAGCTTTACTTAACTCGACTCTGCACTAAGTCAAAGTTAGTCATTCTTCCATTATTCACTTCAATCCAAAGGTTCTAGTCTGTTCAATTTCACCTGGGCATATTATTATCCATATTTGTAATTCATTCGACACATCACTGTCTGCACAAATTCTACAGTTAAAATTTCTCCATTCTAAAGGATTTACGAAAAACAATATGTTGTATCATATTAATCAGAACTTTCGTCTAAAAGTGAGGTCAGGTAAAGTTCTCGGTTCCGCTAGGAAGTGAGATGTGCTTTGCTGAATTGAGTATTATCGTCCTCGGAATCATTGACACACTACTCCTAAACGGCTGCCTCCACAATATTCAACACTAAGACCAATGTGCCCAAATGAACAAAATGAGCCTGCCAGATTTACGCTACCAACTGTGGTGGCTCTTGCACCGGGAGATAGTCTAAAAAAGATTTTAGCGGAATCGGTATTTAGCGGATCCATCCGCCATTAATTATCTGTAAGTACACTGAATAGGCCTACATGATCGCAGCAATGTTCCTTAATATACTCAGTATATCACTCTAACTTGGACAAACTCCACTAAAGCCATTTTTCATGTACAGTCGTGGTCAGTAATACTTGAACACCTCATAATGATAAAAAGAAGACCGTGACCATTAAATAGTATATCCCAGTAATTTGATCAATGGTGGTTCAAGATGTTTATCGTAATAGTTCGTCAGTGTATCCTAATTGTGCCATAGAAAATTGTCCAGAGATTCCTGACCTCTACTGTATAGTTCTGAACACTATAAGGTTACACCAGCTCGAATCTTTGAACTTTTAATGCCAAGTTCTGAATCATCTGGGCTATATTAAAGCATTGTATTATGTGGATGGGACTCGTTAGCCTTGGTCGGCAACCCATCTAGGGGAGACAACCTTATACAAATCCGGGTGGATGGGACTCGTCAGCCTTGGTTGGCAGCCTGTCTAGGGGAGTAAGCTTGATACAAATCCGTACTGCTTACCTAAGTGTAAGGCAGGTTAGTGGGTGGACTAGCCAAATACCATTGTAGAAAAATAGTGCTAACAAGATACACAGAGGGCCTCGGAGATGGACGGATCCTAAATTGAGTGGTTAATCCTGTAAGTCCTTCAGTATACTGGATCGGGTTGTCCCTCTTACAGGGAAGAGGTCCGCTTGGGGGCATTCTGTTTATGGCCACCCTCATTTAGGGGAGGAAGGCGTCTGGCAATAGATAGATAGATAGATTATTTAATTTGTGTTCGATATGGATTCAAATGAGTGTGTCGCGATTTATGCTGTTGAGTACTAGTAGAGATGGACCGAATATTCGTTTCGTATTCGTATGTCCGAATATTCGCTATGTTTTTCAATATTCGTATTCGTATTCTTATTCGCATTTCCATTCATAGCTATTTGCAAACATGCGAATATGTTCACGAAACCAATAAAATATATACAAAAATGTTAAAAATTAAATTTTAAAGTTAACACAAACGACTTAAATAACAGTGTAGATGTGCGTTGGGGCCGCTAAAGTGGAATGAAGGAGAACTGAGCAGTGTTGCTACTTAACTTGTTACGCTGGCCAGCTTGCCAGAATGTGCTCGTACTCGCTAGCGCTCGCCAGGGCAGTGAAATAGGCTATAATAATCGTAGAACGATGTTCTTTCTTTCTTAATATTCATGATGTCACAGACAGATCAGTGGTGGTCTTTATTCTTGTCTGTGACACTTGGAAGTATTTTATATCAGTAATAGAGTATAAGATGTGTAGTGTGAATATAAGGAGAGAGAGAACGAAGGAGGCAGCGAGGTGGTATTGTGTGTGTGTGTATGTACGTGTGCCTTCCTCGCTCGGGCGGAGGTTCCCACGCTCTTGATTGGCCGGCGGGCCTGGCGCGTCATATGACGCCTGCTCTTCATGACGTAGTGGTTTGTGATTGGGTGCCGCTGTCATAGTTGGTGCTGATGGGGCTCCTACCTGCGTGTCTCCTTCAGAGCTTGGTATGTTGTGCTTGGTCCTAGACGTCCCTTGCAATCTGTCCCCAATCTAACCCGCTTTACTACTGTTTCTCTCTCTAAACTTCTTCTTTTTCATACTTCTTGTCTTTATTCAATTACTTATCCCTTCTGGTTCTGCATACAACTTCCATAGTCGGCCAGTCGTATTACCAGCACCAGTTCTCACATATATGTTTTGCACTAGATTTAGGGATTGTTAGAGTCATAGTCACATGGTATCATAGTATTGGGGCGCTTCTAATTATTGAGTTGTTCTTTCCTACTATTTAATGCTAGACAGTGGAGGGTATCTTTGGTCGTTGTCTGAGTTATGTATGTGGCAAGTCAGAGCCTGTACGACTTCGACGGAGCTAGGTAGCCGGTAACCCTTGTGCATATTTTTCCTTTGCGAGTGTAGCAGCATATAAGCGAAGGGCTTTTGCCTACTCTTGCTCGTATGCTTGCTACCTCATTTTGTTGACCTTTGTGGAGCGCCAGGGTAAGACCAGATACTTGAGATCTGGACTTACCAAGAGAGCCTCCTAGTCACTTAACGTAACATAAGGGAAATCTGTTCAAGGGGAGACAGTATGCTACGAGCATGTTTGCGCTCTGCCTAGGCTCCTTGTACCTTTTATGCCACTGCTAGACTTTATTAGTGAGAAAGACAGCATTATGTTTATTAACTTTAATTGCGTATGCTTTAGGAATTACTCACGCCTTATTTTAGCCTAGGTTGATGCATAGTGCACCACCCAGTTTGGCTGTTACGTTGGCTAAGGAAGTACTGTTTTGAGTGGCTATTATTAGTGCTGTCACAGAGTTGTTGCACTCCCTTGTTTTATATAGATGTATCCTACTTGTTGGTGTATTTAAGATACACGCTTTGGTGTCCTGCCCCTGCATTATTTCTGTTCTATATTCGACGAGCATCTTAGAGCATCAGACGTTTTCAGAAGATTCCATACCTGTTTGCTGTAGGACTAGACTTCCAGTGTTTTCATTGAGCATTGAAGAGTTTAGTGTTGAGTACAGACTCACACTAAAGTTAATGTAAGCATATACTCCTTTATTAAATCTTGTTATAGTTTATTTAAGCATTGTTATTACTTGAGAGCATTTTATTAACGTAAAGTACTCCTGTTGTGAGTAGGCTTTTCCGTCACCGGAAAGCCTTTGTAGAAGTGCACTAAAACCCAGTTAATTGATACCCCGTTATCCAGTAGATTAACTCTGGAGGGTTTAAGTGTTTTGTTCACCGGCTTAATAGTTCGAGGGTTTGGAATTAGCGTACCGTTGTTGCAGATATAGCCTATCTTCTAGTCCAATATTAAGTGCCCTTGTTTATTTCGTAGTGCCGGTCGTAACAAATGGCAACCTTAGCCCAGTATATAGTGAACTGAATATTGCATTTTTTTTTTTTTTAAATCTTATTGCCATTTGGGGTGGAATTTATTTCTCGCAGTGTTGGCAGTGGACATTGTTTTGAGAATATATGGAACTTGTTTATTGGTGACCTAGAATTGCACTTAAAAACATCTTCGAATATTTTTTGTGAATAAAGCTACGCGAGAGTTTGGCTACTTTTGTCTTGACTTGAGAATTTTTGTTGTTGACTCCATCATGTCACTGGACGGGTCTGAGCATAGTGAGGGCACAGTGCGAGAGACAGGCGAGGAGGTGGAGAAGGTGGAGTTGGTTAACGGCGTTCGGGTGGTGTACAGTGAGGAGGATTCTCGGATTTTTTTTGGAGGAGCCTGTGTCGGCGGACCAGGCGTCGGGGCCGGACCGGTACGGATTGCAGTGTGCAGCCACGGACTTAGGATTTTCCTGTACCAGCGGTTTGTCGAGAAGTGAGCTGGTTACCTGTGTGCTGGGTGGGGTGCATGGGGGTTCGGGTGGAGCGGGAGCTGGGGCACCTTCGTCCCAGGCCCCATTCCCCTCGGGTTCCGGAGCCGGGTACGTTCCTGCAGGCCGATGTCCGCTGGCGGTTGGGTATGCCTCTAAGTGACTCACAGGGTGGGTCCCCGGTAGTAGCACCCCCTCCTCAAGGTTTGTCTCCCGAGATGTTGCTTCAGCTCGAGCTCGCCAAACTTAAGCAACAGACTGAGCTCGAGCAGCAGAGGGCTGAGCTCGAGCAGCGAAAGCATGAGGCTGAGCTTGAGCACCGAAAGCATAAGGCTGAGCTTAGGCAGAAGCAGCAGCAGCGAGAGGCTGAGCTCAAGTATCAGGCCGAGTCTGCAAGGTATTGTACCGATGTTGACCTAGAGAAAACTCGTGTAGAGGTGACGAGGAACCGGGTCGTCCAGGGGGGTCGAGCCCATGACCAGTCCCTGTCGCATCTACTAAAGTTGGTTCCAGTGTTTGATGAGTTAGGAGTTACAGAATTCTTTCTCCGTTTTGAGAAAAATTGCCGGGAGCACCAATGGCCCGAGGAGAAGTGCGCAGCCCTTGTTTCGTCACGATTAACGGGGAAAGCACTCGAGGCGTACGATGCTTTGCCCCTAGATTCCTGCGTGAATTATGAGGTGTTGAAAGAGGCTGTCCTGAGGGCTTATGAATTGCAGCCAGAGACCTATAGGCTGAAGTTTAGGGCTGTTCCTAAGACAAAGGAGAGTACTTTCCAGGAACACACTAGAGAGCTGTCAGATGCGTTTGAAAATTGGTTGAGGTCGGAGAAGGCAACTACTTTTGATGCAGTGAAGCAATTAGTGTTGTTAGAACAATTATTCAAATGTACTGGTAGTGACTTGACTCTTAACCTGAAAGAAAATCAACCAAAAACTCTGCAGAAGGCGGCTGAGCTGGCTGACCTTAGGGTGTCATTGATTCGTGGGTGCGGGTCTGCACAGAGAGCTGAGGCAGGTAACCAGGGGCGTACCACTCCACCCCCCCCCCCCCTCCCCCGAATTAATGACAAAACAAATTACCCATTTAAGAGTACTGGTGCCAATTTTGATCCCAAGTCGAAACCCTTCCCGTTAAAGAAAGGCCAGGGCCCTTCCTCACCTCAGAGGAAGTCCATGAGCGAAGTGGAGTGTTTCAAGTGTCATGAGAAGGGGCATATTGCGCGCTCATGTCCGAGCACACCGCCTACAGCAGTGGTGTCACTAGTGAGCAACATCGGTGTGTCTTTGAGGTCTTCCGCGTTTGCGCGGGGTAATATGTCGGTTGCGAAGTCACAGTCGGTGCAGAAGCAACAGGAGGGCATCTCGTCCGAGATGCTTTTTGCGGTCATAGGGGGCACGGCACTGTGAGGTGGGATGGTGTGGAGCATAGGCTTGAGTTGTTGCATGATACGGGCGCTTCCCAGACACTTATTAAGAACTTCACTGGCAAGCCTATTAACGCGGCTCGGGTTGTGGTGGTTCAAGGCATCAATGCTACGTGGTCTTACCCGCTGGTCAGAGTGGAGCTTGAGGTGGACGGTGTGACACAGGAGTTGGATGTGGGTGTTGTGGAGAAATTGCCAGTTGAGGGGGTCGACCTCCTTCTCGGTTACGACTTTGCGATGCCTGCTTCCGAGGTTCCACCCTTAGTCGTTGCCGAGAGGGCGGCCGACTGGAGTAGGGAGGGGCAAGAGGGGCTCGAGAGATCTCAGTCCGCTCAGGTGTCACAGCCTAGTACCCAGGTTTCAGACCAGCGGAGGAAGGGTCGGAAGGAGAAAGTTGAGGCTGGTGGTCGGGCTGAGAGTTTGGACCCAGCGACATTCCTTGGTGACTCGGTACTTGCACCAAAATTGAGCTCCGGAGTGGCCCCAGAACCTGTCCCCCCTAGTGACATGGTAGGGCGAGATGGCACTCCGCGACAGAGTAGTTCCCAGGTACAACTAGAAGATCCTAGTCTTGAGAGTTGTGGGAACGGAGTTATTGAACTCGATGAGGACGGGGAAGCATGTCATGTGAACCTGTTAAAGGAGTTTGTGAGGCAACCACCTAAGCAGCCTACTGTCCCTGTGTTGGTCTGCAGTGGCCAAGGTGGAGAAGGAGAGGGGGGCAGTGAGGCACAGGTGGTGAAAAGTTGGGATTGTCATGTCTCGGCGGAGCAGTGGGCGGGGAACACGAGTCAGGTGGCTGTGGAAGCGCTTGAGCACCTGCCTGAGCAGCAGTGTGCAGCGCTCCAGCACCTGCTCGGTTCACACCCCACTGTTTGTGCCAAGCACCCAGGCCTCACAACTCATGCGGTGCACGATGTTCCGCTGGCAGGTCACTTGGGTATGAGTAAACCGTTGGCCTCGTTGTTTAAGTTGTTCAAGGTGGGCGGCGAGGCTTTGGCATGGTTGTCAGGTCAGGGTCGACCCATGGCTGCTAAGGGTGGTGGTCAGTATCAGAACATTAAGCAGATTGGTGAGGTGAACTATGGACTAGATATGCCCGATCGTCGCATAGCCTCCCAATGCTGCTTTAGTAAAATGCAACAGCCCTACCATAGACCGACTGTATCTGGCCGTGGCGCTGAAGGCGGTGATGCTGCGCAGGCAGATGTAGTCGCAAGGAATGCGGGGGTGCGCATGTACGGTATCGGCGGGGAAGCATTAGCACTTATGAACTGTGGGAGTGACTGCACAGGTGGTACAGATTGTCCCTCTCATGACCCGACTGTTTTAGGGACAGAGGTGGAAAAGGAGGGAGGCTATAGTTTAGAAACTGCGGTCCCGGCTGGGTTGTGGGAGGGCAATGAGCATGTTGTTCTTCGAGATAAGTTGCAACTTCTTGTTCCTAAGCGCCAAGGGAAGTTGCTTACTAGGCTGTGGCAGTACGTCCGCATGGTTGTTGATTCTCCAGGCCTGATGTACGGGGTGGCACCCAACATGGAGGCTGGAGACAGTGCAAGGCTCAAATTGGCTCCCTACCGTATAAATCCTGCTCAACAGCCTGTCGTGAAAACAGAGCTAGACTTCATGTTGGAGAAGGGTCTGAGGGATAAAGGATATCATGAGTGGTCGTTGCCAGTGACTTTGCAACCTGAGTTGAGTGGCAAGATCCCTGTTTGTGTTGATTGCAAGAGTGTGGGTGCATTATCCCTGACAGACGCCTATCCATTACCCAGAGTTGACAACCCCATAGACCGCATCGGGGCTGCCTCGTTTATCACTAAGGTGGAAATAGTGAAGGGTTATTGGCAGGCCCCGTTGCTGGAGAGAGCGAAGAGAAGTGCCAGCCTTGTGATGGACTGGGCAGTTTATCAGTGTCAGGTGTTGTTTTGCTGCCGGAACACAAGTTGGATGTGTGGCATGTTAAGGGCACTGATAATGTTCTGGCTGATTGTTTGTCACGGGAGGGTATGTTTTAAGGAGAACCCTCGCCGTTCAGTCAGTGTTTGTTTGAGAGTGGAAACAAATTAGGCTTACCCCTGTAGTGCAAAGCCACCATAAACACTATTAAAAATATAAAAACTTCACATAAAAACGCTTTCTTTTTGATAGTATATAAGTGCAGTATGTTACAGCAAGAATCTAAGACACTCTGAGTTTTTGTCTTAGTAGGCTAGGCTTGGTGAAGCTTGCTCGTTGAGCGTAATATTGTCAAAGTGTTACTATTATTTTGGGGAAGTGTTGTGTAGATTTTTTTTTTCATAATGAAGTGTTATCTGTTTGTGATTGTGCCTTGTTTTTACAACTTGGGGGAGTAGCTGGATGAGGCGGGGTTGATGAGCATTCCGTCTGGTCAGATGTGGCGTTTACCTGAGGTTAAAACGTCCCACATCTTGGGCGGGGTTTTACGCTGACCAGTTTGCCAGAATGTGCTCGTACTCGCTAGCGCTCGCCAGGGCAGTGAAATGGGCTATAATAATCGTAGAACGATGTTCTTTCTTTCTTAGTATTCATGATGTCACAGACAGATCGGTGGTGGTCTTTATTCTTTTCTGTGATACTTGGAAGTATTTTATATCAGTAATAGAGTATAAGATGTGTAGTGTGAATTTAAGGAGAGAGAGAACGAAGGAGGCAGCGGGGTGGTCTTATGTACGTTTGCCTTCCTCGCATGGGCGGAGGTTCCCACGCTCTTGATTGGCCGGCGGGCCTGGCGCGTCATATGACGCCTGCTCTTCATGACGTAGTGGTTTGTGATTGGGTGCCGCTGTCTTAGTTGGTGCTGGGGGGCTCCTACCCGCGTGTCTCCTTCAGAGCTTGGTATGTTGTGATTGGTCCTAGACGTCCCTTGCAATCTGTCCCCAATCTAACCCGCTTTACTATTGTTTCTCTCTCTGAACTTCTTCTTTTTCATACTTCTTGTCTTTATTCAATTACGTATCCCTTCTGGTTCTGCATACGACTTCCATAGTCGGCCAGTCGTATTACCAGCACCAGTTCTCACATATATGTTTTTCACTAGCTTTAGGGATTATTAGAGTCATAGTCACATGCTATCATAGTATTGGGGTGCTTCTAATTATTGAGTTGTTCTTTCCTACTATTTAATGCTAGACAGTGGAGGGTATCTTTGGTCGTTGTCTGAGTTATGTATGTGGCAAGTCAGAGCCTGTACGACTTCGACGGAGCTAGGTAGCCGGTAACCCTTGTGCTTATTTTTCCTTTGCGAGTGTAGCAGCATACAAGTGAAGGGCTTTTGCCTACTCTTGCTCGTATGCTTGCTACCTCATTTTGTTGACCTTTGTGGAGCGCCAGGGTAAGACCAGATACTTGATATCTGGACTTACCAAGAGAGCCTCCTAGTCACTTAACGTAACATAAGGGAAATCTGTTCAAAGGGAGACAGTAGGCTACGAGCATGTTTGCGCTCTGCCTAGGCTCCTTGTACCTTGTATGCCACTGCTAGACTTTATTAGTGAGAAAGACAGCATTGTGTTTATTAACTTAAATTGCGTATGCTTTAGGAATTATTCACGCCTTATTTTAGCCTAGGTTGATGCATAGTGCACCACCCAGTTTGGCTGTTACGTTGGCTAAGGAAGTACTGTTTTGAGTGGCTATTATTAGTGCTGTCACAGAGTTGTTGCACTCCCTTGTTTTATATATATGTATCCTACTTGTTGGTGTATTTAAGATACACGCTTTGGTGTCCTGCCCCTGCATTATTTCTGTTCTATATTCGACGAGCATCTTAGAGCATCAGCCGTTTTCAGAAGATTCGTTATCTGTTTGCTGTAGGACTAGACTTTCAGTGTTTTCATAGAGCATTGAAGAGTTTAGTGTTGAGTTCAGACTCACACTAAAGTTAACGTAAGCATATACTCCTTTATTAAAATCTTGTTATAGTTTATTTAAGCATTGTTATTACTTGAGAGCATTTTATTAACGTAAAGTACTCCTGTTGTGAGTAGGCTTTGCCGTCACCGGAAAGCCTTTGTAGAAGTGCACTAAAACCCAGTTAATTGATATCCCGTTATCCAGTAGATTAACTCTGGAGGGTTTAAGTGTTTTGTTCACCGGCTTAATAGTTCGAGGGTTTGGAATTAGCGTACCGTTGTTGCAGATATAGCCTATCTTCTAGTCCAATATTAAGTGCCCTTGTTTATTTCGTAGTGCCGGTCGTAACAAACTGTATTTAATAGTACCAGATCAAACTAGTGAAAAGTAGGCCTACCAAATGATTCTAGAGTGGAATCATTGCCCGGTAAGCGAACGTGTGCTGGACCTGAACATTTGAACCGTCGCAATATTGCCATTTCAGACATATCCAATGTAATAGCATGTCACTAAAAGATATTCCATAATATTTCCTCACTGATTTCGTATTTAGTAACAGATATGGACTATTTTATTGGAAAATGTATAAAATGTACTTGAGAGAGTCAGATGTACCAAATCTGGTACTGTAGTACCAAAAAAGCGGCAACATTGGGACTGAGGACTGGAAACATAGAAATTGAATGGATTACATTTTAATTATTCAATTTTCTATGGCTGAACTCTTACAATATATTGAACATTAATTCATACATTTCATTTATGATATTTAAGAAATTACACATTCACATCGTCATTAAATTCTGGTAATTAATTTCATAGTAATTTAATTAACGTTTGTTGGTGACATAAAAATAATTACCAGTTCTAGATGGATGAAATAAGGATTGAAATATTCGCTATTCGTATTCGTATTCGCGAATTTTACAACAAAATATTCGTATTCGTATTCGTATTCGCAAATAGTGAAAATTGATATTCGTTCCATCTCTACGAGTCTTGACTGTACATGGATGAATATACAATGATAATTGTCTCGTGTGTGTGTGTGTTTACCATAAACAGGGTATTTTTTCTGAGCACAATATTATTTTACCAAAAGTAGTTTGTTCAGTTTCAAGGTAATCTGCTACATTACCTATCATTTACATTCGCTTTCCATTATCATCATCAATGCTTAACATTAAGCGATTTTAATAGTCCTAATAAGTATAAGTTATTCACCCATTCTGTACCGGCCATGTCTTGTGTATGTTATTCTAGCTATATTTAGACGTCTTTGTGCAGTTTAAGACGGGTCTGTGGTAGTGAAGAGGAATAAGTGAGATGGTTGAAGTTGCTGGAGGCCCTTTTTAAACTGAATAGAATAGTCGCATATAGCCAGAATAAAGTTAAAGGGACTTCGTCGGTATAGAAGGGGTTAAAAACAAATTTCATAGCCATAATCTAAATTCAGTACTACCAAGAATATATATATACATATATACATATACAAGGGTGTATTGAAACAACATTTACAGACTTCAACTGCTAAGTACAGATTAACAAAACAAGTTCACTTTATTCTATAATGAAATATAAAATAATTAAACATTAATGATTTACAGGATATACAGTAAAATAATCAGTGTCGTTCAAGCATGTGCTATAAGCCGAACACTGGCATTGGTCTCCCCCTTCACCCCCCCCCCCCCCCCCCTTCCTCCCCCCAATCTCTTAGTTTATACCCAGGAATGTTGAATTATAAACATAATTAGTTTTCGGGTTGACATAATGTAATTTATGTTCCCTTTATAAACCGTTTACAACTAAAAATATTTTCTGTTTACATCAAACATTTACGTATCTTTCTTTCAACATAGGAAACGCCAAAAGTATCTTGGATGAAACAAATTACGATCTTCAAGTGGTCTGCAGATATTACTGTCATATGTTAGTCATTATTACCAATGCTGAATGATAAATAGAACCACAAAATGTGGGCATTACGAAGTTATTGCCCAATGTTATTTAATGCATTGTACAGGTGTGAACATTAAACAAATTTCACATACAAACATTCGAAGCGGTCTCGGGTTGAATTGAATCTCGTAACTAATTTATACTGGGGTATTTGAATATCAGAGATTCTTTTAATCAGTTCGACACTTCTAAATCAATCGGAATTAATTACCACTGTTGTACAGTCACGAGCATAAATGCTTCGATATCAACCAGATAACGTCAACTCCTTCATCACGAGGGGTTTATACTAAGCTGAATAAAATCGTTTGACGGTAGCTAGAATGAAATACAGAAATAATTGTGAGTTTGAATACAAAGTTTTGCAATACCTTTGGAGACAAAGGGGTGAACATTAGTTGGTTGGTGTCGCAGTATTTGTGCTCGTGACCGTACATGGTCATTACAGTGTAATAAGAAGATTAATTGAAACAAATACTGCATAATTTCCACCAAGTGATGTAATACAGTTTTGCAAAATTATTCGAGGCGTTTTATGAAGCTTCGGATTCCACTCGAATCTGGTCAAATATCGAATTATCGGCATGGACATGATATCATGCCTGTTTCCAAATATTTAACCTATTATTTGTACAGTATAACAGTACTGTTACACACCAATATTGTCAGTAATAGTCGATGACGTTATAATTGAAACAATGAGCAATGATTAAGGAAATTTCACTTCACACACACACACACACACGTGTCCCTTTGTCACGCTTATTTTATTTACCTTACATAAACATGGAAATGAGAGGTTTATGTGTGTGTGTCTGTATGTCTGTGTATGACATTGATTTTCTTTAACCTCACTCTTTTATAACATGAGTGTTTGGTCACAATTGTACGGTATGTAACATTTGGCTCTTATAACTTTTCGTATTGTTCGATGACTCTTCATTCCTGAACATAACTGTACATGCAGTATACTATCTTCATTACATACGTAACAATTGCGCGAGAACGATCAGCCCCCAATATAACTAAGCTTCATAAACGATTGAATTGCCTTCTGCTTCGTTCGGATACCCGACCCAGACTTGGGCATCAGCATTATGTCCCATGACCAGAGTTTCAAATGTTATATATTTTGTTAACGCTAATATGTTGCTAATAATTAGTATTTTTCTGCTAACCACATATCATCACCACATTCTAAGATACATTTATTTCGTAAATACTATTGTGTGAATAGGTAAACCCATGCTTTCCCTTTAGCTAAGTCGATAATAAATAGGTTTATCATGTATTAATAATATAGTGCTTTATTTGTAACCCTGGTTTGCTACATTTCTAAAAAGGCATTTATCTCTAAAATAACACATGTATGGGAAAAATGTGATACAAAAATATATGTATATTTTCCATTTTACAATGTGTTCGTCATAGTCTGTAACAGTTGTTTCAATACACCCTCTATAAGAGAGAGAGAGAGAGAGAGAGAGAGAGAGAGAGAGAGAGAGAGAGAGAGAGAGAGAGATGAGTATACATACAGTATATATATATATATATATATATTCGCCCATAATAGTCGAGCTCCCATTTAGAAAATATACCGATTTTTAGAGCAACCTTGAGTCTATAAACAGATGATATTGCTCAATGAACCATTATCGCCTTTTAGAGTTCATTGAGCTAAGAGTTCAATAATGTGTTGGACCAGTATGTTGATTAGTGGAACTTATTTACTGCGGTCAATGTGTTAAGGATTTTTTTTTTTTTCTGGACCCCTTCTCCCTCATGTTTAGCCTCACTACTTTTGAGTTTTAAGACTTTTTTTCCATTAGTTTGGCGATTCTAAGACCTTTGTTCCATTCCTTTGGCAATGTTAAGACCTTTAGTGCTACTTAGGTGACTATTTTTTCCAGGCGAGCGATCGTGATCATTCAATTTAGGAGGAACCTGCCATCGGTCGATACATTTTCTGCCGAAAGGTATCCACACATTTATCTCGTATTTTCGTAAACTTCATGAAAGACTAGGGAGGAAACTAATAAAAACTAATAATCAATAAATATGAAAATAAAACACAAATCTCTACAAATCTCCCTTGAATGCTTTTGGTCACTATGTTAACCCTCTCAGTATTGGTGACGTAGATTTTATTTCAACTACATTTAGACGATTGTTATGAAGCTTAGGAAAGATGCATGGCAACTACAAGAATTAGTTGAGATAGTCTGCAGCCTTTTAACACCTTACGAGCGGGCCCGTCAGTAACTTCTACTACCCGCCAAGCGGGTGGTTTTACTCTAAACGACCTTGTTTCCGTGCTCTTTTTCATGCATAAACAAGAGCCAGAGCCTAATACAATTATGTATCCCTGAAAGGGCGATAATTGAGCTGTCCAATGACACCAGAACCATCCTTCTACGACCTCGCGTTCTCTTGCAACGATCGTGCAAGGTGAGTGCAAAATCCCTAAAATACGGTAATTTCCTTACATAATTCCCTGTGTAGCGAGGCAGTGAGTGTGGGTGTGTGTGGAGTAGGGCCCAGTGCTGGCACGGGAACCGTGCCGAACGGTCAGAGCCGACCTACGCTCCTCCCACCGCTCGTCTCTCTCTCAGAGCCAAATATTGCTCAGAATTGCACACCGCGTTAAGTCGTCCCCGCCACATAGTCCTTTCTTCTCTAGACCGACTTAAGTCCGGCGGCGCCAGACAAGGGTTAATGGGTAGACGTTCTTATTAAGCTGTGTATGATTAATTGATACAATTTGTAGCCTTTTAATTGGTAGACGTCCTTCCTTAGTTAAGTGAAATCGTCCAATAGTTGCCAGAATATGATGAACAGAAAGTCGCCGGTGCTTGCTCGCTTTTCGTCGCTGCCTGCAATAGTTACTGTTTCATGTAAATTTATTGCTAAAATAATACCATGGGTCAAATAGGTAAACCAGAAATCGTGAACCATATCTTAAACTATAAAAGGGCTTGAGCAAATGGGCTGTGCAGTCTGGCTGACCCTTCTCAAATGGTATACATATTTGCTCGATTACTCTAGTTGTTTGTGAACTACAGAGGTTAACCTTTTCAAGATCCGATTACGCATTTCTTTTCTTTTTCCTGGCTATTTTTTATGTGACGCTGTAATCCAGTACGCTTGCATTAGTCTGTACTATTCCTCTCTTTAGGAAATTCAGAACTTGAGGTCATTCGACAGGAACACAGCTAGCATTGACATACATATTATTTGCTTTACTCAATCTCCACCAACGACAATGAATACACAGGTTTGGTACACAAGTTTTATTTCTTAATAGCTAAGTACAGGGTATATGCATATGGATCGTAGGTATATTGACCTAAGCCCAATTGCTATGAGAGTTATTATGGTTTATCCTCATGTAATCAATCTTAACAGTACAACATGGAGTATAAATTAGTTCACACTAATATATGAAATACAAGCTGAATATGATGACAATATTATTATCTCTGAAATTAGGTGTACATAGAGAGGTACAAACACAAAGTAAATATTGGCAAAGGTTACTGCGTCCTCAAACATGAGAGTTAGTGCGGGGCGAGCGAGATGGGGCGCGTGTCAGGTAGGTAGGGGTCAAAGGATGCCGCGCCAGGGGATATAGCTCAAGGTTACTGCAGGCGCATATAAGTAAAACTTTAAAATATGCAAAGACCTCAGACACCTGGGACCACAAGGCATACAAGCACTCACTAACATATCAAACCACAGTTATTCACACAACACAATACCAGACATCTGGAAGCATGTCATTATCATCACATTCCCCAAACCCAACAAAGACCCCACGCTACCCTAGCTCCTCACACTGCCCCATCACACTCCTTTGCACCCCCTCCAAAGTCATGGAACGCCTTGTACTACAACTAATTACACCCGACCTACCCCTAGCTCCAACACAACATGGCTTCAGGCCGCTGCACTCCACAAACACTCTTCTCACAGACCTTACACAAAGAGCTTTTGACGGTATCAACTCAGCTAGACCACCACACAGATCGCTACTAGTCACACTCGACATTAGTAAGGCCTTTGATGCCATCCCCCGCCGCAACCTAACAAACAAAATCTACAACTCAAAGGCCAACTTCCTAGCAGGCAGATGTGCACACGTATCTTTTGCCAGTCAGTCTTCTAGAATCAAAAACTTTCCAAACGGAGTCCCACAAGGATCCGTCCTATCGCCCGCACTCTTCAATCTGTACTTGCACGACATAAATATACCCAATACACCCAAAATAAACTTACCCTCCTATGCAGACGACATAACACTCACATGCACACACCATGACCCAAACACAGCAACAGATCTCCTTCAACCCTATCTCAACACACTACATGGCTGGTGCACTACAAACAGACTTAATCTAGCCTGTGACGCTCCTGCATAGTAGCCACGTGCGGGCATACCGTTTAGAAACCGGCTGGCGGCAGCCGGCCGGCCGGCTTTTCCTTAGTATATATCCTACGACAATGTAACTAATGTCTGGGATATTCTTATGTTGTTTCACAGCTTGAAGCTGCCCTTATTCTTAACCAACGCATCTTAGTATATTTTATTCTTGATCGTTGATAGTTTCATTATAATACATAAGATATATGTCTAGTGAGAGTGGGAGGAGACGAGCGGGAGAGAGAGACCGGCTGGGGGACGTTGCTTCGCGCGGGCGCGGAGAGACTAGCTTGGGACGAGCCTGATTGTTGCCAATTGATCGCAACGTTAGGCTTAGTTTCGACTCACGCAAGGGGTAGAGGATTTTGACCCGGCAACGGTGTTGAGTGTTGCCAAGCATGGGATGTATTTCGCATGCCTAGGGTGGTGTCCAGACAGATTCAAGACTCAGAGCTCACCTCACTGTCATACCCTTCGGACCCCCTTGATATCTATCCCTCTCAACCCCACTTAGAAACTTTCTCTCTTACTTTGTATACCTTCTTTCCACTACTTCACCAATCTATTTAATTACCCCATCCCCTTGATAGACCTTATATCTATCATTGTATTAACGACGAGCTCTCAGATAACTAGATAGGATTTTGGGCCTTATGCAGAGATATAATTGTTAATGAGACCTAGGAAGCTTTTTTTTCTTCTCATATTTGGTGGTTTCATGCTTGCTAGTGGTGTTACGAACTGGCACTCGGGTACACAAGGGCTCTCAATCAGGACTCGAATACGGCTCGCTGCCACAACGGAAACACACGATCCCAACCCCTGAGTACTGCCAGCCGAACAAAAAACACCAATACCCTCCAGAGTTCAATCTGCTATAACGGGGTATACAAGAACTCGGTACTAGTGTTCAACAACAGACTAATAAAGAGACAGGAATTATCTAGTCTGGTCAACAATCAAACAAAGAAGTAAGAAACAACAACACCAAAGAATAGTGTTGGCCGAAGCCGAAGTAATCCACCTTTGACTAAGAACTTAAGAAGTCCTCCACCCTCTACTTCGGATCGGCACTATTACGTTACGTTAATTAATAGTCCTTAAGCATCGAGCAAGGAATCTTCTGAAAAAAGTTAGATGCTTCTCGGATGCTCGTAACAAGTACGTGTCGGAATTTGAACAGTAATTCAATAAGCAAAACACTGGCAATTAAATACTATTAAAGGTTTAAATTGGCATAAGAATAATTAAAAGAATATGCAATAGTAAATGGCAAACATTTAAAAAGAAGTACTCCGCAAATGCAACGGCAATAGCCTACTCGGATTGTGCTCGTGGGCCACTAATCACTAAAGTAGCCAAGCTTGCAACACATGAAATCAATAGTGCATAAACAATATCATACATAAGGAAAGCTTCAATACTATTCTGTATCTACTAATCGAGTAAAGTCTAGCTGGGGTACTGTGGGCAAAAGGTAGCAGTGACTGAGCAAAAACGGCTCGTAGCCTAGCGAAGTCCTCACAACTGTTTAAAGTATTACGTTAAAACTAACAAGTGCACTTTGAGAAATCCAGATCCCTTGTATCTGGTTTTCTCCCGGCTCCTTGACAAAGTAAAAACAAACTGTTAATAAAATACAGGGTGGTTAGGCTCTTGCCCTCACGCACTGTAAATTATTAACTCAACACAGTCAGCCGTGAAGACAACCTAGGCTTCACTGAACCGAAATGAGTATGCAGGTTTATCGCTTAACCACTGCATCAAACAACAACTCGTAACACAGAAAAGCCTTACCCCAGTCTAGCATTACCTAGACTAGCAGAAAACAGGAATAATAATAATAACACACAGGGAAATGCATATACAAGTGCAACAAACATAAACCAATCCTATTCTAAGTTAACCCTTCCAAAATAGGCTATCTAATAGGCAAATATCTCGTGAGAACTCAAGCGATAATACGTGGGCTGACTAGCTCTGCACCAACGGGACCATGGAAGTTAAACAGGCAGGGAAGAGAGGAGATAAGAATGTAAGGTAGTAGAAAAAGTTCACATCAGTCAGAAGAATATATATAGTTAGCAAGGGAAATGAGAAGTCGCTCTGCCTAATGAGTTCTGATGAAAAAATGGCTAGACTTCCCTTTTTTATACCCGGCCCTCTAGTGAGCCCAACGTGAACTACTAAGGACCGCCCACTGACAACCATTACGTAATTTCTCTCTCTCCTCTGGGATAGACAAAGGCTCCCCTAGCACTGAGGGGAGGGGGGAGCGGGGAGTGCTAGTGAGTTAGGCCCACCTCCCGCCTGGCGCACCCACTGACCCCCAACTGTGGCCGTTTCTCCTCCCATCATTACAAATAAATTTTACACACAATACTTATAAGTAATGATATAAAATAGAACTCGTTGACTCAGATGAAAACAAAATACATATTCATCATACTTATAGTACAACGGCTCACATGAACTAAGTTAGGAAACTCTACATAGACTACAGCCAAAGTTCCTGCCCTGACGATCCTAGCGAGGGTGGGGCATGACTAGGCGTTCTGTACAGCATGCTCACACTGGACATGCGTCACACCTCCCCCAAGATTTTACTTGCTCAACCCTGAGCTAAAATCTGACAAACACAGAACCCCATCAAGCCCCTCACACCCAGCGACCGCATGGCACTAAAACAAAGCTGAGTTTATCACCAAAACACATCTTATTATTAAAAAAAAATCACATTTTATAACTCCTCCCAAAAATAGCAAAAAGACACAATATCATGCTCCCAGAACGAGCTTACAGCAGCTCAGCCGTTTGATAGTTCGTGGACTACTCAAACTCTATAGGCTATGACAAACTTATACGATTACCTATACCAAAAGAAAGAGTTTTTTTATATGATTTTTATATTTTAACATGTTTTTCCCGGCTGCACTATAAGGGCAGCCTATTTTCCTCCACTCAAACCCACACACCTGTGATAGCCTACGACTGATCATCCACCCTTGATAAACAATCCGCGATCACATTGTCACATCCAGCAATATGACGGATGTCCAGGTTATACTCCTGCAACATCAAAGACCACCTGGTCAGTCTCATATTGCGATTGTGAAATTGATTCAGGAATCTCAAAGGGTGATGATCAGTGTAGATAACCACGACTGGGCCATAGGCTGGAACATACACCTCGAAGTGCCTGAGCGACAGCACAATCGCCAGTAATTCCTTTTCTATTGTAGAATAGTTTTTTTGTGCAGCATTGAACTTCTTAGAAAAGAAACTTACTGGGTGTTCCACACCTTCATTGTCTGTCTGTAGCAAGACGGCACCAGCCCTACACCACTAGCATCTGTTGCCAGCTGAAAAGGCCTGTTAAAGTCTGGGGCCCTGAGTATCGGGTGAGTACATAGCAAATGTTTCACCAAAGTGAAAGCCTTTTCACACTCAGGTGCCCACAAAACGTTTTTGTCTTTAGATAACAAATCTGTGAGAGGTGCCAACACCGTTGAGTAACCTTTTATGAAGCGTCTGTAGTAGCCTATCATACCCAAGAATCTCATAATCTGCTTCTTGGTTGTTGGGTGCGGAAATTTATTGATAGCCTGTACCTTGTTCTGAGGAGGGCACACCTGTCCCCTTCCCACTACAAACCCAAGGTACTGCACAGTGGCTTTTACGAAGTCACACTTTGCCAAATTTACTACCAGACCTGCTTCACTAAGTTTCCGGAACAAGGTCTCAAGGTGCTCACAATGGCTCTCAAAGTCGTCATAATAAATGATTACATCGTCCAAATATACGGTGCAATTTGGAATGTCCTTTACAATTTCATTCATCAGGTTCTGAAACGTTGCTGATGCATTCTTAAGTCCGTAAGGCATAACATTGCACCGGTAGGTACTCCCGTCCACAACAAAACCACATACCTCTTTAGCACGCTCGGACAAAGGTACTTGCCAGTAACCTTTTACTAAATCTACTTTAGACAAAAAACGAGCATTACCAATTTTTTTCAACACTATCATCAACCCGAGGAAGAGGATATGGGTTAGTTGGAGTCAAACCGTTTAACCTACGGAAATCAATACAAAAGCGTACCTTGCCATCTGGCTTAGGCTGCAGTGTTACGGGGGAAGTCCACTTAACTGTGCCTTTCTCTATCAACTCTCTACCGAGCATATACTCCAACTCATCCCTCAGAGCTGGTAGTTTTATGGGGGGCACACGGTACGGGATTGACTTAAAGGGTAAATGGTCCCCCACGTCAACATCATGCATAGCCTGATTAGTGAGGCCTGGGTGTTCAGCAAATACAGTGGGGTATGAACCGAACAACTGACGGATAGCATCAAACTGCGGCTCAGGCAAATGAGCTATAGCCTCGTCAGCCCATAGGCTCGAGTTCCCCGCCCACTGATCCGCTGAAACATGTTGATCCCAGCTATCCTCTTCTGAAGCTTGACTGTCCCCCTCTCCTTCTCCACCACGGCCGCAACAAGCCAACACAGGGACAGTGAGAGGCTCAGAGGGGCGCCTCACATACTCTTTAATAAGGTTCACGTGACATAACTGGTTCTTTTTCCTCCTGTCTGGAGTGGCAACAAGGTAATCTAAGTCTGAAATTTTTTCTACAAGTTTATAAGGTCCAGTGTACTTCGCAGAGAGGGGGTTACCAACCAAAGGCAACAAAATTAATACCTCTTGTCCTACAGTGAACTTCCGGAGCCTCACTTTGCGATCATACCTGTCCTTCATCAAAGCTTGTGATTCTGTCAAATTTCTACCTGCCATCTCCAGACTCTTAAGCATGCGCTCACGGCTTTCAAGCACATACTTTAATAATGGACAAGGCTGCACAGTCCCCTCCCAAATTTCTTTCAGCATGTTAAGGGGGCCCCTGACACGGTGTCCAAAAATCAGCTCGTTTGGACTAAATCCCAGGCTCTCACCAGGTACCTCCCGAGCAGCAAACAGCACATAAGGCAATCCAAGATCCCAATCCACACCGTTGTCAGCACAATAACACCCGAGCATGCTTCCAAGTGTAGCATGCCACCGCTCAAGCACCCCTTGATGTCCTGCCAGTGGTATGTCATGCGCCAACCTCAGTAGGCTATCCCTGCACTCCCGTGGCACCACCAACTGGTCCACTACTCCGGACCCCTTTTGCCAACTACGTTTATGGTCTTGAAAACGCCTATAGAGGATGCCTTCTAAATAAAAAAAATCTCCTGGCTGTGGATCGCCGTCCTCGTCGAGCTCTACAGCTCCATTAGCACACGTTTGGAGCTCAGGGTCCTCTAGTTGCAACCGACGTATATCTGAGGGTGCCAAGCGATCTAACTGCTCCCGGAGCAATGCATGACCTTCCCCGATACTGGGCTGCTCCCTCTGTCTCTCTCGATGTACATAACGTTGCTGTCGTGGAGACTCGTCATGCCCAGCCTCGTCACTCTCGATGATAGGCCCAGGGGCTACTCCAGAATTAAGTAATGGTGCTAATACTGAATCACCCAGGAGAGCCGCCGAGTCAAAACTCTTAAAACCAACTCCAGCTTTAGCCTCCTCCTGTTGATCGTTCCTCCGCTGGTCTGAAGACGGAGGACTAGGCTGTGACACTTTAGTTGCCTGAGCTCGGGTGACAACACACGCCATTGGTTGTGTCTGGCACCGCTCGACCCACTCTTGCTCTTCCCTACTCACGTCGGCCGGCCTCTCGGCAACGACTAAGGGTAGAACCTCAGAAGCGGGCATTGCAAAGTCGTTGCCGAGAAGAAGGTCGACGCCCTCCACTGGCAGTTTCTCCACAATCCCGACATCCAATTCACGTGCCACACCATCCACCTCCAACTCCAACCGCACCAGCGGGTATGACCGAGTTGCATTAATACCCTGCACCACTACCACCCGAGCCGCGTTTATAGGGTAGCCAGTCAAGTTTTTCATCAGAGTCTGGGAAGCACCTGTATCACGCAAGACCTCTACTCCATGCTTGCGCCCCGCCCACATCACGCAACCCCGCCCTCTATGGTCGCAAAAAACATCCTGAGCAGGGTTCGAGCCTCCCAGGTGCTTCTGCATTGGCTGTACCTCAGCCTCTGACGAACTGCCCCGGGCAAACTCAGATGACTTCGGCGACACACCAATGTTGCTGGCCAAAGACACAGCTGCTGTAGGTGGTTTGCTAGGACAGACTCTTGCAAAGTGCCCCTTTTTATGACAATGATAACACTCCAACTCCCCTTTGGGCTTCCCTTGGTACTGGGAAGGGCCCGGCCCCTTCTTAAATGGGACGGTGCTAGTCTTGTGGTCAGTCTTGGTATCATGGGTCTTGTACTTGTTTGCATAAGGTATATCACTAACTCGGGGGGGTGGGGCGTCACGCCCCTTGTTACCTGCCTCACTACGCTGGGCAAACCCGCACCCACGAATCAGTGATAGCCGGAGGTCAGCCATCTCAGCTGCCTCCTGTAGAGTTTTTGGGTTCTTTTCTTTAATAGTTAAAGTCATTTCTGCACCAGTACACTTATAAAACTGCTCGAGCAGAAACAGCTCAGTCAACTGTTCTGCCGTCTCAGCTTTCTCAGAACGTGTCCAGTTTTTAAGTGCATCTTTTAAGTCCCGGGCATGTTCAACAAAGGTCACCTCCCTAGTCTTTGTAACACCCCGGAACTTCAATCGATATGTTTCCGGTTGCAACTCGTATGCCCATAGGACAGCTCTCTTCAATTCTGGGTAGTCAATGCAAGACTCTAAAGGCAGTGCATCATAAGCCTTCAGACCCTTACCCGTAAGTCTTGAGGAGACTAGAGCTGCCCACTTCTCTTCAGGCCAATTATGCTCCCTACACTTCTTCTCAAAACGATTAAAAAATTCTGTGACTTCAGTTTCACTAAATACCGGCACCAATTTGACTAATTGGGCCAAGGACTGTTCTCTTACTTGGCCCTCACGGCCCATCCGAGTCCCTGTCGACTCTGCAAGAGTCTTATCTAAATCTAATTTAGCACAATATTTCTCTGAGTCGTACCTAAGCTCAGCCTCATGCCTCCTGGTCTCATCCTCTTGCCTCCTAACCTCAATTTCATGCCTCCTAGTCTCATTCTCCTGCTTCCTAGCCTCAATCTTAGCAAGCTCAAGTCTAAATACCATATCTGGAGACAGGCAGGAAGAGGGAGCTGCCACTACTGAAGGAGGGGGGGCAAAAACTGGGGAACCACCATGTGCACCACCCAAGGGCACTCCAATCTGCCAATTCTCATCCCTCTGTGGGAGAGTGCTAACCTCCGGTAACTGAGTGGACGGCACTGTGGGAGTCGAGTGAGAGGGGATCTGGGGAGGAACCCCCCCAAACGCCCTCTCTCCGAAACCCCCCCAAACGCCCTCTCTCCGAAACCCCATGTCGCCCACGCAACACCCAGGAAAGCAGCTCCCCCTTGGACATCCCTACTACATTGGAAATGCCCAAAACCTTGGCTATCAGGTGCAAGCCACAAACATCCACCCCAGTCAGCCTCTCCTCCGTCACGTGGTACCGCTTACTCACAAAAACTCTAGCATCCTCCTCACTGGTTACTAACGGCACACCTTCAAGTGACATCTCTCACTCATCGTCAGTGCTAATGCACGACATACTGAAGTCCACAAAAAAATTCTCGAGACAAAAGTGTTAAACTTCCTATGCAAGCACTAATTACTAAAATAACTGGAGTCTCTTAAATGCATTACTAATTGCCATACAAAAAAAATATTCTTCAATATGCATGCTAAAATACAAACAAACAAATGTTGTACAACTCTGCAAAAATGTATACTGTTCACAAAATCCTAAGCAAGGTCGCCATTTGTTACGAACTGGCACTCGGGTACACAAGGGCTCTCAATCAGGACTCGAATACGGCTCGCTGCCACAACGGAAACACACGATCCCAACCCCTGAGTACTGCCAGCCGAACAAAAAACACCAATACCCTCCAGAGTTCAATCTGCTATAACGGGGTATACAAGAACTCGGTACTAGTGTTCAACAACAGACTAATAAAGAGACAGGAATTATCTAGTCTGGTCAACAATCAAACAAAGAAGTAAGAAACAACAACACCAAAGAATAGTGTTGGCCGAAGCCGAAGTAATCCACCCTTGACTAAGAACTTAAGAAGTCCTCCACCCTCTACTTCGGATCGGCACTATTACGTTACGTTAATTAATAGTCCTTAAGCATCGAGCAAGGAATCTTCTGAAAAAAGTTAGATGCTTCTCGGATGCTCGTAAGAAGTACGTGTCGGATTTTGAACAGTAATTCAATAAGCAAAACACTGGCAATTAAATACTATTAAAGGTTTAAATTGGCATAAGAATAATTAAAAGAATATGCAATAGTAAATGGCAAACATTTAAAAAGAAGTACTCCGCAAATGCAACGGCAATAGCCTACTCGGATTGTGCTCGTGGGCCACTAATCACTAAAGTAGCCAAGCTTGCAACACATGAAATCAATAGTGCATAAACAATATCATACATAAGGAAAGCTTCAATACTATTCTGTATCTACTAATCGAGTAAAGTCTAGCTGGGGTACTGTGGGCAAAAGGTAGCAATGACTGAGCAAAAACGGCTCGTAGCCTAGCGAAGTCCTCACAACTCTTTAAAGTATTACGTTAAAACTAACAAGTGCACTTTGAGAAATCCAGATCCCTTGTATCTGGTTTTCTCCCGGCTCCTTGACAAAGTAAAAACAAACTGTTAATAAAATACAGGGTGGTTAGGCTCTTGCCCTCACGCACTGTAAATTATTAACTCAACACAGTCAGCCGCGAAGACAACCTAGGCTTCACTGAACCGAAACGAGTATGCAGGTTTATCGCTTAACCACTGCATCAAACAACAACTCGTAACACAGAAAAGCCTTACCACAGTCTAGCATTACCTAGACTAGCAGAAAACAGGAATAATAATAATAACACACAGGGAAATGCATATACAAGTGCAACAAACATAAATCAATCCTATTCTAAGTTAACCCTTCCAAAATAGGCTATCTAATAGGCAAATATCTCGTGAGAACTCAAGCGATAATACGTTGGCTGACTAGCTCTGCACCAACGGGACCATGTCCGGTCTAGCTCCTGCTCACCTGCCACAAGAACCCACTGTGACGCATGTCCAGTGTGAGCATGCTGTACAGAACGCCTAGTCATGCCCCACTCTCGCTAGGATCGTCAGGGCAGGAACTTTGGCTGTAGTCTATGTAGAGTTTCCTAACTTAGTTCATGTGAGCCGTTGTACTATAAGTATGATGAATATGTATTTTGTTTTCATCTGAGTCAACGAGTTCTATTTTATATCATTAGTTATAAGTATTGTGTGTAAAACTTATTTGTAATGATGGGAGGAGAAACGGCCACAGTTGGGGGTCAGTGGGTGCGCCAGGCGGGAGGTGGGCCTAACTAACTAGCACTCCCCAATCCCCCCTCCCCTCAGTGCTAGGGGAGCCTTTGTCTATCCCAGAGGAGAGAGAGAAATTACGTAATGGTTGTCAGTGGGCGGTCCTTAGTAGTTCACGTTGGGCTCACTAGAGGGCCGGGTATAAAAAGGGAAGTCTAGCCATTTTTTCATCAGAACTCATTAAGCAGAGCGACTTCTCATTTCCCTTGCTAACTATATATATTCTTCTGACTGATGTGAACTTTCTCTACTACCTTACATTCTTATCTCCTCTCTTCCCTGCCTGTTTAACTTGAGGGGGGGCTTTTTGCGATCCTTTAAGTAAAGTCTGCTGGTGCGAGTCCTGTGGACCTGCACGAATTTACTAGGATACCCGTGGGAGTCTGGGGGCATTTTCTTGTCTGTGTGCCTGTGTGTCTAGTGTTGTGTTGTGTGAGGGCCCTTGCCTATCCCACTCAGCACTGTGCTAGCACGTCTTGCGTTTGTTTTAGGGTCGCCAGGAGAGAGTCAGATACTTGGGATCTGAGTCTCTCAAGAGAGCACCCTTTCAATTAGAGTAATTTGGCGCACAGACTTGGGAACGTCCCTAGGCTAGAGCAGGTGGCTCAGCCCGGGTATCCGAAGCCTATATCCTTCCGGCTAGACCTCTGCCACCTGGCAGATTAACAGCTAGGGGTTTATTATTTCTGTATGCTTGTTATTGTGCCACAGTTTACCGTTTTTGTGAGCATTGTGAGTCAGGGTGTGGCTTAGAGACTCTGTCCGAGCAGGCTTGCCTGACTAAGAGTGAGAAGCACACCTGTATGTGGTTATGTTGCGAGTTGCTGCCTTTATTTAATTATACCTATGCCATTATACACTGTATGGCCTATCACTAGTATTTATTCCTGCTTATGAGTTAAGAGTTCTCTAAATCCGTAACTTACTTTCTTTGCTAAGCATCAGATCCTACAGTAGCCGCATGCAGTTTAGAAACCCGCATCTTGTCTACCTGTACGATGTTTTGATGACTGTTTGCTTTCACCTTCTTTCACGCAGGGGTGATTAGTTGTATTAATTAACGTAACGTTAAATGTACTTTCTTCTAGTTTGTTATTAACTCCTTCAGACATATTATGTTCCAATAAGTCCGAGGAGGGGGGAGCCCCGGGATCATTGCCACTGCCCCGCACTACACTCACAACAACACTACGGCCGTTAGAATTATCGGAGGTGGATGAGGTTGCCACCAACGGTTTTAACGTAAGGTAACTTACCGGACTTACTGAGCTCCATATGATGCTAGTGTGTCATATAACTTATTATAGAGGTATGGAGATAAGTCCATATGACGCGATCGCGTCATATGAGTTTTTGGTTCACTAGTCCATATGACGCGATCGCGTAATATATGTCTGGGGGAGTTAAATTGTTTCTGCAATTTAATTCCGTTATCTATCTTTTCCTTGAAGCTTTAAGTCAACTTAATTGTGTGATCTTTTATATAGCCTGCTTGACTATCAGCAGTCTATAGTGCGTGCACCCTGTAACCGAGTCATAGGATACCTTGTTGTCCAGGCAGGACTCTTGACGGTTTGGGGTGGTTTGTTGCCTGGGTTTATAGATAAGGGTGGGATCTAGCGTTTTCCGTTGTTGCTTGTTGCCGCATACCTAGTCCAATAGAAAGAGCCAAGTGTTTATATATCCCAGGACGTAACAAATGGCGACCTTGCATAGGATTTACTGAACAGAGGAATATAGTGGTCATTTGTTTTGAGATTCCTTATGATTAAAGGAATACAGTGGACATAGATTTTTTTTTTTTTTTTTGAGGAGCAACCAATATAACACATTAAAGACTTTAAATAACATTAGTATATACATACTTGCATAGGAGATAAGGCACATTCTATAACCGTGAAAATTACTGCAGTGCACAAACATGTCTAATACATCAGAACACAGTGGTGGGTCAGGTCACGATACGGGCTCGGAGGGAGAAAGACCTGTGGAGTGGCTAGTCGATAGCGAGGAGGGTGCTAGACGATTTTTAGAGGTGCCCCTTACCGCTGCCAGGGTGTTGAAGCTGAATAAGTATGGCTTAAAGTGTGTGGCAGGTCTTCAGGGTCACCAGGGTTTAAGTGGCATGAGGAAAGATCAGCTGAGGACTTTGATATTGGGTTTAGAAGGGAGAGACCTGGGTGGAGAGGCGACTGGGGGCCCAGGTCTCCAGCCCCCCCTCCACTCTACCCCCGTATCAAACGTCAGGGTGCCTGAATTTAGTACATACCCCCAAGTTGATGGTCAATGGCAGCGTGGAATTCAATCACAGGGACCCTCCCCATTAAATGCATCTTCCCCTCCTCAAGTGTTGACTCCAGATTTGTTGTTTCGGCTTGAGATGGCCAAGGTTGAGGTTGCTAGAGCTCAGGTTGAGGCTACCGAGAGACAGGCTAGTGTGAAGGCTGAGGCTGCAGAGAGAACAGCTATACGAGAGGCTGAAAAGCAGGCAGAGTCTACTAGGTATCGGGCTGACAGGGAGCTGGAGATCTCTCGAGTGGAGGTAACAGGGCGAAATATTGGGGGAGGTAACAGACATCGGGACCAATCATTGTCGCACCTGCTTAAACTAGTTCCTGTGTTCGATGAATCATGTGTGACTGAGTTTTTTATGCGATTTGAGAAGAAGTGTCAGGAACACCAGTGGCCTCAGGAAAAGTGGGCAGCATTAGTTTCATCAAGACTCCTAGGAAAGGGGCTAAAAGCGTATGATGCACTACCTTTAGAGTCCTGTTTAGTTTATGATGAGCTAAAGAAGGCTGTGCTACGGGCCTATGAGTTACAACCAGAAACTTACCGCTTGAAGTTTCGGGGTGTTACTAAGGGCAAGGATAGTACCTTCCTAGAACACGCCCGGGACTTGTCTGATGTACTACGACATTGGCTGCGTTCTGAGAGGGTAGCTACTTTTGAGGAGTTGAGGGAGCTGGTTCTCTTGGAGCAGTTCTTTAAGTGCACAGGCGGGGACTTAACATTAAATATAAAGGAAACAAATCTTAGAACTCTCCAGGAGGCAGCAGAAATGGCTAACCTTCGACTGTCATTAATTCGAGGGTGCGAAGCAGCAGCTAGGAGTGAGTCGGGTGCAAAGGATCGTACCCCTCCCCCTCCCAAGAATTTTGATACACATAAATACACAAAACCAGGTAGCACTGACAATAAAACTGAACATAAACCAAATACCGTCCCGAATAAGAAGTCTAATGGTACCTCCCACTCCCAAGGGAATCCAAAGAGTAAAGAGTGCTTTGCATGTCACAAGGAGGGTCACTTTGCAAATGCTTGTCCGAACAAGCCACCAAACAAGGTTGTGTCATTGGCCCGCAGCATAGGGGTGTTGCCTATATCTTCTGAGTTTGCCAAGGGTAGTTCGTCAGAGGTTGGGACACAGCCTGTGTTCAAGAGTCTGGAAGGCTCGAACCCTGTCCGCGACGTCTTTGGGGGTCATAGAGGGCATGGTTTTGTGAGGTGGGCTGGCGAAAGGCGAGGAGTTAAGCTATTGCGTGATACTGGGGCTTCTCAGACCTTGTTAAAGAACTTTACTGGTAGGCCGATTAACGCTGCTCGGGTGATGGTAGTTCAGGGGATCAATGGTACGAAGTCCTACCCGCTGGTGCGGATGGAGCTGGAGGTGGGTGGTGTGGCGAAGGAGCTGGATGTCGGAATCGTAGAGAACTTGCCTGTTGGGGGCGTCGACCTCCTCCTCGGCAACGACTTTGCGGTGCCTGCTTCTAAGGTTTCACCCTTGGTCGTTGCCGAGAAGGCGGCCGACGTTAGTAGGGAGGAACAGGAGCGGGTTGAGAAGTGTAGCGTACAAACCATGGCGTGTGTTGTGACGCGTTCTCAGACATCCGGAGCCTTGCAGCCACCACCTCAGTCTATCAAACCGCGGAGGAAAGGTCACAAGAAAACGGGAAGTGTTGGTCAATTGGAGAGTTTTGAGGCGGCAGTGTTTCTTGGTGACTCATTATTGGCACCTATGTTAGAGTCTGGAGAGGCCCCAGGACCTGTCACAGCTAGTGAGGAGGTAGGGCAGGAAAAGACTCCGAGGCAGCAACGTTACACACGGAGAGAAAAAAGGGTTGCTCAGTTTGATATTGGGGGAGGACTTGGGTTGCTTCGGAAGCATCTAGACAGGTTGGTTCCCTCAGATATTTGTAAACTGCAGTTGGAGGATCCGGAAGTTCAGAAGTGTGGTAATGGTGCTGTCGAGATCAAACACGAGGACGGGGAAACATGTCATGTGAACCTGTTGGAGGAGGCAACCACCTGAGCAGCCTACTGTCCCTGCGTTGGTCTGCCGCGGCCATGGTGGAGAAGGAGAGGGGGGCAGTAGGGCACAGGTGGAGGAGAGTAGGGATTGTCATGTCTCGGCGGAGCAGTGGGCGGGGGACACGAGTCTGGTGGCTGTGGAAGCGCTAGAGCACCTGCCTGAGCAGCAGTGTGCAGCGCTCCAGCACCAGCTCGGTTCATACCCCACTGGTCGTGCCGAGCCCCTGAGTCTCACAACTCGGGCGGTGCAAGATGTTCCGCGGGCAGGTCACGTGAATGTTGAAAGACCGTTAGCCTCGTTGTTTCGGTGGTTCAAGGTGGGCGACGAGGCTTTGGCATGGTTGCCAGGTCAGGGTCGACCCATGGCTGCCAAGGGTGGTGGTCAAAAGGAGGACATTGAGCAGATTGGTGAGGTTGGCTGTGGAGTGGCTGTGCCCGGTCGTCGCATAGCCTCCCAATGCTGCTCTAGTCTAATGCAACAGCCCTACCATAGACCGACTGTATCTGGCCATGTCGCTAAAAGCGGTGATGCTGCGCAGGCAGATGTCGTCACAAGGAATGCGGGGGTGCGCATGTACGGTATCGGCGGGGAAGCCTTAGCAATAATGAACTATGGGTACTGATTGTCCCTCTCATGACCTGGCTGTTCTAGGGACGAAGGTGGAGAAGGAGGGTCTCGGCTGGGTTGTGGAAGGGCACTAGGATTGTTATTCTGCGAGATAAGTTGTTTACTAGGCTGTGGCAGTGCATCCGCATGTTTGTTGCTTCTCCAGGCCTGATGTATGGGGTAGAATCCGACATGCAGGCTGGAGATAGTGCAAGGCTCAGTTTAATTCCCTACCGTATAAATCCTGCTCGACAGCCTGTGGTGCAAGCAGAGCTGGATTACGTGTTGACGAAGGGTCTGAGGGATAAGGAATGTCGTGAGTGGTCGTTGCCTGTAACTTTGCAACCGGTGTTAAGTGGCAAGATCAGTGAGTGTGTTGATTGCGAGAGTGTGTGTGCATTATCCCTGACAGACGCCTATACCTTATCGAGAGTTGACGACACCATAGACCGCCTCGGGGCTGCATCGCGTATCACGAAGGTAGAACTAGTGAAAGGTTATTGGCAGGCCCTGTTTCCGGAAATAGCGAAGAGAAATGCCAGTCTTGTGATGAACTGGGCAGTTTATCAGTGCCAGGTGTTGTTTTGCTGCCGGGACACAAGTTTGATGTGTGGCATGCTAAGGGCACTGATAATGTTTTAGCTGATTGTTTGTCACGGGAGGGTTTGTTTGCAGGAGAACCCTCGCTGTTCAGTCAGTGTGTGTTGAGAGTGGAGGAAAATAGGCTGTCACTGTAGTTCAGCCAAAACAAAAACAATTAAAAAAGCAAAAACCTTATAACAACTCTTTATTTTTATAACGTGTAGAATTTTGTATAAAATGTTGTAGCAGTATCTAAGTTGAATGTTTTCGCTTATTGTCGCTAAGTTAGTTGAACTTGCTCGGTGGAGTGCAACAGTCTTTATGTTTTTTATATATAGTGCCTTGTGTTGCAACAGTGTGTGGTACTATGAGAAGCTTTCTGTTAGATATGAAGAACTTAGTCAAGTGTCTTATATCTTGGGGGAGGTGTGACGCTCCTGCATAGTAGCCACGTGCGGGCATGCGCGAGGGTCGGCTGCCCAGCCGTTTAGAAACCGGCTGGCAGCCAGCTTTTCCTTAGTATATATCCTACGACAATGTCTGGGATATTCTTATGTTGTTTCTCAGCTTGAAGCTGCCCTTATTCTTAACCAACGCATCTTAGTATATTTTATTCTCGATAGTTGATTGTTTCATTATAATATATAAGATGTATGTCTAGTGAGACTGGGAGGAGACGAGCGTGAGTGAGAGACTGGCTGGGGGACGTTGCTTCGCGCGGGCGCGGAGAGACTAGCTTGGGACGAGCCTGATTGTTGCCAATTGATCGCAACGTTAGGCTTAGTTTCGACTCACGCAAGGGGTAGAGGATTTTGACCCGGCAACGGTGTTGAGTGTTGCCAAGCATGGGATGTATTTCGCATGCCTAGGGTGGTGTCCAGACAGATTCAAGACTCAGAGCTCACCTCACTGTCGTACCCTTCGGACCCCCTTGATATCTATCCCTCTCAACCCCCACTTAGAAACTTTCTCTCTTACTGTGTATACCTTCTTTCCACTACTTCACCAATCTATTTAATTACCCCATCCCCTTGATAGACCTTATATCTATCATTGTATTAACGACGAGCTCTCAGATAACTAGATAGGATTTTGGGCCTTATGCAGAGATAATTGTTAATGAGACCTAGGAAGCTTTTTTGTTGTCTCATATTTGGTGGTTTCATGCTTGCTAGTGGGTTCTTGTGGCAGGTGAGCAGGGGCTAGACCGGAGGGGGGGCTTTTTGTGATCCTTTAAGTAAAGTCTGCTGGTGCGAGTCCTGTGGACCTGCACGACTTTACTAGGATACCCGTGGGAGTCTGGGGGCATTTTCTTGTCTATGTGCCTGTGTGTCTAGTGTTGTGTTGTGTGAGGGCCCTTGCCTAGCCCACTCAGCACTGCGCTAGCACGTCTTGCGTTTGTTTTAGGGTCGCCAGGAGAGAGTCAGATACTTGGGATCTGAGTCTCTCAAGAGAGCACCCTTTCAATTAGAGTAATTTGGCGCACAGACTTGGGAACGTCCCTAGGCTAGAGCAGGTGGCTCAGCCCGGGTATCCGAAGCCTATATCCTTCCGGCTAGACCTCTGCCACCTGGCAGATTAACAGCTAGGGTTTATTATTTCTGTATGCTTGTTATTGTGCCACAGTTTTACCGTTTTTGTGAGCATTGTGAGTCAGGGTGTGGCTTAGAGACTCTGTCCGAGCAGGCTTGCCTGACTAAGAGTGAGAAGCACACCTGTATGTGGTTATGTTGCGAGTTGCTGCCTTTATTTAATTATACCTATGCCATTATACACTGTATGGCCTATCACTAGTATTTATTCCTGCTTATGAGTTAAGAATTCTCTAAATCCGTAACTTACTTTCTTTGCTAAGCATCAGATCCTACAGTAGCCGCATGCAGTTTAGAAACCTGCATCTTGTCTACCTGTACGATGTTTTGAGGACTGTTTGCTTTCACCTTCTTTCACGCAGGGGTGATTAGTTGTATTAATTAACGTAAGGTTAAATGTACTTTCTTCTATTTTGTTATTAAATTGTTTCTGCAATTTAATTCTGTTATCTATCTTTTCCTTGAAGCTTTAAGTCAACTTAATTGTGTGATCTTTTATATAGCCTGCTTGACTATCAGCAGTCTATAGTGCGTGCACCCTGTAACCGAGTCATAGGATACCTTGTTGTCCAGGCAGGACTCTTGACGGTTTAGGGTGGTTTGTTGCCTGGGTTTATAGATAAGGGTGGGATCTAGCGTTTTCCGTTGTTGCTTGTTGCCGCATACCTAGTCCAATACAAAGAGCCCCGTGTTTATATATCCCAGGACGTAACAAGCCCCAGCCAAATCCACCGCAACCCTGCTCACAAGCTGGACAGGAGAACACGAATACATCCCTCGACCCACCATAAACAACGCACCCCTAACACATACACACACACCCAAAATTCTAGGAGTAACATATGATACTCATATGACATTCAAACAGCACACCACAAACACGAAAAAGAAACTGACACCCAGACTTAACCCTCTCACGACCATATGATGCAGAGGTTGCCAGATTAGCAATAAGAAATAGAGTTCTCTCACTCTTATAATTACCTCTCCAAAATTAGTTTTCTGCCCACAGCTAACTCAAATATAACTGCAGAGGTTAAAGTAACTAAACTAAAGGTTTCTAAATACCCCTGATGGTAACAAAGGTTTTAAAGTATCCCTAATAGGCTCAAAATTGCGTCAAGAACGTGAGAGGGTTAACACCCTCAGGTCACTTGCTCACACAAAATTTGGACACAACAAAGAAACCACCATCACAGTTTATAAACAATACATAAGATCAGTGATGGAATACGCAAGCCCAGCCTGGGCTTCTAGCCTAGCTAAAACACATCACAATACCTTACAGACTCTTCAAAACAAAGCCCTAAAAATCATTACAGGCTGCACAGCTACTACACCCACAGATCACCTACATCAAGAAACCAAAATCTTCAAAGTCAAAGACCATCTGGACATGAGAGGCACCCAATTTCTGGCAGCAGCCTCTATGAACCAAAACCACCCACTACACTACATGGCAACACACCCACAGACACCAAGAAATATCAAAACAACACCCAGCACACGTATCACACACAAATACTGCCCTCTCTCCCTCCCTGCCCACCCCAAACCAACTTCCAGAAGCACATCCATACTCATATCTCCCGCCGATCCATCCACTCACTCATAGACAACACGCAGCTGCAAGCACGACCTCCCGAAATCCATCCTTCCGAATCCTCCCTTCCTCACAAGGACAGAGTCCACCTGGCCAGGCTGAGATGCGGACACCATCCAGCTATCAGAAGAGACTGGATGATTCCGTCGTCGACACCTGCCCGGGATGTAACACAGCTCCCCATACCATCAAACACATCATAGAAGACTGCATTTCACACAACCACTTACGCCAACAACACAATCTACACTCAATGAGAGCTATGTGGGAAAGCCCGATCGCGGCCATGGCCTTCCTCAGGGACTCGGGGCTGTTTGGCCAGGCAGTTTAGGGAACAACAACAACAACAACTATGCAAAGATAGTCTAGGATGGACAAATATAAATATGACGTTAGTCCTAGGTACAAGGCAATTAAGTTTAGAATAAAATTATAAAGGAAATCTGATGAATAATTACGCACCTATACTAAAAATAATCTTAGCCGTATTTGGTATAACGAACTTCAATCAACAGAACGTGTAGTGAATTAAAATAGCCAGACTTGTAGGCTAGGAATATAAAATAAAATTACTTCACAGAACTATGGTAGTGAATCAGAATTAGCCAGAAATATAGGCTGGAACGTAGTAAGGTAGAATAGAAATTCCCGAACTGATAAATAAAGATTATTTATTAACCGTATAACGTGGTCGACCGAATTATTCATGAGACTTAGTATACAATAAGAATATTAAATATGGAATGTATAAAGTAGTCGTTATACAGAATGGTAATTAAACAAGGGGGGAGAAATCGAACTTTCTTGAAATGAAATATAAATGGACTTAGAAACGTCCGTAAATCGAAATTATATTGATTATAATACAGGAATGAAAATAACTCTCTCTATTAACACTTAATTTCACACTACTTCACACACAGATATTAACACAATTGAAATAAGATCTGAGTGTGTTCACGGATAGTTTACGTGTAGTGTAGTGTATAAATCTTAGGTGAAATAAATATATAACATGTATATGGAATATAAATGACTTATATCCAGAGTGTTATAGATATAGCAAACCGTAATTTTAGTGTGTCTTGTTCTCTTAACACGAGGGAAAAGTTATGGCAAGGAGAGTCCGAATATGGCCTCTAAGTTACATTAATTCGAACACTAACATATCATACATAAATCCTTCAAAACAATTCCAAACACAGTAACACATAAACACTTAGACTGGGAGAGGGGAGGAGAAGTAGGATCCGTGAGAGATCTGGGCGACGTGACACAGGAAAGTTCCTCCTTCTGTTGGCACCAGAGGGGGACGTCGCTCTCCACACTAGAAAGGGCACTTCTAGTTCACCTACACACACTCACTCCTACCACTGCTGCCAGGGCTCAACCAGTGTACACAATCCGTTCCACCCGAAAGTTAACAGGGAAAGTATTTCTTTGGTTAAGTTGCCTACCTTTCATTGAAATTTCTCAGGTAGTATCACACATTAGAGGTGATAACCTGGCTAATGGATGTCGGAACAGGAGGAGCATTTGGATTCTGTTTTTTAAATGATTGTGAAGTTTATTAATGGTCTTAATAATATAATAGACATAGGGATACATGGGTAATGATATTCTTTATTTATTAAAATCAACTTTATATTTTAAAAAGCTTGCCTGTTGGAAGGAAAATTATGTTACATTTATTTGGACTTTCATCCATTAGTGATGATATTTGTAAAGCTTTCGTTACCTGTGTTTTATCTTCTCTTTTGGTTATTGGTGGCCTTCATCACAGTAGAGGTGGTTATTCTGGTCGAAAGCATTGTGGTAGAATGTTGAAGGTTGGTGAGTCATTTGCATAAACTCCTCCTCATCATAATCAAGATCGAGTTCTAATTTGGGAGATGCACTTGTGTAGTATCGCGGGGCCGTGCGATCTGCCCGGAAGTACCAGATTATCCCTGATGAGTGGCCTTGGTCCTGTGGGTACCGGTAGAGGGCGTTGTTTTTGGAGGGTATACTGTGGTATTCTTTGTGGTTGTGGTATGGGGTGCTGTGGTATTCCTTCCTCTCCCTTGTTCTTATTTCTTTTCTTTCCCCTGATTGATGCTATTCGGGATATTTGTATAGGCAGTGCTTCGTTATGTGGGGGTAGATCTTGTGGTGGTTTTCATATTGTCCCTTCCAGCCCCGTCATATCACTATTATTAGACAATTTTATTCAGATTAGAAAGGGTAAATGGAAGTCAGCGGGTTTATTAAGAGTCTTTATCCTTATAATTTCCACAGGTCCTTCCAAAGCTGTATATAATCGCCTAATAATAGCAAGAATAAACTGTCAAATAAATGCATACATACACAAATGTAAAGACCGAGTGCTCCACGCGAAGTGTGGTTCCCCACAAACGTTTATTGATAAAACTAAACGCGTATGGAATACAAGACGGTGTGTTGAAATGGATATAAAATTGGCTCAGTGTCAGAAAGTAAAGAGTAGTCATAAACGGTAAAGCATCCAAATGGATCAATGTAAGTAGCGAGGTACCCCAGGGATCAGTGCTGGGGCAAGTTCTCTTTCTAATTTACATTAACGACATAGATGATGGTCTCACCTGTACAATCTCAAAGTTTGCTGACGATACCAAAATTGCAAACATAGCGTACTCTCAATTGAACATATGCAACATACAGATATGCAACATACAGTAATCTAGATAAGTTGTCACAGTGGGCTCTAACTTGGCAAATGTGTTTCTATACGGATACATGTAAAATACTTCATACCGGAAACCGAAATGAGGAAGCAAACTAGTTAATGAATGGCATCCAGCTTAAAAGTGTAATGGCGGCATTCCAGGCAGCCCTGTTAAGAGCTGCCTCACTTGTCAGGTTCTTTGATTTAAGATCAGACCGCAAGTTCTGTTTCCATGTCTTTCTTGGTGTGCCCTTTGGTGCTGCTCTCTCCACATTCATGGATTTGCATATTTTCAACCAAGCTAAATTCATCCATCCTCTCCACATGTCCAAACCATTCTAGCCTGCTAGGACGCATATCATCACTGATGCTTTTGATACCTAACCTTCTCCTTAGCTCTTCACTTGATATCCTATCTTGCAGTTTGGCACCACACATCATTCTCACCATTCTCATCTGCGTCATAATATTCAAAGGGTTCATGTTCAATAGTTTTGGCCTAGTTATTTGGAGCAGGGTATAGTATAGGAGCAACACGATATTATATTTTACAAAGAGGAATGAAAGAAGGTAAGAGTATTCAATCTAAAAATACTAGATTTATAAGTTGAAGTCTATAGGGAGAAACTTAACCCTTTGAAAATCATGATGCAGTGTGGTCTGGCTATCATTAGTTATTGTTATCCAATATAGGAAGGATTATATGGGTAAAGACTATCCAAATTAACCCTCTGGCTTCCATATACACTTCCTAATATGAATAAGATCGTTTAATACTAGCCAGAAAGCAGTAACAAAAATGCATCATGATATCTACTAAGGGTTAATGATGTAAGCCCAGACTCTTCTTAGGGTAAAGGTCGTTGCACACTGACACGAAAGCCCCTCCAGGCGAGTTCCCAACTCAAAATTTCAGCCTGATACGGCGAATCGGCAACATAATCGTGGATATCGGAAATTAGCCGTGGGTGACTCTCACGGTCCAAGCGACGTATCAGAGATTTTGAGCTGTTCAAAAATTCGTGGAAATCCCCCAGCAACTGTAAAAAATCATCTGAGTCTGGTCTCCATCACGAACTCGCCGTATCACAATCGTGTGGTCCGTAGCAAAGACGTATGGTCCGTATCAAAGCTGTATGGCCCGTATCAACGTCGTCTGGTGCATAAGCCTGCCGTGCGGACCGTATATCTTCCGTGCGTAAAATTGGCAACGGTCAAGTTGGCAACCGCGCGTCTAGCCTCAATCCGGTTGCACATCTCACGGCGTCGATACGGCGTTGATACAGTTCTTCTCAGTTGTATAGCAGTCTTTTGGGTCGTATCTTTTCCGTGGACTAGACGTGTACCCTTCGCACAACTTTTCCTATCTTCTTCGTAGCATTCGTTTCTCCACCGTATCGGCATCGCTAGAGTCTTATCAAGTCGTGTGGAAGAGATACGGTAGAGACACAACTCTAACGATGCCAGCCATTTTAGCCGTGATCTCTAGTAAATTCGGCAAGACACAGGATTTGTATGTGTAAGACAACTGCAGAGGTTGAAGTAACTAAACTAAAGGTTTCTAAATACCGCAGATGGTAACAAAGGCTTTAAAGTATCCCCAATAGGCTCAAAATCGCGTCCGGAGAGGGTTAAGTGAAACCGGCCTTTGCCCGGGACATTTATGTATCAACAAATGTACAAAGTTAATTTGAAAAAAGGGTTTGCCGAGGCTCTTTCTATCTATCTATATCTATCTATCTATCGTTCGTATTATGTTGTGTTACGACCGGGACTCGTATAAAACAAGGGCTCTTAATCATTGGACTAGAAAGGCACACAGCCACAACGGTAACACTAGATCCAACCCTCGAACTTATAATGCCGGCGCACAAAAACACCTATACCCTCCAGAGTTAAATCTGCGATAACGGGGTATCCTATAACTCGGTATAAATGCACTACTACTACAGGCTGATGATCTCTGATACAGCCTGATCACAACAACATACAATTACGTTAATAATGTATACAAGGAAAAGGATAGAGAGCTTAATTAAATCACTGAAATGATTTAATGCAAACAAGAGGAAGGTATAATTAAAGTTACTCTAAACAATAATAAACTGTCACTCCTATATTAAAGAAAGTGAAAATGAAAGTCCTAAAGCATCGAGCAGGAATCTTCTGAAGAAAGTCTGATGCTGCTTAAGATGATCGAATTGGATTTTGAACTGTTATATAAAGCAGGAACAAGATATGACACGTGTATGGACATACAGTGTTAACTGGCACGAGAATAATAATAAATGCGCAATAGTATTATCTCCAACAACAAAAGAAGTACTTCCTCAGGCAATGTAAAAGCCTGCTCAGGTTGTGCAACTCAACAACAACCAAGGCTTACAATCAACGTGAATAAAAATGCTGCATACATAACATAAGAGTTTATAATCCTTATCGGGTGTCTGCTAGGCGAATAAAGTCTAGCTGGGATGTAGTAGGCTAGGAAACAATGGCTGAGCAAGCGGCTTGTAGCCTAGCGAGTTCCTTAACCTAACAAGTGCGCATGGGGGTAATTAGACACCTCTGCCTGTGCTGACGTATTTGAGCTGTTTCCATCACTAAAATATTCATTTTACCATATATAGCATTAATACTTATCCATACGCGCCTATTATGGGTTGATTATAAAGGTATTAACCTGAAACAACAATAAAACGAGTGAAAACAGCGTTTGGATGGTCAAAATCGGAGATACAGACCGCGAGTTATATAATGTATGGGTGAGGCAACCTGCTTTCCCGCCAATTTCCCCCAAGGCCACTGAGACACATCGATCGATACTCTCTCTCTCTCTCTTGCACTCGCTTGCTAACAGTGATGTCAATGCCCTGCTTGCAACTCGCTAATGTTAGCACGAAAATATACCTCAGAATAAGGGAATAACAGGGAAAATAGGTGATAACTGAAGGAGGGGAGGAAAGAGGGGAAGGAGGGGAGGTAGAGGAGTGATATTTTGCATGGCCCAGGGGCCAAAACATTTTTTTTTTTTCGATGTTTAAAGTTGATTTTTTTTTTTTCTCTGACTCTTAAGAGTCTTCCCGCAGTCCGCCGGAGGAACTCTTAAGAGTCTTCCTGCAGTTCCCGAGTTAAGACTGTACGGCCAAATTACGTTAAATGACGGGGTGCTCTCTTGAGAGATCCAGATCGCTAGTATCTGGTTCTCTCCTGGTGACCCTCTCAAAGTCAAAGCAAAACGAGTTAGCTCAGTGTTGGGTGGCAGAGGCAAAAGCCCTCACTCGCAACACAGTGCTAAACTCACAAGGTACACAGTCAGAAAGACGACCTAGGCTTCCCAGGTATCCGTTGCGATTGTACAGGTTCAACAAAACCTGGTACACATCGGAAATCACAACACTAGTAGCCTTACCCCAGTCTAGCATTAAATAGCCCAGCAGACAACCAAGCAAAAGGTAGGGAGACACCGCGAGTGTGTCGAACCTCTACAGACAAAATGTTAACCCCTCCAAAATGTCTAACTAAACATGAAATATCTGAGAGCTTCAGCATATAATACGATGGCCGATATATGAAATCGTGCAGAACCAAAGGGGAGTTATGATGTTAAATAGATTGGAAGAATGAGAGGTAAGAAGTTGAGAGAGAGAGAAAGTGTTCTATAGGTAGAAGTCGGGGACAGGTGGTAAGGGAGGTGTGAAATGTATGCTGGTCAGGCAAGCTCTGAGCAAAGAAGACACAAGGCAGCAGGGAGAGCGGGGGGGACCACTTCCTGATGCGGCAGGAGGGTGGTGAGGCGGCCAGCCACTCAGAGGGCCCGGCCGTGGCATGACGTCACCGAGACAACGTGTAACACTACGCGACTACCCTCTGCCTCCTGTACTTACTCACTCACACTCTCTAGCTGTATCATTCAGTCTTATACATTAAACTTATAACTGATGATACAAAATATAATGCATTGTCACAGGCGAAAATAAAGATCACTTCTGTACTGCCTGTGACATGACGATTCACAAGAAAGAAAGTACAACATTGTAGATAGACTGCAGCCAAATACATTGCCCTGGCGAGTGTTAGCGAGTGGCCAAGCGAGCGGCTGAGCCCACGTGGCGTTCTGCTAAGCTGCAGGCGTCACAGTTGCTATCATTAGAAGATTATACATAAATCAGGAATATCTGTTTGGGTTGTTAGAAGGATAATTAACCTTTTCAGCACGATGACGTTGTTTTGATTGTATTCTGGTTACCATTAGGAGACGTTTCTTTAGCTTATAATCTACCTCTAAGACATAAAGAGGTAAATACTTTCTTCATAAACCCTCTGAATAACATAGAGCCTTCTTTGCCCTTTGGAAATACGATGATGCATTTCTTTTCTATCTTTTCTAGATGAACGTATTCAGATTAGGATAAGTATTTGGAAGTCAGAAAGTTAATTGAGATTATCTTTACCACTCTAATTCCCACAGATTCTTCCTAAATTGGATAACATCGCCTTATGATATCCAAAATATACTGTCAACATGCGTCATAATTTTGAAAGGGTTAAACTGCATACAATTGTTTAATTGTAGCCAAAATAAAAGACAAGCAATGCGTCATCGTGCTGAAGGGGTTAAGATCATTTTTGCTCAGAAGCAAAACAGACACCGAGAATATTAACCCTTGTCTAGCGGGGGGTTTTAGGCTTATTTGGGCATATTCAGGGCCTCCTGCATGATAAATTAAGTATCTGCATGAAAAAACAATTATTTAGCAAAAACCTAGGCGTTAAAAGCTTCAAAATAAGACCAGAACGACCTACGTAGCACTCGTGGTTCTCATACAGTGATACCAGTAACAGTGGAGTTTAGCGTATAGCGGCATATTTTTCCCAGCTATGCTCACTACTGGCTATACTGCCGGCCTCTCGAGAACACAGGGAACATGAGTTAATGGGCGGCGGTAAGCCCCGGGAGTCTGCTGTCTGGCCCGCTGCGCTCCCGGCCATTTGCACTCGATTTTAACCCTTTAAAAGCCTTAATAATGCTCCTAACTTGCTGCAAATTGGAACCGGACTTATGTCCGACCCCGATCTTTAAGGGTTAAGAGAAAATGACGGGATAATTTGTATGTTGCTAAAGAGTAGGTCGTAGTTTTCCGGAAGGGGGCGACGAGTCGACAGATGGAGAAATTGAGCTTTGGAAGCATTGAAAGTAACAAGTTTTTCTGTGCTCCAATTAGAGATAGTAGAGATATCAGAAAATAGGTGCTTTATGGCCTCATTACGTGAGTTTTGGAGCTCCTGCTGTGTGTGATGTTGTGGAAGGATAGTTGAATATTGGAATGCAGAGTCGTGTGCATATGAGTGGATTTGGTGGAAATGCAGTTGAGAAGGTCGTTAATGAATAATAGGAAGATAATTGAAGATAGGGCAGGAGCAGGAGGAACACTGGAGTTGATAGGTTGAGGAAGTGAATGGTGGCCATTCACAACCGCTGCTATGGATCGACCGGAAAGGAAATTAGAGACAAAGGAACAGATGGAGGGATAGAAGCAGAAGGAGGGTAGTTTGGAAATGAGGGATTTGTGCCCGACTCTATCGAAGGCCTTCGATATGTCTAGCGCACTAACTGAATAAGCTATGTAAGTAAATATATCGGAGAATATGAGACTTACAACAATTTTGAAAACACCCATCGTCTTTAACACCTTACGAGCGGCCTAGGCGGTTTATTTATATGTACCGCCCAGCGGGGTGTTTTTACCCAAAATAGGGCTGTTTACGTGATCATTTTCATGCCTAAATAAGACCCAGAGCATAAAACAAGTATCTATACCTGAAAGGGCATAAACAGAGCTTTCCAATGACACCATAACGATCCTTTTATGATGGCTAGTTTTCTTGCAACAACCGTGCAACGCGAGTGCAAAAAGCATGTAATTCGGCACTTTCCCCATACAATTCCGTATATAGCGAGTGAGAGAGGGAGGGAGGAGGTGGGATTCGTGTCAGTAGGTTCGCCACGGTGGTCTGGAGCAGTCATACGCTCGCTACTCTCCTGCCACCACTTGTCTCTCTCTCTCAGCAACATTACGTGCTGAAATTGCCACACGACCTATGTCGAGCGCCGCCAGATAGTCCAGATTTATTATACTCGACTTATGTTGCGCCCCGACAGTTATGGGTTAAGACACATGTATCTACATCATGCAAGTATGTTTAATTCAAAAGAAATTCAGAAAATAATCGAAACATCGCCTAAAGTAAAAAGTTAGTAAACAATTAGTATGTATATTTCGTCTTATACTCGTCATTATTAATTTAAGTTTATTTGTATTGTAACTTGAATCACCAGTAGCTTCTACTACCTATTCTACGTTTATTCTACTGTCACTCCAACCATTCACGGTGTTAATTAACCCCCGCTTGGATTGCTTGCTCTCTGGACCTAGTCATTAATCAACATGCTTACAGTCACCGTCAATAAACTTGGATTGTATCTGCAATGTCATATTTACTCCAGTTCTATAACAAACAAATTACAAACACACCTTTCCAAATTTAAATAAACTAACATTGTTTTATGTATGACCAGGCCGAGACTCCAACCCCGGCCTGTAGCGTACACCAACATCAAACCAACTAGAGGAGCTATTACATGTTATATAATAGCTCCTGTACACATTTGATTATATTACATTATAATACAATCAAATTTATACAGTGTTCTGTTCAGGTAATTTTGATAATTAGTCTATCAAATGGTTTGCTCTCAATCCAGAACAGAAAGGTAAGCAGGTCGTCTGGAGCCAGCAAAATGACTTATTGGAAGTTAAGGGCCTGGCGCCTTGCAATTTCCTTCTGCAGGAAAGGCCTCTCAAAGCTTTCACGAAGATTCCAAGAACCAAAATATTAAGTTGGACTAAAGATGGAGATGTGCTTAATTGCCAATGCCTCCGGTGAGTTTAGAAGGAATTTTGCCTTGAGTGAATATATGAAATTTCTGAAGGGTTCGATAAGGTTAGGTATGTGCTAGGTTAAGGAACTTTAGTTTACAGTAAGTTAGGTTATTTCAGGTCAGATTAGACTAGCTTAGATCAAGTTAGAAGAGGTTAGGTTATTTAATATTTGGGTAGATTCTCCTTTCCAGTGTACACATCATTTTTTAACTCCCTGGATATTTAATGATTATAATAAGAGCGTCCCCGTTGCTGATCAATGTAAAGCGGCTTAGGAAGGGAAGGGAAGGGGCTGTGAATACTGTCAATATTAATACAGAGGATGAAAGAGCTATGGTTAGGTTAGGATAGGTTAAGGTAGTTAGGTTATGGTAGGTTGGGTTAGATTACATTTGATTATGTTAGGTTAGGCTACAGTAGATAAGGTTAAGTTAGATTAGCTTGGGAGAGGTTATGCTAGTTTAAATTGCATTAGGTTAGGTTTGGTCTGATTAGTTTAGTTAAGGTCAGGTGAATTAAAGTTAATGATGTATTCGATTAGGAAAGGTTAGTCTAGGATTAGGTTATTATCTCAAAATATGCTAGGTTAAGTTAATATAGAATTAGATAAGTTACGTTAGGCTAAGGCAAGAAAAGTTGGGTTGGAAATCTAATTCAAATCTACTTATGATGCAACCAACATAATATATATTCTAAGATACACACCGCCATTGTAATCGGCTTAGAAGGGAAGGAAAGGGAGAGTGATTACCGTCAACATTAATTTAGAGGAAGGAAGGAAGGGAGACCGGGGATAAATAAGGTCCTTTCGTTCGCTGTCTATTTCACATATTGCCATCTGAAAAGACCTGATTGGTGGATGGTACTGTGTCCGAAGAACAAAAACAAACACCAGGAATATATTTCACAGTACCATCAACAGATCAGCTCGAAATATAGAAGAGACTAAAGGGCTTTCCCACTTTTAAGAATTATGCGCTGACATGTCCTGATGCGGCGTTCGTGGTCAAACCGACATTACGTTGGGATATATATTAAATTGTCGCTCAGTATCTTAGTGAACCGTAATTAATAGGTAGGGTAATGGCACATGTTTACACATGTATGAACATTTTGGCGCAGCTGCTGATTTTGGAGTTTTTGGTAGGCGTTCGTTAAATGACTCTTAACGCATCACAGGCAATAGTAGCCCATCTTTCATCTTAGGTATTCTGTAGCGCATCTTGACGCATCTTAATGCTTCGCCGCACAATTTTGTTTTGCGATAGCGTACATTGAGGCCAATATGAAATGCGAAGCACACAAAGTGTTTATAATGTTCGTACACATCTTATTAATTATCAGAAAAACTGGAAACGAAACTACTATATTTCGACAATGTTGTGCAGCTTAAGAGCGATCTGTGGGAGTAAAGTGCGATACGAGAGTTGTAGGTCCTTTGATTGTTAGAGGTCATTCTTAAGCTGAATAGAATCGTTAAAAAACTTACCAGAAAATAACGAAAATATTGTCACTGATACTGAATGTGTTAACCATAATAGTTAATTTTCTCTCATAATTTTTGTTTATAGATTACTATATATTTTTGGTTACACATGTTCTTGTTTATTTAATTAGTAATCAGTTATTATGTTCCCTCCCACACCTTTTAGGAGTATGCTGATAATTTCATGTATTGTTGGATAATTTGTCTTTGTTTACATAATTATGTGTTGATTTAATTTATGAATCATGTTGTTAGCAGCATATATTTGTTGATTATATATCATGTCCCTCTAAAATTTGCGTAAATATTTATTGGCGGACCATTCCCTTCTGACTTTCGTTGCATAAAAACAAACAAGATGTTTGCATAACTATTGTTCTTCTCGAAGTAGCCAAAGCTTGGTCCATATGCTCTCCTTCTTTGACCAATTCCAACTCTGTAATCTCCCTCAGCAGTTAAATTACCAGGGGCACATAATGGCAGGTTGATCGCGTCCATCATAGAGGAATCCAGGTAGATGTTGTAGGGTTACCAGGTAAAAGTAAGACTGGGTGGCAAAATGCTCTTGGTAATCTTGTTATAGTGTTATATTGCATTATATCGTAACACATCGTCATCCTCCATAGCTGCTCTTAGGCTGTTGTACTAGTTTTTAAGTATTCTTAGGTGCACGTAGGTTATCAAAGGTCATCGTAGACAGCTAATGACCATTAAGATTGGAATGTTACAGTTATCGTAGCATTTCCTAGTGTTTCGTAGTGTTTCACTGATCAATAGGTCTGCCGTAGGCACTTCATGGTACTTCGTATCTATACCGTAGCAACTCCTTTGAACACAGATGTTGGAGTAATTTTCTCAAAATTCACCAAGATTTTCAGATCGGAACATGTCGGCGGAAGAATAAAGGAAAGGAAAGGCAGGTAGGAAGGAGCAAGGGAAGGGAGAAATAAATTAGTTATACAGGAAACAAAAAGGAGAGAAGGAAGGAAATGGAGGAAGGAAAGCGGTCGGAAATTATTTCCGTGAACATTAACCCGCAGGCACAAGGGACAACAATGACTAAGGATATTTTCATCGACATTTAATTTCCCCCTCAGTCACTTCACTCACAGTCCCTTCTTCATAGCTATAAGAACATGCATTGCATTGCTTATAATTCGAAGTCTATAGTGTAATTTATTAACATAACCTATATTGACCCAAACCCAATCTTATAGTATCAATACTGTAATGTACAATAACACACTGTAGGTAAATCTAACGAAACCTTAAATTAATTTAAAATTAGCTTAAGCTTAGCCTAAGCCTAAAGTCTATTGTAACGTTTATCTTAACCTAATTTAACCCAAGTTAGTGTAAACGAACTTAACTTAACCTACCTTTACCGAACTTTAAATTATGTATCATAAGTATTTCGTGGAAGTTTTATGTTTATTTTAATGTATGTCTGCATGTCAAAGATCACAGGTAAGTGGCTCAGAATGACATAAAGAGGTGGGAGGAAGAGAGGAGGGTAGGGTAGAAAGGGAGGGAAAGTAAAGAAAGATGGGAAGGGAAGCAAGATAAATAGCGGCAAAAGGGAGGGAAGGAAGTAAGTAGGAAAGGAGGGAGAAAGGGAGGGAGGAATGACGGAAGGAAGGATGGAATGGCCAGAGTCAACGAAGGAAGGATGAAAAGAAAAACATCAGATGAGATGGTGTTACCCTACTTAACCTAATTATAAATTGAGTGTTCTAAGTCTTTCATGGAGGTTTTATGCTTCTTATAATGCTTACCTGTACGTTAAAGATCACGGGTAAATGGTTTAGAAGGAAGGAAAGATAAGGAGGAATTATGAATGGAAGGAAGGGAGTTAGGAAGGAAAACATTATGGGAGGGTACATAGAGAAGGACAGAGGGAGTAAGAAAAGGGGGGAGTTGAGGAGGAAAACATTGGAAGGAAGGAAGGAAGGAGGGAAGGAAAAAACAAGGGAAAGAAGGAAAATGGAGAGGGTAGAAAAGGAAGGAAGATGAGAGTGTAAGAAAAAAGGAAAACAACAGAGTATGTAAGAGGAAGGAGGAAGCATGAGAGAAGAAGCAAGGAAGTGGGAAAATAGAAGAAAAAATAGGAAGAGAAGGCAGGAAGTAAGACATGAAGGAGGTAAGGAGAAGAAGGAAGGACAAATCTGTTATTATCAACATTCATCTGAGGAAAAAAGGGGGAAACAAGGGATTACTATGGTCTTTAGTTTCATAAGTCATAAATGTCACTCCGTCCTACCTATATCGGTAGTAACGTTAGCCCGTTAAAAGATACAATGTAGCTTTTTGTCCATTGTTGGCTATTTTTAGACGATTTCTATTTTGATTAGGAAACTAGCTTAACCTAATATTGTATTGAACTTACTGTAGCCTGACGTAACCTAAAATAAACCAGCCTAACATACCATCAATGGAAACTAAACCTAAAGTAAGCTTAACCCTTTGAAGATTATGACGCATTTTGACAGTCAATTATAATTATCATTAGACGATTGTATGTGATTTAGGAAAGATATATGGACATTATAAGGGTAAAGTTTATCTCTATTCACCTTCTGACTTCCATATACCCTTCGTAATTTGAATAAAAGTGCCACACCACCAGAGTACGCCTGAGTCGCCTCCATCACACCCGTACTTCCCCCAACACCAGGAAAGGACATCATAGTCACCATCAGGAATCCTGGCAGCGACAAGAACAAGATGGACCGGAAAGAAAGAAAAGCAAGCAAGACTTTGCATAAGTCCTACACCACTACGTGCCCTTCTTGATCCAAGCCGCACCACCGCTGTGACACGGAAAACCAGAGGGGCTACCTCACCCGCCCCAGCACATCCTCCCTTCTTGCACTGACAAGGAGCACCTGGAGAAACGCCACCATCGGTAAGACTATGTCAGACAAATAAAGATCAGTACAGTTGGAAAGCTCTTAAAAACACACTTCACTGGAAGGTTTTTTAAGGGCTGGAAGATTTGGTCCAATACTCAATAAACAAATAATGCACTGGCAGATAAGTTGTTTATTGTGGATTATTATATCTTGGCTCTACAAAGGAATTGTTATTGAATCACCATGGTGGCCACTCAATATTAATTCTTCACCTCAATCATCAGGAATTACTGTCACTAATGAAAGCTGTATTGACGTGCGCTTTAGTGGTAGTAAACCAAACCTCAGTAAGACTTGTTAGAAGTTCACGCACTGGCAATTGGCATCTTTCTAAGTCAGGGCTCGAGAGATACCGTAGCACTGGCATAACGGCACTTTGCATAAAGTCCTTACAATACGCTGTCCCAGGCACTTGCAATAAGACACGTATTCGTAAAAGGCCCAAATACAAACCCATCCAAAGTCTCTGAAAGACTCTTATGAAAGTCAGGACAGGGTAAGAGAAGTTGGAGAGCACAGGCATCCCACCCCTGATGATACGATATGCATAGCACTAGCAGAACAGACTCGTATTCATTTATGAGCCCAAACCAAAGAGTACGTATGTAAAGGTTCTTGATTGACGACTCTTATAAAGGTCAGGATAGTTGAGAGAGACAGTATAACACTGGAATAACTTCTCCTCATGTTAATCCGATGATATGTTATGTATAACGCTGGTAGAACGTAACATATCCATTTAAGACCCCAAACCCAAGAGTCGTACAACATCTTCCATCCTGATGTCATCATAACACGACAGGACCACCACCACGGACCAAGAACCTCGTCGGAAATACCACGGAAGTGCAACATCACCGGAAGTGCCTAGTATCATTACCGGAACTGCATAGTGTCATCGCCCTGGAACTTATTGTGGATCATCGATCGTGCTAAGAAAATTGTGTATATACCTAGCCATGTCTGACTGTAACTCTGTATAAATATAATAGTTACATTGAATAATTATGATACTCAATGCTTATACTCTGTATTATATTTATCGTCTCTTACCTTTGTGCATGTGTTCATGTGATTTCAACTTCTCCAGTCGAGTAAGAACCTACCTACATAATCCAGTTAACCCCAGCAATATCCTGGCATAACAAAACTGATACATCACGTATAAACTTAAATTATTATCTCTCTCTCTCTCTCTCTCTGTATGCATAACATAGTTATCTTATTTATGTTTCGTGTTTATTTGTTATTTATAATTTATGTACTTTTGAAGGGTTAAGGCAATTAAGATTACCATTTACTTATTTATTCATTAATATACTGTATGTATTGTTGTTTTTATAGTTTCCTCAATAGATCTTCATCAATCTTTAAGAAGATATCCCCAAGTCCCCCGTTTGTGATAAATGTGTTCATTTTTCGGTAGAAAAATTACCTGGCTTTTACCTCCTAAATTGCAGGCTCGCTTTCTCGCTCGCCAGGAAATAATTAACACCCAAATGACACGAACAGTCTACCAATTGCCAAATTAAATGGAGGAATGTCTTAATATCTCAAAAATGTACATAGGAAAAGGTTAACATTCCTTTATCAAGCTGTGGTGTAGTGGATTAATAGCTTGGACACTCATTATGAATATCGGAGGTTCGAATCTGGCTGGGAGTATATAGACATATAGACCTTCCTACATTATCTATACAAAGAAACGTTGCATCCCTTGCATTATTCTACAGATATTTTCACAGCAATTGTTCCGAGGAACTTGCTTCAATTGTGCCGCCTCTCCACATCTTTCCCCGTAGAACTAGGGCAGCTGAGAGCGCCCATGAATTTACACTTTCTCCTCCACAATGCAGAACTTCTGCTTATCAAAATTCATTTATCCCTAGAACTACTATTCTTTGGAATTCACTTCCCTCGAGTTGCTTTCCACAAACTTACAATCTACAAAAGTTTAAATCCAGTTGTTAAAAACATTTTATGAATGGAGGATGCCTTTAGGCACATGGACCTTTTTGTTGTATCTGTGTTTTTCCTTCCTCCGTTCATTGTCTCTTAAACAAAAAAAAACAAAAAAACAAAATTTAGCGCACAAGTATTTGTGAGATATACTTGATATACTTCATATATTGACATATATAGTATATACTGTATATGTAAATTTATTTTTTTGTTTTCTATATTCCATCTACTCCCTCTCGGGCATAGGCTGAAAACCTGTATATTCAACCGTACATTAAACGGCGAAGCCCGTGAGGTCTCGTTCCAGTTTAGGGAGTGAGACATGTGAAGCACTTTGGGATACAACCAGCCCCCCATATCTTGCCTCGAAGCTCGAAGCAGCCACATCTCTGAAGCTGCTTCACTCCAGTGCTTCACTGTATCGACCACCTAGACTCAGACCCTCACTCTCAGAACACCACCTATTGAGCAATGAACTCACTAGGCATTGCCCCCCTGTAGCATATTTTGAATATGGGAATATTCATACAGTGCTATTTATTCAGGGAACAATGAGGTTATTTTTGGGAAATTTCGGTGCACTGATACAGCACAAATTTCATCCCAATAATATCTTCCCATTGATACATCAGGATTCGAACCCTGGACCATTTGATTACCAGTCCAGTGGCATAACCACTCCACCACACCTCCCCATATATATATATATATATATATATATATATATATATATATATATATATATATATATAATATATATATATATATATATATATATATATAAATATATATATATATATATATATATATATATATATATATATAATAAATTATATACATATATACAATATAATCATCCACTCAATTCATATTATCCACTCTAATAAAACAAATGGTGTTTGTATATACAGTATAACTTGATAGGCAGGCAACCCAAAGAGACAAGATCTGTAAGTCAACCAAGGTCGAGCTATGAAAGGGAAATGTTTCCACTCTTTCTCAGCTTATCCCTGGAGACTTACTGGGAAGGTAAGAGAGAGAGAGAGAGAATACAAAGGAAAACAAGCAGCAACAGGCCATGCGATCTCTCGAGGTTACTTGCCCTCGAAAACACTGTTCCAAGTGTTGCAACAGTATTTCGGAGAAAATATGAGAAAGATGTGAGAAGGAAATTGTGGATATTATTGGAGGAAATTACCTGTAGAATTAATGACGCCACACAATAGCATATTTACCTGGTTGCTGGATCTTAGGCGACGGGTAAGGTTAATGTGGAGTGGAACTAAGCAACAAGAATGGCGGTACAGTTGAGTGAAACGAATGATAAACAAAGAGGACATTAATAGAGAGTTAAGTACAGAAGGGGGCCTATAGACTTAAAACATAATGAGGAGGATAATGGAGAGTTAAGTACAGAAGGGGGCCTATAGACTTACAACATAATGAGGAGGATAATGGAGAGTTAAGTACAGAAGGGGGCCTATAGACTTACAACATAATGAGGAGGATAATGGAGAGTTAAGTACAGAAGGGGGCCTATAGACTTACAACATAATGAGGAGGATAATGGAGAGTTAAGTACAGAAGGGGGCCTATAGACTTAAAACATAATGAGGAGGATAATGGAGAGTTAAGTACAGAAGGGGGCCTATAGACTTACAACATAATGAGGAGGATAATGGAGAGTTAAGTACAGAAGGGGGCCTATAGACTTACAACATAATGAGGAGGATAATAATAGATGATCGGTGAATTGATGGGAATCTACGCTGAGGTTAGTTATATCGTGTTAATGGAATGGAATGATAACAAGAGAAGTAGTACTATCAACGGTGGTGGACGGAGAGCAAGTGAGCTCCCAGACAAATCGTGGGACCCCTGCTGGTCCACGTGTGGGCAAAGAGGTCGGGAGATATTTCCCGGACTCTAATTAATTACCTAAGATTATAGGAACGATATATTACTACTTAATATCTAATACAGAACATAATTCAATATTCTTCCGAAATCATATTATATGATTCTTATTCCTACAAACTTCTTACTTAATATTACACTTAAATTTAGACTGTCCAATGCTTATGGAATTAAAAGTATGGACATATTCCCGCCACCGAGTTTATACAACAATTACAACAGCCTGGAGGCCAATTTATCCCGCCATAATTGGGAGGATGCTTGAGCCGCACGCCCACTTTGTTCGTCAACAGGATGGCCATTTGGATTTGCCACTACGGGAACGTATCTGGGCAATGTCTCCGAGGTATCACCCTTGCTCTCAATATCCCCTTCAAGACGGTATAAATGGATAGTTGGCCGCGTAAAGACGCCCGACTTAGTGTAAATTTTAGCCACTCTGACTTCACCGTCACTTCCGGGTAATAATTCCGTGATACGGCCCGACTTCCAGAAAGCACGAGGACCCTCGATTTGGATGGTGACGACATCACCGATACTTGGCCACCGACCGTTGATTTTTTTTTTTTTTTTTCTATATTCCAGCTACCGGTACTCCCTCTCGGGCATAGGCTGATAGCCTTTACACTCTACCACTGAACACGGTGAGGCCCGTGAGGTCTTGTTCCAGTCTAGGGATTGAGACATGCGAAGCTTCACGGCTCGAAGCAACTCCATCTCTGAAGCTGCCTCGCTTCTGCGCTTCACAGTCTCATCCCCCACACTCAGACCCTCACTCTCAGAACGCCACCTATTGAGCAATTAACTCACTAGGCATTGCCCCCCTGTAGCATATTTTTGAATATGGGAATATTCATACAATGCTATTTAATCAGGGAACAATGAGGGTATTTTTTGGGCATTTCGGTGTGCTGTGGTAATGCACTGATACTAGGTACAGCACAAATTCCATCCCAATGATATCTTCCCATTGACATATTGGGATTCGAACCCGGGTCCATTGGATTACCAGTCCAGTGGCAAGACCACTCCGCCACACCTCCCCTAAAAGTCGAAGCTTATTCCTATGTGCCTCCCTGAGCGTCACCAGATACTCAGTTGACCAGCGTTTCCAGATATCCTGCGACAATTTGCGGATATACCGGTATCTGGCTGAAATAACATCTTTGTTGATGTAGTCTGGGTCCTTAATCTCTTCCTCAATTTTACTTTCCTCAGGAAGATCCCGCAACCGATGTCCCCGCACCAATACTGAGGATGTGATTGGGGTAGGATCCTCTAGGTCACCCGATGCATAATAAAGAGGAAGGTCATTGACAGTTGCCTTGATCTCCAGGAGTAGAGTTGTCAACTCCTCCTGATTGCAGATATCGGATAAGTACCTATAGAGGCCCCAACAAATGTAGTTGCGTTGTTACTCAAGATGATACGGGGAAAACTTTGTCGGCTGCAAAATCTCCTGAAAACATGGAGGAAACTATCACATGTGAGATTGTTGACTACTTCGATGTGTATTGATCTAGTGACAGCACAGGTAAATAGGATCATGTAAGCCTTGACGGGTGAGTCTTTTATAGGGATTGCTCCACTATAGTCCACCCAAGTGACCTAATAGGGGTCTCCAAGGGTGGTCCGCAGGGCAGGTAAAGGGGGTAGTCCGGCGTAGTCATAGGGTTTACCTTGTATCCGACGACATTTTAAGCAATTGCGCAGTACTTTTTTCACCACTTGCCGGATTCTAGGGACCCACCATTTCTGTCTTATGTAGGTAACCACGTGGCCGACTCCATAATGGCAACAGAGCCGATGGCACCTATCTACTATTAGGTGGGTCAAGGGATGTTTGGAGGGCAGAAGCTTTGGATTTTTGCACATATCTGAGATAGCCGCTAATCTCAATCTGCCTCCACAATGTATAATATCTCCCTTCAGGTGTAGTCCTAACTGGCAGATTAAATTATTTCTGGACTGTTCACCCTTCACCAGTATTGAGTACTCCTGCGAATAAATATCCTTTTAGCATAATTTGAGTAGAATATTGGCTGCAGTCCTGATTTCATTTATGTTGAGGTGAGCACTACCTGTGGGAGGCTGGCCATTTATTTTTGCCTTCAATTTTTTAATGAAACCTATCACCCATGCCGTGACACGCTGTAATCTTTCATAGCTAATATATCTGTCTGAGTCCCATAACTGTATGTCATCTTTGGGCACCGTGTTTACGATTTGGGTCACGATACCAGCGGGTTGCTCTTTGAGAACTATGTTTTCTGGCCATCCATCGGGGGTTCGGGAGCCAACTAGGCCCATTCCACCACAACGCAAAAGAACTAAAAAACTTAGTAGACACGCCTCGAGATACCATATCACAAGATACATACTTTGATCACTGGATCTAAATTCTACATGGTGAAAAATATAGCATCCAGTTTTGTTTTTCTATAATTACTGTACATCACCAAAATGGCGTCCAAAAAAAAGATGGCCAAACTCATTAACAGCACTATCTCTACACCATTCGACGCATTTTCTTATAGTACACTCGGATACCATAGTCTCTAGCCCACTCCACTCTGGCAAGAGGTGAGGCCAGGACTCTTACTGGACGGCGGCCCACAGTGATGGTTAGGGGTGGGGTTGGGGGGAGAGGGCAACGCACACACGAACACACTGAAGCATTTGTGTGAAGCAATCCAGGAAGCTATCTTTGTTGGTTAAATTCTTGTAGTTATTTGATATGTGTTCCCATAATTTCGCATTATTTAAAATTCTTTATTCCATACTATTGAGAACAAACATATGCAATATTTTCTTTAGCATGAGTAAGTATAACTACCGGGGTGAACCATTAGGTATTATGTAGTGCGGTTCCTATTATTGGCAAAATTGAAGTTCATGGAAGGCTTCAAAATAGTTCAGTATAGATATGACAGACTGGAACACACACACTTACACACACACAGAGAGAGATAGAGAGAGAGAAGGATAGTGTGTGTGTGTGTGGGAGGGGGGGGGGGGGCTAACAGACTGGGAGGCAGAGAAATAGGGAGAGGGTGAGATGTGGTTGTGGTGGTGAGAGGCAAAGAGGGAGTGAGATAGAGTGAACGGGAGGTGTTGGAAAGGAAATATATGGAACAGGAATACCATAGAACTTAATTAGAAACATTTGTGTGTGTGTGTGTGTGTGTGTGTGTGAATAACTAATCATAGTCATATATGTCATTGATAATTTTCTGAATTATATCTTTCATATAGGGTAATTAGAATAACAATTTAAAGATTTTCATTATCCTTACTGTTAGAGAAGTTTCATTCCTACGCAGGTCAAGCAATACCCATGAATACAACTTCAGTCTGAAGCATGTTGTGTGATTCGTAGGGTTCACTTTAAACCTACAGTACGCGCATGGATTGTTTTCTTGATAGAAGCATATGTTTCCTCTATACATAATAATGCTAACATAATTGTGAGAAGAAAAAGTAAGGAAATAAATACCAAGACAATATATATTAACATACATTTATATGAATATAAATAGAAAGACTTTAATATGAACTCAGAGAGAAAGTGTGAGAGATGCATGGACAAATGAGCATATCAGTTAAATCTTGGCACTTGTATGTAAGTAATAATAATAATAATAATAATATTAATAATAATAATAATTATAATTGCAATAATAATAATCTTAGATAAATTTCATACTTATTTGTGAGGCTAAGGCAGGATTCAAAGACCTCAAATGCTTCACAGTGTGTTCGTGTGTGCGTTGCCCTCTCCCCTCAACCCCACCCCTAACTATCACTGTGGGCCGCCGTCCAGTAAGGGATCTGGCCTCACCTTAACGTAAATACGATAGTGTACGAAATTTGTTGTGTTACCGTAGGTCTCTGTGACGTCACGGTCGTTCCCGCTGCACGGTGTAGGACGAGTAGATCGTATATTATAAGATTGTAAGTAAGTTAAGATTATAAAAGGCCTAATATGCTATTAAGCAATATTGACATGGTCTTCTGTAGTATATATGAATTTATCGTATAATTTAATATAATTTATCGTATTCATTTATCGTACGAGAGCGAGGTGGAGGGACAGAGAGGGAGAAGTAGACCGAAAGAGAGGTGGAAGGATGGAGTGAGAAAGTATATGAACGAAGGCGGTGCTGGTTGGGGGGAGGGGCATCGACTGACCGGGGACAGAGGTGCATGGGGGCGGTTCGTTCGTGGCCACCCCTTCGGGGATCACGGTGTCAGGCAATAGATAGATAGATAGATCGTATTGAGCAAGATAGAATCGGTACGATAATTTGGGCCCTGGCGTTTGCCAAGGCAGCAAGGTGTGACTCTGAGGAAGAGAGCTCAGAGCCTTCACGACCACCAACCAGTTAACATCTAATTTCCGCCTTCAGTTGATCGAGCTTTTGTGCCTCTAATCACAATAAACTGCAGCAATACATATACATCTACACGAACACGATGCTCTCATCGACGCCATGACTGACTGACAGATAAGCATAGTATTCATGTCCATTCCCATATAATCATTTGATTCTTTCTTTCACTTGACTCGACCCTCAGGGCCGAAGTCTTGCTTCCCCCATTGGGTAAAAGATCTCCTTTGTCTTGTTGCCACGTGGAACTATTGGTGAGTTAATTCCTGGAAAATATTAACCCTTATAACCTTACTTTATATATATAATTTATGTGAGACCTTTGGATATAAATTAGCTTGTTTCAGATTGAATTCAATTTAGATATGGAGTAATTTAATTTAGATTGATTTTGTTTGAATTGTTATAGCTTAGAAATATTTAACTTCCATTGATAGTATACCACATTGGTGCCCAGACCCGGGAATTAGCTACCAGTAAGGGATTTTTTAAGGCAATGAGCAAGGGAACATACAATAGGATGCAGGAACAACTCTGTGATAAACTGGGAGGACTAACCAAGCGATGGTTAGAGCCAGAATGCAGGGTGATATCGTTGCGCCTGCCTAAGTCCTGCATCTCACCCATCATCTTCCCCCAATAATGTTCTTTTTCATGTCAGACTTCCTGTGACACATGACCTGACCTAACATCTTTTCTTGTTCAATATGACCCTTTAGTGTGGGTATTGCTATTTTGTGTGCTATTTTTTCTCCATAACATAGAAGTCTGCCGGTTGGCGTCTCTTAACTAGACTACTATTTTGACGTTGTATTTGTAACATTTTAGGTGTATAGCCTACAGGCTTACATTCAAAATGAGTAAACTGGAAGAGACACCATCTACTGGGGTGCAGAGCAAAGCCCCTAAAAATCAGAGGGCGGGACTTCGGGGAGTATTAAATAGGCTAATAATAAATGTCATCACTTTCATTACTACTGCTGACCTCGAGGAATTAGAGGCTAGGTTAGACAATGTCCAGGCTACCCACAGTCGTATTGTTGCTCTAAGTGAAGTGATTATGGCAGGCATGACAGAGGAGGAAGAGATACTTGCAGAGTGTGATAATCGCATCCTCTATGATGAACCTGTCTTTAAAACGAAGCACCTATTACAGCGCGCTGTCACAAATAAGAAGGGAGGCGAGAACGAAGCCCATAGAAGGGTTGACCCGAAACACACTGTGTACCTCCCAAAGCTCAATCTTCCTACATTTGGGGGCAAATTGACTGAGTGGTTAGCTTTTTGGGATGTATTTCGGTCTACAGTACATGAATCCTCTTTGGATAATGTCCGTAACTTTCAGTACCTGAAAGGACAAATGGAGAGGCCTTACATTTGATAGAGGGTTTTGCTGTAGTAGGTGATAGCTATCTGGAGGCAGTACAATTATTACAGTCCACATACGGGGATCAAGAGCAGTTGAAGATGTCCCATGTCGTTGCCTTGTTAAAGCTCGCAGAACCACAGTATAAGGTTGAGGAGTTAGAAAATTTTAGGGCAAATATGGAGTGCCATACACGATCGCTAGACACCCTAGGGCTCACCACACAGGAAATGATAGTCATTATCTTATGTCAGAAGCTTCCTATGACAATACTTGATAAGGTTAGATCGTTTGATCTGGGGGAGTTCAAAATTCAGTTCAGTAAAGAAATTAGTAATCTACAGTTGAACAATGGGAAAATGTATGTGTCGGGAGAGGGTGGGAATGTGGAGATGAGGGGAACTGTTAGCATGACGGTGGGGACTAAAGAAAAGAAAGAGGGTACATATAAGCAACCTGCTCAGATTCTATGTAAGCTATGTAATAACAAACATAAATGGAGTTTCTGTGTAAAATACCCAACAAATGAGACAAAACTAGCACAGGCAAAGAAGTTGAAGCTATGTGTAGGTTGTTTAAGTAAGGAACATGGTAAGCAGTGACAATGTACTGCTACATACTTAAGGCCCTGTCGCCACTGTAAAGGACATAACTTTGACAAGTTGTGTCCTACAGCAGACAAAGTCAAAGACGTCAAACCAGAGGGTACTACAACTTTGACACTAGGTAGCACGAAAGACACCACTATATTGCCCACAATACAGATTCCCATGGAAGGTAATGACAGTAACAAGGTTTGTCGGGTACTTCTTGATCAAGGGTCTCAACGATCCTTTATAAAAAGGTCCGTATTAATGGGACTTAAGCACCGAATCGTAGGGGCTGAGACTCTTCGATTGCAGGGCTTCACAGGGGTTACTGACAAACAAGTCTACGAGATAGCGGAGATTTCATATTTCTACCGTAAAAACAGGTACTTTATGACATGTATCGTAGTAGACACCCTACCAGAATATGTATCTGTAGGAGTGAAGAAGGTGGAACACGCATTACGTAGCAAAGGGGTTAACTTGTCAGATCCCATGGGAGATCAGAGTGAGGTGCATGTTCTACTTGGTGTGGATCATTATTATGATGTAGTATACCCTGGATTTAAAAGAATATGTGGTGTAATTTTAATCCCCACTAAATTTGGTTATTGCATGAGCGGAAAGGTGCATACTACACAGTCAAATGTCCTGGTCGACACGGTCTCGATATTAAGAGTGAATGTAACCGCGGCAGAGGAGATGGGAAGGGAGGATTCCCAACCTAGTGACCCTAAAATGACTGCCGAGTTCGACCTGGAACGACTGTGGTGATTGGATCACATAGGCATTAATCCTATGGAGACCGATTATGACTCCGAAATTGCGCTAAAGAAGTTTGAAGAGTCTGTGAGCTACTGTGCCTCAGACAAGCAATACAAGGTTAGTTTACCCTGGAAGAACAGTGAGATGAACCTGCCAACCAACTATGGATTGGCATTAGGTCGCTTACGCGCATTACAGCGTAATTTAACAAATGAACCGAGCACGCGCCAGGCGTATGACGATGTATTTCGGAGTTATGAAGATAGAGGCTTCATTGAAAGAGTCGATGTAAAAGAACCAAGTAGGAAGGGAAGGGTTCACTATCTGGCCCATCATGGGGTGAGGAAAGACAGCGTCACCACACCAATACGGTTGTAGTATGACTGCTCTGCCCACCAAGGTCAACAACCCCGTCTAAATGACTGCCTGCTGACAGGTCCGTCCTTGGTGTCGGATCTGTCCCAACATCTATTGCAGTTCAGGCTGGGACAGTATGCATTTACTAGTGACATCGAGAAAGCATTCTTGATGGTCAATCTAAAAAAGGAAGATAGAGATTTTACCCGTTTTCTTTGGTTCGAAGACATTAGCGACTCTGAAAGTCCGGTCGTAATCTACTGTTTTCGGGTCGTACTCTTTGGTGCTACATGTTCACAGTTTTTGTTGAATGCCACAATCAAAAAACATCTATCAGATACTCATGAGGACACAAGTAAACTATCTCGCGGGTTGTATACAGACAATTTGCAGGGTTCTAGCGATAGTCAGGATGATTTGTTACATACCTACTGGCAAGCACGTACATTGTTTACAGAAGCAAATTTATTTCTCCGCAAGTGGGTTACTAATAGTGAAGATCTTCAGAGTTTGATACAGGTCGATGATACGGCATCTCATAACCAGGAAAAGTCCAGAAATTTGGGGATGATCTGGCAACCTAAACAAGATATACTAACTTTTCAAACAAGGCCTTTTGCTCAGGAGACGGGAGCGCACTCAAAAAGAAGTCTGTTGAGCAAAGTTGCGCAATTTTTTTATCCTTTGGGTCTAGCATTACCCGTTACCGTGATGCAGGAATTTGGAGACGCAAAATAGGATAGGATGACAGTTTGCCCGAGGATTTGAATGACCAAGGGACATTGTTGTTGAAAGAGTATGACATCCTATGTAGTAAACCTTTACCTCGTAAGGTGGCAGCATACGGCGACGTTACATTACATACGTTTTGCGATGCTAGTGCCACGGCATACGGGGTAGCCATATATGTCGTTACTTCATTTGGGGCGCATTTAGTTACAGCCCGGGCTAAAGTAGCCCCGGTCAAAAGGATAACTATCCCTAAAATGGAATTGACTGCCATGCTGCTATTAGCACGTCTGGTGCAACATGTACGCGCAGCATACGAGAGCGAGTTAAATATTGAAATCGTTCACGTTCATGTTTGGTGCGATAGTCAGGTCGCACTCAACTGGATACATAGCAAGAAGTCTCTGCCAGTTTATGTGCGGAATAGGGTAGATGAGATTAGAGCCCTTTTGCCAGACGTTGCATATCATTATGTAAATACAAAAGACAACCCTAGTGATCTCATAACTAGGGGTATAACGGCTAGCCAGTTAGTGAAGTCCGAATTGTGGTGGCATGGTCCAAAGTGGCTGCTCCATGAAAATGAATGGACGATTTGGCATGCTGTTGGTGAGGGACTTCTGCAACTGGAAACAGTGGCAGTTACAGCCCAACCAAATGAGCCACTGGGTCCAGTAATAGAGTGGGCTAGATTCGGTGACTATAATAAACTAGTCAGAGTTGTCGCTTGGGTGTTGAGATATATATCCAATATTTAGCTTAAAGTAACGGGCCAGCTCTGCAACAGGGGTCACAACATTGATGCTCGTGAATATAAAGCAGCTGAAGTAACTTTCATCAAGTGGGTTCAAGCAGAAACCTTTTCCAATGAATTAGAATCTTTGCAAAGCTCGAATAAGACAAAAATGCCTAATTTAGTGCGTCAATTGAGGTTGCACCTAGATAATGACCTCATCAGGTGTGAGGGTCGCCTGAAGTGGTCGGGTGTAACGGACGGCACAAACCGTCTTATACTTATGCCAACAAGACATCACGTTACTGATCTATTGATCATATGTGCACATAGGGAAGTAAAACACTACGGGGTATGTCATATTATATCAAATTTGCATCTCACATGGTGGATACCCAGAGTTCGACAAGTAGCTCGACGCGTAGTAAGAAAATGTGTAATATGCCAGAGACAAAAGGGTAAACCATATGCAACTGGACCAGCTCCACCTCTACCTGAATGCTGTGTAAAGCACATAGAGCCTTTCCAAGCTGTAGGGTTAGATTACACAGGGGCATTGAAGACGAGAGAGCATGAGAAGGTTTATATATTATTGTTTACCTGTGCAACGTCTCTAGCGGTACATCTAGAACTATGTGACAATATGTCTAGCGAAGAATTTATGCTGGCGTTTAAACGGTTTTGTGCCCGTCGTTCATTCCCTCAACTCATTCTTAGCGACAATGCTCCTACTTATGTCCAGGCATCAAAATATCTGAAGGATATGAGCAGTGATCCTACAATCATCACTTTTATGGGAGAGAAAAACTGCGAATGGAGGTTCATCCCAGTTAAGGCACCTTGGTTTGGTGGGATGTGGGAACGATGTGTCGGCATAGTAAAGTCAGGACTCAGAGCGGTAGTAGGACATGCTCTATTAAAGAAGAGTGAGTTGAAGACAGTCCTCACAGAGATAGAGGCAGTCGTGAATGATCGTCCGCTCACATATGTGTACACCGACTTGCAAGAGCCACTACCATTAACACCAGCTCACTTGTTATATGCTAAACCATTGACTGCGTTTCCATCTGATTTCCAATTCATTGTAGAGTTAGAGGATCCCTCGTTGTACTCAGAAGCAGCGGTGTCTAAGTGATACCAGTATATATCAAGGGTAATCAAAGTTTTTAGAAAGAGGTGGATTAATGAATATCTGCTAGCATTGAGGGAAAGGAGTTTTACACCCTCCGGTAGACCGACGGCACCTACTGTTGGTGAAGTCGTTTTAATTAAAGAAGATAGTCCTCGTTTATACTGGAAATTGGGCCACGTGTTGGAGGTATACAAGGGGGAAGACTCTGTAGAGCGGGTGGCGCTATTGAAGACAGCCACTGGTACTACTGTTCGTCCTATCGCACGTTTGTACGCTTTGGGGCTCGATTCCACTTTGCAATCGGAGACTCCACCTGTTATTGCTGGGTCCGAGGATTCAATTCAACGTCTGGCAAAAGGGCTCTAATCTCATCTAACCCAAGGTGATCAATCTCGGACCGGGACGCGTCCCAGACGCGCTGCTGCTGGCGCCGTCGACATGTGGCGTCAGAAGATAGCCTCTGGGCAACTTTAAGTTTAAGGTGGGGTTCAGGTATTTTTTGTGGAGGGAGTGTATCGTAAATACGATAGTGTACGACATTTTTTGTGTTACCGAACGTCTCTGTGACGTCACGGTCGTTCCCGCTGCACGGCGTAGGACGAGTAGATCGTATATTATAAGATTGTAAGTAAGTTAAGATTATAAAAGGCCTAATATGCTATTAAGCAATATTGACATGGTCTTATGTAGTATATATGAATTTACCGTATATATTAATATAATTTATCGTATTGAGCAAGATAGAATCGGTACGATAATTTGGACCCTGGCTTTTGCCAAGGCAGCAAGGTGTGACTCTGAGGAAGAGAGCTCAGAGCCTTCACGACCACCAACGAGTTAACATCTAATTTCCGCCTTCAGTTGAACGAGCTTTTGTGCCTCTAATCACAATAAACTGCAGCAATACATACAGTATACATCTACACCAACACGACGCTCTCATCGACGCCATTACTGACTGACAGATAAGCATAGTATTCATATCCATTCCCATATAATCATTTGATTCTTTCTTTCACTTGACTCGAGCCTCAGGGCCGAAGTCTGCTTCCCCATTGTCCGCCATATTGGGTAAAAGTTCTCCTTTGTCTCGTGGCCACGTGGAACTATTGGTGAGTTAATTCATGGATAATATTAACACTTATAACCTTACTTTATATATATAATTTATGTGAGATCTTTGGATATAAATTAGCTTGTTTCATATTGAATTCAATTTAGATATGGAGTAATTTAATTTAGATTGATTTTGTTTGAATTGTTATAGCTTAGAAATATTTAACCCTTAACACCTTACGAGCGGCCTATGCGGTTTATTTATATGTACCGCACAGCGGGGTGTTTTTAGCCAAAATAGGGCTGTTTACGTGATCATTTTCATGCCTAAATAAGACCCAGAACGTAAAACAAGTACCTATCCCTGAAAGGGCATAAACAGAGCTTTCGAATGACACCATAACGATCCTTGTATGATGGATAGTTTTCTTGCAATAACCGTGCAACGCGAGTGCAAAAAGCAGGTAATTCGGTACTTTCGGTACATAATTGAGTATGTAGCGAGTGAGAGAGGGAGGAGGGAGCTGAGATTTGTGTCAGTAGGTTCGCCGCGGTGGTCTGGAGCAGTCATACGCTCGCTAGTCTCCTGCCACCACTTGTCTCTCTCTCTCAGCCACATTACGTGCTGAAATTGCCACTCGACCTATGTCGAGCGCCGCCACATAGTCCAGCTTTTTTTAACTCGACTTATGTTGCTCGCCGCTAATTAAGGGTTAAAGATCGGGGCCCGACTTAAGTCCGAATTGAAAAATGTGGACTATGTGGCGGGGCCCGCTTTAAGTCCGAGTGCAATTTTGGCGCAATATTGGCTCTGAGAGAGAGACGAGTAACTGGAGGGGCATGGGTTACCTCATGACCGCTCGCCACGGCCGCCGTGGACATACTGAGATTAACCCGTTGAGCCCCGGCTAGTTATAATATTTTGTTCACCCCAGTCCCAAGCCATTTTCACTTCTTTTTTTTGTTTGCTAAAATGGAAGACAAGGATGAGAAATGAAAACAAAAAAAATCACCTCGGATATTTTTTTTTTGGGGTGGGGGGAGCCTCAAAAAAATGTGTTGAGCCAAAATGGAAGAGAATGGTGAGAAATGTAGAAAAAACTAAAAAAAACTCACCTCGGTCATTTGGGGGCGGGGGGGGGGGGGGGCGGGTCGAAAGTTCGTCTCTCCCGCATGACCACCCGCCTGGGAGCACTAGGGTAAAAACTGAGTATGGCATTGTACGGCATACATCCTAAGGAGTGTCTCACATAAATCTCAAGCCTCTAGCTCCCATACGACCGGAGTAATGAAGGTTCAAAGTGGCGGTGAACTAAGGGTGTAAAGTATCCCCACTAAGCCCACCACCACCGGCCGCGCGGCTGTCTTGGCCCGCTCACACCTACCGGCCCGGCTCCCACGCTCTTTTTCATGCATAAACAAGACCCAGAGCATAATACAAGTATGTATCCCTGAAAGGGCGTAAATTGAGCTTTCCAATGACACCCGAACCATCCTTCTACGATAACTGGTTGTCTTGCAACGATCGTGCAACTGAAGGGCAAAATCGCTAAAATACGGTAATTTCTTTATAATTATTAAAATTACGTATGTAGCGAGGGAGTGTGGGTGGATGTAAGTGGAGTTTAACCCCTCGAGACCCAGCGTCGCACGTGATGCGTCGGCAGTTTGTTATCACCAACTCCCAGCGACGCATCACGTGCGTCCGGCATATTAAAATCATTTTCGTGGCTCGTAAGGTAGGAAATGGCGGGAGAATAGGAGGGGGAGGTACCGTAGTGTGTGTACAAGGAAATAAGAGAATACTGATATTTAGAGATACTAATATAATTTCAGCCCCAGTGAGGTGCTTCGAACCAGACTGAATTACTGATTGAACCCCATTCTTGTTTGTGTGCATGTAATTGTTTTTCCAGTTCTCACAACTGGTCAGCTAAAGCCAATGCACTACTAAACATCATGAGTCTAATTTACGTAACAAATATTAATGTGTTAATTAGTTAGCATAGGACTTCAGAGGCTATCAATCTTTCTGGATTATTAGAAGTGCTTTATAATTGATTATATGGTGTATTACGAAAACAGAAAGAACTTGTTAAATTATAGACTATACAAACATTAGACCATATAATAATGTCTTGCGCTATGTGGAAGTGATTTTGGACTTACAAACATTATTGCTAAACGCCACTACAGTCAAAGCCTTCGTCATGCGTTGTGACTTCCGAAAACTGTAAATGGTGAACTACATAAACAGTAGAGAAGAATAATGCGCTGAATCTTGGTCGTGAATTTGTAAACATTAGAGAACAAAATATGAACGTAATAAAATATTTTGGTCAATATGTATTTTAGGTCATGTATGTGTTTTTCTTATTATAATCCTCTTTCTCATCAGTTCCTTCATTGATTAGTGTCTTTTAATGTGTTTTTTTTCGGACAATATGCATTTTATATAATATTTTCGGTTGTCTGTGTGTGTGTTCTTAATAGGCGGCCGCAGTTTTGGACCTGGGGAGCTGAAACTTTGCATGTGGGTGTCAATTGACCTGGGTCAGGTTATAGAGGGGGCGAGGCCACGATCGGAGGTCGTTTAGAGGCCGAAATTGATTTTGTATTAAATAATTGAAAAAAATGGCCGTTTGGGGCAGAAGGAGGCCTCCGATCGAAAAGGTGTATGGAACGAAAGTGATTCGCAGCCCCCCAAAATGGGGGTACGGATGAGGTCAGATCCAAAATCGGAGGTCATTTAGCGGCCGAAATCGAAGTCGCCGTTTAATGAGGCACAGGGAGGTCGAGGCCGGTGATTATGGTAGTAGTAGTATTGTGATGATTTTGGTGATGATGGTGATTATGGTTGTAGTAGTGGTGGTAGTAGTGATGGTGATTATGGTGATTACCCGGGCAACGCCGGGTACCCCTGCGAGTGGGATATAATTTTGTAAGTGTTTTCTATAGCTTTCTCTTACAGTATTAGTCACCGCAATATATGTCTTTACCACTGCAAATTAAAACAAAATTCCTTAGACTTGGTGGGTTAAACAAGGGTGGAAGGAAAAATGGCGGCCATCTTGCATCAGTGGAGAATTAATATTTTTCACTTATCTATATTATTAAAGTTCGTGTGTCGGTCTATGTGTTCTTAATAGGCGGCCGCAGTTTTGGATCTGGGGAGCTGAAACTTTGCATGTGGGTGTCAATTGACCTGGGTCAGGTCATGGAGGGGCCGTGGCCACGATCAGAGGTCGTTTCGAGGCCGAAATTGAAAAAAAAACATGAACAAAATGGCCGTTTGGGGCAGAAGGAGGCCTCCGATCGAAAAGGTGTATGGAACGAAAGTTGTTCGCAGCCCCCCAAAATGGGGGTACGGATGAGGTCATTTCGCGGCCGAAATCGAGGTCGCCGTTTAATGAGGCACAGGGAGGTCGAGGCCGGTGATTATGGTAGTAGTAGTATTGTGATGATTGTGGTAGTAGTGATTGATGATGGTGATTATGGTAGTAGTAGTGGTGGTAGTAGTGATGGTGATTATGGTAGAATTTAAACCCGGGCAACGCCGAGTACCCCTGCTAGTATTAGTATTTTGTCATCTTCTATATCAATGCTAACCCAGCTGGGGTCTGGGGGTGGCAGCCTCCAGGTTAGGTTAGGTTGTTAGGTTAGGGTAATGACAATTGTTTTTAAATATTGCTATATAATGGGCAAAATGCATTTGCAAAAGGAAAACTAGGCCTACCTTTAAACACACTAATCAATGAAGGAACTGATGAGTAAAAGGATTGTAATACAAAAAACACATACGTGACCGTAAATGCATTTTTACCGTTTTTTCTTCTGGAAATGTATGTTTACCCATTATTTAGCAGTATTAATTCATGTCCCCAAAAACAATGTTTTGTCATTACCCTAACCTAACAACCTAACCTGGGGCTGCCGCCCCCAGACCCCCGCTGGTCTTACCATTGACATAGAGGATGACAAGATACTATACATACAGTGGAAAACTGAAAACATTTAGTTCTCCACTGATCCAAGATGGCCGCCATTTTTCCTTCCACCCTTATTTAACCCACAAAGTCTAATGGATTCTTGTTTTATTTGCAGTGGTAAAGACATATAATGCGGTGACTAATATTGTAAGACAAAGCTATAGAAAACACTTACATAATTATATCCCATACGTGACCTAAAATGCATATTGTCCAATATTTTAGGATACACAACCATGGGCCCAAACAATAACATTCTTGGTCTCCATAGATTCCTTAAAAGTGCTCCAGGATTGAAAATGAATAGTAAATACATAAAGAACATAGACAAATGTCAATGTGAAGAACTATTAGTTATGACTTACGGGTATATAATATCCTAAACGCTTGGGTATCAAAAACAAAAACTCTTGGGGATTTTGTGAGATACCAGCTCCAGTTTTCTATCAATTTCATTAGTGCTTCATAAAACGGTAAGTAGTAGAGTCTGAACACTGTGGGGGTGGATAACAAAGGTTTAAGGGGAAGTTTGTATTTATTTGTATTTATTTTTATGTATTTATTCATTAATGTATTTATTTATTATTTTATTATTTTATATGTTTCCTTCCAAGACTATCATCATGCTTTTGAAAATACCCCCAAGACAGCTCTTGCAGACAAATGTGTAAATTTTTCGGTAGAAAAATGTCCCGGCCGAAGGCTGGCTCCTCTGAAAATATAGGCTTGTTATCGCTAGCGAGGAAAAACTCGAGACGTAAATGGCACAAATGGTCTACAAATCGCCAAACTAATGGAGCTATGCATGCAAGAGAACGGGTCCGGAAAAAAACGAACCTCTCCATAATCTTTTCATTTTATATATACTGTATATACAGTATATATTTATTTATATATATATTTGTTTTTTTTTGGGGGGAGGAGGTGGCCATTATTACAAACGAAACCACCGTTGATAGGATGTTTTTATTTTTTTATTGAGACTGTTCAGTTTTTATGGGGGTCCTTTGGCGTTTTTGTCTGTATTTTTTGGGGTTTTTTCCCATGGTTTGAAGGAGGTCTGGGTAGTCGCAGACTATTAAGGCGGGGATAGGGAACAAAGGGTTCAGTCTTGTGAGGAAAGTGCCGCTGGAGTTATATAGTCAACATGAGTGTGGAATGGGTGTGTGCTGGAGTGAGTGAAGGAACAGCGAGAGAAGGTGCGTGTTTGTTTGTAAGTAACAAATGGAAGGAATGTGTAAGAGAGTATGGGTCTGTGGGTTCAAGGATTGTGTTGGTGAGAATGAAAGTAGGAATACAAACGTGGGTGATTGTGTGTGTGTTTGCCCCGACAGAGGATTCACTTGAAATAAAGAAAGAGGAGTGGGGGGTACCATCAGAGGTGAATGGGAATGGTAGTGCACTTGTGGACGTATGTGTGGGGAGGAGGCTGTGGATAACCAACACCTTCTTGTGATACAGAATGATCCACAGGTACACGTGGAAACGGATGTTGACGATGAAGGATAAGACACTGGTGGAACGAAAGTCATTGATTGATAATGTATGTGTGGATGAACGAATGAAGAAATCTGTGATGGATGCTAGGGTGTATAGGGGTATTGGAGGGGGTCTATCTGATCATTATGTAGTAGTAGCTAAGGTTAGGATACAAAAGAAGTGGGTGAGGAGAGCTGGAGGGAGGCGATAGGAAGGTGAAATGGTGAGAAGGGTGGAGAGGTTACAGGAGGAGGAAATCATGGAAGAGTACAGGAGAGCAGTAGAAAGACGACTAGATGGGATCGACCTGGAAGTTATGGAGGAAGTGGAGGAGATGAGCAAGGTGTTTAAGGAAGAGATCTGTGCAGCATGTGATGAGGTGTGTGGAGTGAGGAGAAGAGGGAGGGGAGTGAAAGGTACAGCATGGTGGACAGAAGAGGTAAAAATAGCTGTGGAAGAAAAGAAGAAAGCATATAGAGAGTGGTTGGGTAGTAGAGGGAATGAAGATTTCGAGAGACAGAAACGAGCGAGGTACGTGGAGAGTAAGAGGGTGGTGAAGAGAGTAGTGAAGGAAAGTAAGAGAAGAGTAGATGAGGAATTTGGAAGGAATCTGAGTGTAAAATGGAGGGAGAGTAAGAAACTGTTTTGGAAAGAAGTCAAGAAAGTTAGGGAAGGTAGCAAGGGAAACAGTAAGGGTGTGAAAGATAAGAATGGGAGAATGCTAGCCGAGAAGCAAGAGAGAGTCGAAAGATGGAGGGAGTACTTCAATGAGTTGCTAAATGTAAGGAATGAATAGCCAGCAAACATACAGGTAGATGGATATGGTATGGGAGGGAGAAGAAGAGAAGTAGTGGAGGAGGAGGTGGGGATCAGGAGGTCAGAAGTGTGGGAAGCCATGAAAAGAGTGAAGTTGGGGAAAGCACCAGGAACAGATTGAGTGTGTGGGGAGATGTTGAGGTATGGTGGTAAGATAGTGATCGAATGGGTATGGAAAATGAGCAAGCTAGAATGGGAGAAGGGGAGTGCACCTGATGACAGGAAGACTGGCATAATAGTCCCCCTATATAAGGGCAAAGGGAAAAGAGGAGTGTGTGGTAACCACCGAGGAATATGTCTTCTAAGCGTAGTAGGAAAGGTATACAGTAGGGTAGTGATTGAGAGAGTGAGAGTGAGAACGGAGAAATGGATAGGCGATGAGCAGGGAGGTTTTAGGAAGGGAAGAGGATGTTGTTACGACCGTGACTCATATAAAACAAGGGCTCTTAATCATTGGACTAGAAAGGCACACAACCACAACGGCAACACTAGCTCCAACCCTCGAACTTATAATGCCGGCTTACAAAAACACCTATACCCTCCAGAGTTAAATCTGCGATAGCGGGGTATCCTATAACTCGGTATAATTGCACTACTACTACAGGCTGATGATCTCTGATACAGCCTGATCACAACAACACACAATTACGTTAATAATGTATACAAGGAAAAAGATAGAGATCTTAATTAAATCACTGCAATGATTTAATGCAAACAAGAAGAAAGTATAATTAAAGTTACTCTAAACAATAATAATCTGTCACTCCTATATTAAAGAAAGTGAACGAAAGTCCTAAGGCATCAAGCAGGAATCTTCTGAAGAAAGTCTGATGCTGCTTAAGATGATCGAATCGGATTTTGAACTGTTATATAAAGCAGGAACAAGACATGACAAGTGTAGGGACATACAGTGTTAACTGGCACGGGAATAACGATAAATGCACAATAGTATTATCTCCAACAACAAAAGAAATACTTCCTCAGGCAACGTAAAAGCCTGCTCAGGTTGTGCAACTCAACAACAACCAAGGCTTACAATCAACGTGAATAAAAATGCTGCATACATAACATAAGAGCTTATAATCTTAATCGGGTGTCTGCTAGGCGAATAAAGTCTAGCTGTGATATAGTAGGCTAGGAAACAATGGCTGAGCAAGCGGCTCGTAGCCTAGCGAGGTCCTTAAGACTGTACGGCCAAATTACGTTAAAATGACGGGGTGCTCTCTTGAGAGATCCAGATCGCTAGTATCTGGTTCTCTCCTGGCGACCCTCTCAAAGTCAAAGCAAAACAAGTTAGCACAGTGTTGGGTGGCAGAGGCAAAAGCCCTCACTCGCAACACAGTGCTAAACTCACAAGGTACACAGTCAGAAAGACCACCTAGGCTTCCCACGTATCCGTTGCGATTGTACAGGTTCAACAAAACCTGGTACACATCGGAAATCACAACAACAATAGCCTCACCCCAGTCTAGCATTAAATAGCCCAGCAGACAACCAAGCAAAAGGTAGGGAGACACCGTGAGTGTGTCGAACCTCTACAGAAAAATGGTAACCCCTCCAAAATGCCTAACTAAACATGTAATATCTGAGAGCTTCAGCATATAATACAATGGCCGATATATGAAATCGTGCAGAACCAAAGGGGAGTTATGATGTTAAATAGAGTGGAAGAATGAGAGGTAAGAAGTTGAGAGAGAGAGAAAGTGCTCTATAGGTAGAAGTCGGGGACAGGTGGTAAGGGAGGTGTGAAGGGTATGCTGGTCAGGCAAGCTCTGAGCAAGGAAGACACAAGGCAGCAGTGAGTGCGGGGGGAACAACTTCCTGACGCGGCGGAAGGGTAGTGAGGCAGCCAGCCACTCAGAGGGACCGGCCGTGGCATGACGTCACCGAGACAACGTGTAACACTACGCGACTACCCTCTGCCTCCTGTACTTACTCACTCACACTCTCTAGCTGTATCATTCAGTCTTATAGATTAACACCTAACGAGCGGCCTAGGCGGTAATTTATATGTACCGCCCAGCGGGGTGTTTTTACCCTAAATAGGGTTGTTTACGTGATAATTTTCATGCCTAAATAAGACCCAGAGCGTAAAACAAGTATCTATCCCTGAAAGGGCATAAACAGAGCTTTCCAATGACACCCCAACCATCCTTGTACGACCGCTAGTTTTCTTGCAACGATCGCGCATCACGAGTGCAAAAACCATGTAATTAGGTACTTTCCCTACGTAATTCCCTGTGTAGCGAGTGCGTGAGGGTGGGGGAGGGTGGGATTCATGTCAGTTGGCCCACCGCGGTGGTGTGCGACGGTCATAGCCTTACTACGCTCCTCACACTGCTCAGCTCTCTCTCTCTGCAACATTACGTGCTGAAAATGGCACACGACATAAGTTGTGAACCGCCACTTAGTCCAAATTTCTTTCACACAACATAAGTTGCGCGCCGCCAATAAAGGGTTAAACTTATAACTGATGATATAAAATATAATGCATTGTCACAGGCGAAAATAAAGACCACTTCTGTACTGCCTGTGACATGACGATGCACAAGAAAGAAAGTACAACATTGTAGATAGACTGTAGCAAAATACATTGCCCTGGCGAGTGTTAGCGAGTGGCCAAGCGAGCGGCTGAGCCCACGTGGCGTTCTGCTAAGCTGCAGGCGTCACAATGTGCAGATCAGATTTTTGCCCTGAATTGTGTTGTGGATAAATATCTGGAGAAGAAACTATTTGCTCCTTTAAAATTCGTATTGCCAAGCATTTAAGTCAGTCCTGCAGAACAGGTCATACACTGCAGAGTCCCCCACACTCAGCAATTAGAGAACATAGTAATTCGTGCAAAATTATTCCCAATAATAACCATTTTACCATATTAGACAGTTGTCCCCCAGATAATATTAGAATATTAGAGTCCCTTTATATTAAGAAACTCCAGCCCCAGTTAAATAACACCCTGTCATCATTCCCTTATATGTAGCTTAGTTTGTATCATTCTTTTGACTCTATTTATACATGTTATGTGTTGTAGGGTTATTGTCAATATTAGGAGTTTTGTTCGTTTTTTAATCATGTACACCTGGTATGATTAACGCACCTCGCTAAGAAATGTAGATACTAATAACTATTCCTATAATATTATCTATTAGGTTTTGTTCTCTTCATTATTAAATATATAATTCGTTAGAACATTACAAGCTAGGTACTTAGTCTCAATTTCTAGAATAGATTAATTACCTCTGATTTCTTATCATCAACTATGTTCTTCTTTTCCTTCCACATTATTTCACCAGTTTAACTTGAACTAGTAGTCATATATGTACGAACTGTTTAAACTAGATTTACCCTTTCGAGAGTTCCATCAAAAATTACATGCTTGCTATGGTTCACCAGGAAAAAGTCGACACCTTAATGGCACAAAATGTTACAATATTGACACAAAATGAGGCGGGATGATTTTATAACAGCCAAACGAACTTAGAGCACTTGTTAGCAACGCAAATATAGACATTATAGCGCTGATGGAAACATGGATTAATACAGAATCAAGATTTTTTTTTTAGCAGAATTACATATACCAGGATAGTTTGTTTATATACGACCGAACAAGTAGGAGGGGAGGCGGAATAACAGTGTTTGTCATGCGTTCATTAAAATGTTGTACTAAATCAGGTATTAGACTAAATAATTATAACGAAAGTGTTTAGGTAGAGGTTAACGAAGGTAATGAGACCATAATTATTGGAGTTATTTATAGAGCACCAAATAAGAGCAGAAACGAAGGTACAGCTTTATGGCAGAAAGTGAAAATTGCATCAAGGTTTAGCAATGTGTGCATTACGAGGGATTTTAATTTTCCAAATATTGATTAGCAGCATCAAATCGGCGACTCAGATTCGGAGGAGTTCATTGAGGCGGTACAAGATAGTTTTTTTATTTAAATTCATAGACTCGCCGACTAGAGGTAATAATATCCTCGATTTAGTTCTCAGTAATAATGGACATATGATAAATAATGTAAAGATAGGGGACCAACTAGGAAATACCGATCATAAATCAATTTATTTTAATAGACAATGGATAGGAAAAGCTAGAGAGAATACCACACTTATCCCAGATTTCAGAAAAAGACGATTATAGTGGATTAAGAAGAGTCTTAAGGTTCGACCCTATGGTTAAACTATTAAGTGAACCCAGGTGCGCTAATGAACGCACTCTCTCTCAGATACCCGTCTTAAAACTCAGGATAAATTGACAGCTACATATGAGCATTTTATTTCGTCACTCCACAATGCGCAAAATAAATATATTCCCAAAAGAAGATATAGATCGACACGGAACCAACCAAAATGTGATGTGGGGAGATTGTAAGCACCAATCGATCAGGGCTAGACCCAGGTGAGGTTATAGGCATGTGATAAAGAGTCGCTGGAACTCCTGTTTCATTTGCTTGGCCTCTCTTACTGATTTTCTTTGTGCCTCATTTACACTGAGAGCAATCCAGCTAGCTCTCACAAACACCTCCTCCTCCTATCCACTTCACTACACTAAACATGCACACCACACTTCATTCCTCCACACCAAAATTTAAAAAAACAAAAAAAATTATGAATTCTAGCCCAGCCTCGGAGTCCCCAGGGGGAGGGACCATAAATGCCCCCACACCCGACCGACCATCCCCTGACGACCCCACACAATTACCTGGACCTCGGCCTGTTACTCTTTATATTAATTTCTGCAACATTCGTGGAGTTTCCTCTAACTTTCACTCTGTTGAGCACCATCTCTCCTCCTACAAACCTGATCTTCTCTTCCTCACCGAAACTCAGGTGTCTGTAGCAACATCCAACAGCCCATTCTCTGTATCCTCCTACTTTCTCTATCCTAGCTTCAAAGCCAAAGGCGGATGTTGTGCATATGTGCACAACAAACTCACTTGCTCTCGTGTTCCCGATTTCGAGTCCTCTGAATTCTCAACTTTATGGCTCAAACTTTCCTGTCATTCTCTTACTAAATATTTCTGTGCTGTCTATCTTTCCCCTAACTCTACCAACTTTCCCAAATTCTTTGACTATCTAAAGTCTACAGTGGAACACATTCTATCCATTTCTCCTTTCTCAGAAATCTCCATCTTAGGAGATTTCAACGTTCACCACCGCCAATGGCTCTCCTCTCACACTACTGATCCACCTGGTGAACAAGCCTATGTCTTTTCTATCCTAAATGACCTAGAGCAGTTAGTTCAGCAACCCACCCGTATCCCGGATCGCATCGGAGATCGGCCCAACATTCTTGACCTGTTTCTAACTTCTAACCCTTCTTCTTATACTGTCGATCTTTTCTCTCCTTTGGGCTCCTCCGACCATAAACTTATCTCTGTCACCTGTCCTATCTCTCCAGTACGGCCACCCGATCCTCCTAGCCGGCGGCGCTTGTGGCACTTTGCCGCTGTCGACTGGGAGGCTCTTCGGCAGTACTTCTTTGATTTCCCATGGAATTATTTCTGCTTCCGTGGCCGAGGACCCTCGGAGAGTGCTGAACGCATTACCGAGGTAATCCTATCGGGCATGGAAGCATACATTCCATTCTCTTTCTCTCAGACTAATGCTAAAAAATCTTGGTTTACTCACACCTGTTCTACTGCTGTCCGCAATAAGGAGGAAGCATTCAAACGGTACCGACGCCTTAAAACTCAAGACTCTCATTCTTCATATGTTTCTGCCCGGAATCAAGCCAAATCTGTTCTTCGACTTGCCAAACACTCTTTCATCAATAATAAATGCACTGAACTATCCAACTCTAGCTCTTCCCAAGCTTTCTGGCATCTAGCCAAAAAACTCTCCAACAATTTATCTTCCTCGTCTTTCCCTCCCCTTTCCCACTCTGATGGCACAACCATCACTTCTTCCTCTGACAAACCTAAACTCTTCGCTCAAACTTTTGCTAGAAACTCCACCTTGGATGATTCCAGTGCTATTCCTCCCTCTCCGCCCTCCTCTCTCTTACTTATGCCTAATATCCTAATCTCTTCAAAAGATGTACTTTCTACCCTCTCTGGGCTTAACACTAATAAGGTGTACGGTCCGGACGGTGTTCCTCCTGTTGTTCACAAAAACTGTGCTTCCGTGCTGACTCCCTGCCTAGGCAAACTCTTTCGTCTCTGTCTATCCTCTAACGTCTTCCCTTCATGCTGGAAGTTTGCTCACATTCAACCTGTCCCAAAGAAGGGTGACCGCTCTCAACCCTCCAACTATCATCCAATTGCTCTCATTTCTTGTCTTTCTAAAGTTTTTGAAACTATTCTTGCTTCCAAATTTCTTAAGCATTTCTCTTCTCATAATCTGCTCTCAGATCGCCAGTATGGCTTCCTTAAGGGTCGCTCTACTGGTGATCTTCTTTCATATCTTACTAACTCTTGGTCATCCTCCTTTCGGGACTTCGGTGAGACTTTTTCTATTGCACTAGACATATCGAAAGCCTTCCATAGAGTCTGGCATAAATCTTTAATTTCTAAACTACCCTCCTTCGGTTTCTATCCCTCCATCTGTGCCTTTGTCTCTAATTTCCTTTCCGGCCGTTCCATAGCCGCGGTTGTGGACGGCCATTGTTCACTTCCTCACCCTATAAACTCCGGTGTTCCTCAGGGCTCTGTCCTATATCCTATTCTCTTTCTTATTTTTATAAATGATCTCCTTAACTGTACCTTAATTCCCATCCATTCATACGCAGACCACTCAACCTTACACTACTCCATTACTTTTTCAGAATGCCCCAGCCAGCATTCCCTCAACGACAAACGTAATGAAGCCATACAACTCTTAAATTTTGATCTAAATACTATTTCCAATTGGGGCAGAGAAAACCTTGTTAACTTTAATGCTTCCAAAACCCAATTTCTCCATCTATCTACCCGTCAGGATCTCTCAGCGGACTATCCCTTATTCTTCAACAATACAAAAATCAACCCTTCATATTCTCTCAATATTCTTGGTGTCTCTTTTTCTTCTGCTCTCATTTGGAAGGACCATATTACCAGTCTTGCTAAGGCAGCCTCCCAGAAGCTGGGTGTGCTCAACTGCCTTAGGTGGTTCTTTTCCCCTGCACAGCTTCTTGCTCTGTACAGGGGCATAGTGCGCCCTTGTATTGAGTATTGTTCACATGTGTGGGGAGGTTCCTCTCACACCGCTCTCCTAGACAAGGTTGAAAGGAAGGCCTTTCGTATCATTAACTCCCGTTCACTCACCAACTCTCTGCAATCTCTCTCTCTCCGCCGCAATGTTGCATCTCTCTCGCTATTCTATCGCTACTATAATAATCAGTGTTCTTCAGAGCTATCCCAGTGCATACCACCTCCTTTACGTAGGGCACGTGGTACCCGTCTTGCAACTCAATCCCACCCCTACTCTGTGCAACTCTCCAACCCAAGAGTGAAACGTTACTCTCAAACTTTCTTCTACTCAACAGCTGAGCTCTGGAACTCTCTCCCAGAATAAGTTTTTCCCACTTCCTATGACTTAAATTGCTTCAAACTCTGTGTGTCCAGGCATTTTGGCTCGAACGTCCCTTGATTTTGGCCCTGTCACTCTTTCAACTATGGGGGAGTCACTCGCTATAGGCAGTTATGCCTTTTGCCTCCCTCAATCACATAGAAAAAAAATAAAAAATAAAAATGGATGAATAATAAACTAATAGATCTTCTTGGAAAAAAGAAAGGAATATATAGAAAAATTAAGGAAGGCGAAAATCTCTTATTTATTTATTATCAGCCTCTATCAAGACAGGTCAAAAAAGATATTAGGAAAGCAAAAATATATTATGAAATCATGATAGCCAATGATTCAAAAAATAAATCTAAGGTTAGAGATGTAATAGGCCCCCTTAACACTTCGATATGTTACGATCCAGGTTCTCAAAGACACAGGGCTCTTCAACATTGAACTAGATAATGGCAAAAAGCAACAACGGTAACACTAGATCCAATCCCTGCCTTAAACACTGGAAAACAAAACACCATTACCGCCCTGAGTCGTGCCTGGACAGCGAGGTATCCTATGACTCGGTAACTGGTGCACACACACTAGGCTGACGCTCAATGAAACAACCTATTCTCAAACAGTAAAAGATTACTCGATTATGTTACACAAAGAAAAGATAGGTAACGTGATTAATTAACGTTACGGTAGATACTCAAATAACTGGCACTCCTGTATTAAAGAAAGTGCAATGCTAGTCCTGCAACATCAACTGGAAACTTCTGAAATAAGTCTGATGCTGGGAAGATGTTCGTAAAGAATCTTGAACAATTATAATGCAGAATACGGGTCACAATAAATGCTAGGACATATAGTAATAATAGGCAGGCGAATAATAAAGACTGCGCAAAGGTAGTATTGCTCAACAACTAAAGAAATGCTTCGTGACACAACGCAACAGCCTACTCGGGTTGTGCAACTCAACAACAACCTCGGCTCAAAAGTGCAGTGAATAATAATGTTGCATACATATAATAATGTGGCTTAATCTTTAACCAGTGTCTGCTCAGTTAATAAAGTCTAGCTGGGGTATCAAGGCAGGGCAACAATGGGCGAGCATGCGGCTCGTAGCCTAACGTTGTCCGAGGGTGGTATAATGAAGATAACGTTATATGACGGGGATGCTCTCTTGATAAATCTAGGTCTCTAGTACCTAGCTCTATCCTGGCGATCCCTCCGAAGTCAACACAAAGAGGCAGCACTATGTTGTGAGGGATAGGCTATGGCCCTCTCACATCACAGCGCTGTGCTCGCAAAGTAAACCAACCCGAAGACAACTTAGGCTCCCACAGTACCTGTCGATGTCATGCAGAGCTTAGCTAACACTGCACACATCGGAGACAACGACACAGTAGCCTTACCCCTAGTCTAGCTTTAGATAACCAAGAAGAATCACTCAACACCCTGCAAGGGAGACATATACCGGTCTACAACCTTCCCGAGAGAGGACACATACGGAAAAGTCCGTCTCTCTAACCCTCAATAAATCATAATACCTCCTTAACCTAATACATGGAAATATCTGAGAGCTTCGCGTACAATACGACTGGTCGACGGTGAACGTCTATGCTGAAACCAGAAGGGATGTTGAGTTTAATAAAGATTAGAGAATGAGAAAGGAGAAGTCGAGAGAGAGAAATAGTATGCAAAGTAGCGAGTATGGGGGACAGAATTGCAATGGATGTAGGCGATATGCGTGTCAGGCAAGCTCTGAGCTGGTAAAGAACACGAGGCAGCGACGGGAAGGGACTAGTTGACCACCCGGCCGCCAACGCCGTCAGCGCCCAAGCGAGCCGCGTCATAGCTCACCTCGCTGCCGGGTGTACCCCTTCACACTCTCTCGCTCGCCTCCCACACAAGCAACATTTATATTATAGCGAATATAAAATATAAGGCGCGGTCAGAGACCAAAACAAAGATGATTTCTAGACTATCTGTGGCAACACGACACTAATGAAATAAAGCAGATCATTCTAGGACAACTGTAGCCTATCCCCCCATCCTGGCGAGCGCTAGCGAGCTGCAATGCTCCACGCAACCATTCTGCTAACGCCGGAGGCGTCACAGATAGAAGATATGACAGAATATGATTCAGAAATGTGCAGTACATTAAATCAAGGACCCCAATGGAAATACGCCTAACGGCCTTATTGGGCTATCCTTAGTTGGAATTATGCAAGGCTGGTACATGTCATATTTATAACAAACTATGTGGTACCAACTCTGTAAATTGCTAACTGAATAAATATTATTATTATTATTATTATTATTATTATTATTATTATTATTAAATAGTCAATTTCTTTCCGTTTTCACTAATGACAATTTGGCACAGATTCCAGAAGTCCGTAAGGTATATAGCGATGGTATAGAAAATAGGTTAAGTACGGTTACTACAGTATATGTAGAAATGATGTGCTTAAGGAAATTGACAGACTGAAACCTCAGAAATCACCTAGTCCTGATGCTAGAGTATTAAAAGAATGCAGAGATGAGTTAACTTACCTATTAATATTTATATTTAACAAGTCACTAGAAACAGGCTTAGTTCCAGAGGCTTGGAAACTTGCAACCAACGTATATATACGTCCTCGTCGAAAATAAATCGTAGCAGCGAAACGACTGCACCGATTGCTTTCATATTTTTACCACATGTACCTTACCCTTTAGGCTACCCACCACAAAAATCCCAAAATCCCTCCTCCCACCCACTCGCTGACTGTCGGTCCGTCAGAAGGAAAACAAAGGAAAATCTGTGGCGGCGAAACGACTGCACCAATCGGTTCCATATTTGTGTGACAAGTCCCTTACCCTTCTGCCTTCCCCCCACCCCACCCCCAACCGCCTCCCACCACCCACTTCTAGCGTATCCGTACGAAGAAAAGGAAAAAAAGGAAAATCCGTGGTGGCGAAACTACCTCACCAATCGGCTTCATATGTGTAACACAAGTCAATTACCCTTCTACCTTCCCCCCACCAACCCCAAAACAACCCTCCCACCCATACATTCCGATACCATAAAAGTCTCTGTAGTCTATAGTGTCTTATCAGCTACTTTCGGGACCATCGGGACCTGATTTCTGGCGAGGGGAGTGTTTTTTTTACCATTATCCTTCCTTTCTCTCCCAACTTGATAGATTTAGCCCCCCCCCCCAAAAAAAAAAAAAAAAAAACTCTGGCACTGGCATAAGCACACTGTCAACATTGGCTGGCACTCAGCAGGTTAAAGGTTACAAGGATGAATGGTCTCTCCTCTTGCTCCTTTCCTTCTTCTCTTGTTCCTCTTGATAGATGAAGTTTGCTATTGCAAGTAGTTCCAAGATTTCGATGTAGGAAAGGATCCATTGCATTAGCCGCGTGTTATGCTTGTTCTCCGGTTTTATTAGGGAGTTCACAAAATTGAACTCCTCCAGGATGAATTCCGCGATGTTGTTCATGGTGCCGATGAAGAACTGGGAATGGGAATGGTGTGGCCATTTCTGCCCTTTTGTAGTTCCCAGATTCCAACCCAGACCTACGTGGTTGACAAAGACTGTCTTTGTCTGTGTTTGGACAGACGGGGTGTGCCTACGCTTGTCCGGAAACGGTCCACGTAAGTCCTAAACACTCCCAAGACGTACGGCCTCAGCTACGCAGGTCTTTTGGGGGGTTGTGGCCATGGGCGTGGCCTGTGTTCCCGCAAATCGGGCAGCCCAGGCGGACTAACGGGGACATGCTTACGCAAGTCGCAAGCACGTACGTAGTTCCATACGACTACATTACGTCTGACGTAACACTGGCCCCGTCACGGTACGTGTGTCGGGAAGTGCAATAGTCGTGCTCTATACAGGCGTACACGGCCGGACTACGCCCGTCAGAACACAAAATTGGCGATTACGCCTGACGGGATCTGTCGGGAGCGATATACGGGAATGTGTGACCCCAGCATTACTCCACTTATATTCACCCTCCCTCCCTCGCCACACAGGGAATTATATAAGGAAATTACCGTATTTTAGGGTTTTTGCACTCGTGTTGCACGATCGTTGCAAGACAACCAGTGATCGTAGAAGGATGGTTCGGGTGTCATTGGAAAGCTCAATTTACGCCCTTTCAGGGATCCATACTTGTATTACGCTCTGGGTCTTGTTTATGCATGAAAAAGAGCACGGAAACAACTCCATTTAGGGTAACAAAAAAACCCCGCTGGGCGGCACAGTGAAATATACTCCACCACCCGCTCGTAAGGTGATAAAATGCTTGCAATCAAACTTTCAAGCAATTATAAAATGTAAATTGTACTTACCAACACCCACACCAGTATGTTCTTCGTCAGGAACGTCTCCATTTTGCTCAACGGATTGTGCAACATCAACCACAACATTTGTGACACGCAAATTATGCTTGGGGTGAAAGCCTATGATCGGCATATTTTCGTCTTCCGAGTCATCCACACTATCAAAACTCTCACCCAGACCTTCCATGGTTTCATTCAACAGCCTATTAGAAAGTTCTGAAGAGTTCAGCATGATATCTAGTTCCTGGGCGGTGAGCCGGGCGTGATGAGTGGGCTGTGATGAGTGATGAGCCGGGCGTGATGAGTAGGGTGGCGCGACGCACTAGGGGCCACCGAATCGGACACGGGCAAATCTTGACCTTCCATTACGGCTGTTTGAGGGTTACTGAGTTATGGTCACGCAGTGGGGATGTATGGGTTGGACCTTGTAGTATACCGCCTGACCACCAAGTTTCGCTTTCCACCTAAATTAGGGCGGGAATACGCCCACGGACTTAAGTCCGACCCCGCTATTTAGTACAATTTTCTCGTTTCGGACCCCGATCTTTAAGGGTTAACAGCAATGTTCGTATTAACTAGCATTATGAATATGGTGTAGTCTAATTCGAATAAAAACTTATTGATTACAAATAGTGATCATATATTGTGACCTTGACCTTTGACCTTTGACTAAAAGTAAAATACATATATTTGGATGGTAATCGCATTGACCAACTGAATTTGCCTGTATAATATGAAAATACATTAAACAGTCAAGGAGGAGTTTAGGGAAAATGACAAATGCTATTTGTTTTACCTTGACCTCTGACCTTAACTATTATAATATTTATGTGAACTTTGATATATATTAGGCTATATTTAAGTAATAAGCCATAACACAGCCAGTTTTCTAAAAACTTGAGTAGCCTAATTTTGTTTTAAATAATAAAAGTTGACCTTTGACCTTGACCTGCGACCTTTATGTAAGAATACATTTTTGTTTGAATTGACATTGCCCATGAACATAAAATACACATGCCTAATTTCATTTAAACACATCAGTTAGTTTCATATATATTAATAGAATAGTTAACCTTGACCTTTGACCTTTATCTTGACCTTTATGTGTCTCAACATTTATTTATTTCCTTTTCACTTAAAGCACAGCTATCTCACCAAATTTTGTGAAGTTTGCATGAAAAGTAAAGAAAATAGCATATTGACCTATTATTTGACCTTGACCTGTGACCTGTGACCTTGACCTTTCATATGGAATAGAATAGTTTATTGTATGACCTTGGCCTAGGTATTCCTAATATACATGGTAAGCCTAGTGAGAATCTAACAGTTAATATGAGAAATACTAGTAAAAATACTATTTTGACCTTTGACCTTGAACTTTGACCTTACCCTATGGAATATTTATCTAAAATTTGTGCAGTACGATATTAATGTTACCAGTAACTTGTAAACTGAAAATGAAGACATTTGAATAAAAACTAAAAATAAATAGTATAAGTTGACCTTTCAGCATGACCTGTGACCTTGACCTTTATGTAAGAGTAAAATTTGTTTTAATTGACATTGCCCAGAAAAATAAAATAAGCATGACTAATTTCATTAAAACCCATCAGTTAGTTTCATATGTATTTATAGAATAGTTGATCTTGACCTTTGACCTTGACCTTGACCTTCATGATATGTGTCTGAACATTTATTTTGTTCCTTTTCATTTAAAGTGCAACTATATCACAACATTTTGTGACGTTTGCATGAAAAGTAATGAAATTAGCATATTGACCTTTTATTTAACCTTGACCTGTGAACTTGACCTTTCATATGGAATTGTTTAGTTTCTTGTATGACCTTGCCATAAGTATTCCGAATATACATGGTAAGTTTAGTGATAATCTAACAGTTAATATAAGAAATACTAGTAAAACAAATATATTGACTTTTGACCTTGACCTTTGACCTTACCCTTAAGAATATTTATCTAAAATTTGGTTAATAGGATATCGAAGTTAACAGTAACTTGTACAGTGAAAATGAAGACATTTGAGTAAAAACTAAGACACATGAAATATTGACCTTATTTTTAACCTTGACCTTTGACCTTAACATTTAAGTTAAATTGAAAATTTCTTTTTGACTGACCTTCGCATTGATCAAATGAATAGACCTGTGAAATTTGGTGAAAATCCATCGAACGGTCTAGGAGGAGTTTCCGGACGGACGACGGACGACGACGACGACGACGGACGACGACGACGACGACGGACGAATTGTGGTGCATAGTATACGGGCGGGACCTGTGTGTGCGATACCACTCTGGTTCGCAGAGTTTATAATAATGATGATGATGATGATGATAAAATTAATAATAACTATTAATAATAACAACAAACAAATTAAACACAATTCTCCCGTTAACAAAATATCAACGAACAAATTAGCGTACCTTAATTTACAGTGGATCTGATTTTGGCCTATACTGTAACAATTAAGGGTTTAACACCTTAAGAGTGGCCTATGCGGTTTATTTATGTGTACCGCCCAGCGGGGTGTTTTTAGCCAAAATAGGGCTGTTTACGTGATCATTTTCATGCCTAAATAAGACCCAGAACGTAACACAAGTATCTATCCCTGAAAGGGCATAAACAGAGCTTTCGAATGACACCATAACGATCCTTGTATGATGGATAGTTTTCTTGCAATAACCGTGCAACGCGAGTGCAAAAAGCAGGTAATTCGGTACTTTCGGTACATAATTGAGTATGTAGCGAGTGAGAGAGGGAGGAGGGAGCTGAGATTTGTGTCAGTAGGTTCGCCGCGGTGGTCTGGAGCAGTCATACGCTCGCTAGTCTCCTGCCACCACTTGTCTCTCTCTCTCAGCCACATTACGTGCTGAAATTGCCACTCGACCTATGTCGAGCGCCGCCACATAGTCCAGCTTTATTTAACTCGACTTAAGTGGTGAGCCGCTTTTTAAGGGTTAAAAGAGGTACAATAACTTACTATATATATTGATAGTGATTTATATTTCTGTCCTTATAATAACTTGATTTATTAATATGATCCGTTAATTATAGGTAGGCCAGAAATCCTCTGCCCAACCTTTCATTACTCAAACAGAACTGCAGTAATCGATCTACCATTTCTACCAATTAGGAAGAGTCAGCCAGGGAATAGTGGTGGAAATTTACCGGCCATAGATTTATATATTACTACCAAATATACCTGTTTAAGGGCATACAATGGACAATCTAAATACCCGTATCATACCTGTATGTAGGGTAATTTCGTCTGACAAAAAGATAGAACCTAATCTAATCTGTATAAACCTAGTTAATCCAAAATGATCTAAATATGTTTATGCTTCCGTAGCGGTGATTCCATCTTGAATTTAGTTAACTTAAAAATACCTAACGCCTTATTTACTTATAGCATTTTTTTTTCTGGACCCCTTCTCACTCATGTTTAGCCCCATTAGTTTTGAGATTTAGGACGTTTGCCACCCCATTACTTTGACAGTTTTATAACTGTTCACCCCATTTATTTGGCAATATTAAGAGTTTTCGTGCCATTTAGATGTCAATATGTTCCTGCCGAGCGATAGCAAGTCTGTAGTTTCGAAAGACCCGGCCATTGGCCAGGAATATTATTCTACTGAAAAATTTTCAAATTTACCTCGTGTGTGTGTGTGTGTGTGTGTTTTTTTTTGTTTTTTTTTGTTTTTTAAAGCTTGATAGAGGTCTATGGAACAAACTAAACCTCCCCCATTAACATCGGCTAACCATATACAGGTCGGAGTTCTATCCCCACCATAATTAATTGGATACATGATATACCGTATTTGTTCTACCCTCATATCTTCCAAAAGGGGCAAGGTGAGGATCATGTCGTTTTCATTCAATTCTAGATACTATTAGATGATTATACTCAGCTATATATCTACCGTATTGGCCTTACACTGCAAACAAATATGAACGTATACTAAAGATATAAGATAATTAGGTATAATGATATACCATTCTAGCCGTTTAATAAACGGGTATATGACTGCCAATATACCTAATTAAGGAGGGTCAATTATTATGGCCACTTTATGTACCCTTTTTATTCACATATTTTCAGAGCTTACTTTCAAATTTTCCAAAAGGGATATTAAGAGGATCGTGTTTTGTTTTAATAAAATGTGGCTAATAATATACGATTGTATTTAACCATTGTTATTCCTTATTTGCATCACCTTCAAATCTTCTATAGGGTAAAGGAAAACTACTGTATATACATTACATATTTTGTTTAAAGCATGATTTTAAATTGCTATTTTTGTTTTACCGTATTTACCATACCCTTCCATCCTCGAAAAGGAAAACAATGCAACAATTTGGCTAAACAATGGCAACAATAATCACAATTTTAGATCAATTTTAAAAATAGATATATAATCATCTATACATATACTGTATATACGCAAAGAACAATAGTAATAATGAAATCAAAATATATCCGGTTAGTATTCATTGGTTGTTTCCAAGCGGTATGTTCCCAGACAGTACTTGTTGGTAATCGGGTTATGTCTCCAGCCACCTGCCTACTTAACCCTTTGAAGGGTATGACACATTTTGAACGTTTATGTTGGCTATCATTAGACGATTTTGTCAAATTTAGGAAGGATCTGTGCGATATATAAGGGTTAAGACAATCTCAATACTCTCTGACTTCCATATACCCTTCCTATTATGAATAGAATCCTCTAATCATAGCCATAGCTCAGAACATAAATGCAGCATAGTATTATCTAAGAGTTAAATTACATCTATGAAGCCTACTAATATAATTATCTTTCTCCTCTTAGTCTCCATGGGTCGATATCCAAGCGGTGTGTTCCCAGCCAGTGTTTGTTGTTTACCTTTACAGTACCGGAGACGGTTTTTCTTTCAGCTACATGTAAACAATGTTATGAAGCCTAGGAAGGATATATGGTAGGTAAAAGGATCGATGAGTTAGTCTGTAATCTTTTTAACTTATACACATCCTTCCTAAGCTGTATAAAACAGTCCAATAGTTACCAGAGTACAAATGACGTCAGCGGTACTGATTTGGTTAATCGTCTTAGGTCAGTCAGCACCATCCTCTCCAGCCACCTGCCTCGTTAACCTCTTCAGTACCTGGTGACATCCTATTTATTATATTTTGGCTACTATTATACGATTTCATACAGCTTAAGAAGAATCTGTGACAGTAAAAAGGGTTAATAGTGATAGTTCAAATCCTGATAATTGTTGGCTGCCCTTCTCAAACTAAATAATATTCCTTTAAGAGCCAGCATAGAATGAAAATGACGAAGCTGATACTGGACGGGTTATTAATGCACAAGGTATACCTGTACACGTGCCAGGTACAGTTACACTTTAGGACATATATTGTTGTGCTTGGGGAGTGTGATGTGTTGAGAGAGAGAGAGTATGAGAGAAAAGACTGCAGGAGAAGGATATGTATATTTATAGAGAGATAGAGACTGAAAGAAAGAAAGAAAGATAGATAGAGGGAGAGATAATTAGAATTAACATTACAAATTGCCATCAAGAGGGGGTTCCCTTGGAAAACATATTAAGTAATATGTTATGGTAATGAAGGTCCTATTTATGTTTCACCTGTCAACACGGTAGTCTAATTGGATGTAGATTGAATTTACATGGTTATAGTTAATTATCTATGTCTAGGTATCTCTTTTTCAAAATATCTACTTTGATATGTATACATCTATTTATCTATCATATATATATCTATAACTATCTATCAATTCTATCTCTATTATGAATATAAATTTATATATGCCTGTTTCTATCTAGTTTTATCTATCTATCTCTCGTTACATCTACCTATTGATCCAACAATCTATTTAGGTCCCATTTCTCTTCAGCCTCACTCCACTTGTCAAAACCAATGGTATAATTAGACGTAGATTGAATGTATAACTTTATTTATGTGTATTTATATGTATCTATCTATTTATATTAAGGTAGCTACTTATTCACTGATATACGTATTCTTGTATAAGTATATCGATCTATCTATATATATATATCTATTTATCTTAATGTATACACTGTATATATATATATATATATATATATATATATATATATATATATATATATCTATATATATATATATATATATATATGTAGAAAATTATACTGGATATATATGTATATATATATATATATACAGGTATATATATATATATATATATATATACATATTTGTCCATACCTATATCTATGTATCTATATCTATCTATCGTTGCCTATCTTGCTATCGTTCTATGTATCTAATCGATTAATCTATTGATGTATTTCTATGTATTTTAATGTATTAATATTATATTTTTTCAAGGTGGCAAGCTAAATATATAATGCTGGAATATGGCAGAGGTAATTTTGAAACCCGCATCAATAATTAAACAAAAACACCATACTGACCATCCAGAGGCTCTACAGTATATTGAACCAATAATAAACACCATACTGACCATCCAGAGGCTCTACAGTATATTGAACCAATAATAAACACCATACTGACCATCCAGAGGCTCTACAGTATATTGAACCAATAATAAACACCATACTGACCATCCAGAGGCTCTACAGTATATTGAACCAATAATAAACACCATACTGACCATCCAGAGGCTCTACAGTATATTGAACCAATAATAAACACCATACTGACCATCCAGAGGCTCTACAGTATATTGAACCAATAATAAACACCATACTGACCATCCAGAGGCTCTACAGTATATTGAACCAATAATAAACACCATACTGACCATCCAGAGGCTCTACAGTATATTGAACCAATAATAAACACCATACTGACCATCCAGAGGCTCTACAGTATATTGAACCAATAATAAACACCATACTGACCATCCAGAGGCTCTACAGTATATTGAACCAATAATAAACACCATACTGACCATCCAGAGGCTCTACAGTATATTGAACCAATAATAAACACCATACTGACCATCCAGAGGCTCTACAGTATATTGAACCAATAATAAACACCATACTGACCATCCAGAGGCTCTACAGTATATTGAACCAATAATAAACACCATACTGACCATCCAGAGGCTCTACAGTATATTGAACCAATAATAAACACCATACTGACCATCCAGAGGCTCTACAGTATATTGAACCAATAATAAACACCATACTGACCATCCAGAGGCTCTACAGTATATTGAACCAATAATAAACACCATACTGACCATCCAGAGGCTCTACAGTATATTGAACCAATAATAAACACCATACTGACCATCCAGAGGCTCTACAGTATATTGAACCAATAATAAAGGAAGAGGGTCTGGTGGTGGCAGCTGTGAGGGAAGAGGGGTTTTAACCTTATATATGCCAGAGGGTACCCTTTTTGGAGCACCTTTATTTTGTCCCACTTGTTTGGCGACATTAAGACGTTTTACATAATTTAAAGACATTTCAACCCATTTGCTTGGCGATTATAAGACGCTTCATCCCATTCAGGGGTCAACTTTTGAGGGGCGAGCGACAGCGAGCTTGCAAATTTAGAGAAATCGGCCTTCGGCCGGGACATTTTTAAAATGTACATAAAATGTACAAAGTTTTCTCAAGCTAAAGCTTGAGAAAACTTTCAATAACATATAAAGAAGCACACCATATTAATGGAAGAAGGTTTGGTGTTGCCAGTTGTGAGGGAACACACCTCTGATAGCCTAGATGGGTTCTAGAGATCCTGCAGTAAGAGAAATTGGACATTTGTTTTCTTTGAATGGTGCTTTAATTATCAAGCAACAGAGTGATATTTCTATCTATCTATCTATTGCCGGACGCCTTACTCCCCTTACGAGGGTGGCCATACACAGAATGCCCCCTAGCGGACCTATTCCCTGTGAGAGGGACAACCCAAGCCAGTTTAGTGAAGGACTTACAGGATTGACCACTCAATTTAGGATCTGTCCGACTCCGAGGCCCTCTGTGTATCTTATTAGGACTATGTTTCTACAGTGGTGTTCGGCTAATCCATCCACTAACCTGCCTTACCCTTAGGTAAGCAGTACGGATTTATATCAGGTTTACTCCCCTAGACAGGTCGCCAACCAAGGCTGACGAGTCCCATCCACTCGGATTTGTATAAGGTTGTCTCCCCTAGATGAGTTGCCGACCAAGGCTAACGAGTCCCATCCACCCACATATTTGATATTTGATTTGTACTAATGTAGAAGTTAAATCCGAAGATCAAATATGTATCCTGTACCAATGAGTCTGAATGATTAGTTTGGATATGGATATGTTAAAGCGTATAAATTGGTTAATGATACCAGTGGCACCAACATGGCAGAGGTTGGCCGATACCAAATGGTCTCAAGGAGAGATATTTCAAATAACCTATATAAAGGTGTCTGGCCAGCTGGGGGAAAATAACCACCTCTATTTATCATATTTTCATCTATTATTATTATATATATATAATATATATATATATATATATATATATTACAGGATATCTTAATTACATGATAGTGAAGTACAGCTATAGAGTAATTCATGTTTGGTATAGCTTTATAGTTAGGTACGATATTAGGTAAGGCATAGTGGCTATTATTCCTTATTATCAGTAATGTATAGAAACATGAATAAGTCGCTAACTTGATAAATATCTAGACAAATGTATAGACATATGGATATCTAGAGATAGATGAATATAGATACATGTACAGTAGATAGGTAGGGTATATATATATCTATATATTTATAATATTATATATATATATATATATATATATATATAAATAAATAGAAAAACCAGCGCTGGAATGAACATCTTTATTGTGCGACGTTTCGGCTTACACACAAGCCATCTTCAGCCTAAAGTAAGACAAAAAGGGCCTACATAAATATTTGCATATTACTAATGGTTAATATTTAAAACTTGTAGGAGAATTATTATTATAATTATAATTAAATTATATACTAAAATTAAGTAGGTTGGCAACACGAAATAAAAGTAAATTGTCCGAAAGGGGGAAGACAATATTGAAAACAACAACAGTGTAGAAACGGGTTCCCATTCAAGTAGAATGGGGTCGCGGAAATATCATTGTAAACACCGAAGATTTTGTTTTTAACGCCTTACGAGTGGGCCCGTCAGTAACTTCTACTACCCGCCAAGCAGGTGGTTTTACCCTAAACGACCTTGTTTCCATGCTCTTTTTCATGCATAAACAAGAGCCAGAGCGTAGTACAATTATGTATCCCTGAAAGGGCGATAATTGAGCTTTCCAATGACACCAGAACTATCCTTCTACGACCACGCGTTCTCTTGCAACGATCGTGCAAGACGAAGGAAAAATCCCTAAAATACGGTAATTTCCTTACATAATTCCCTGTGTAGCGAGGCAGTGAGTGTGGGTGTGTGTGGAGGTGTGCCCAGTGCTGGCGCGGGACCCATGCCGAACGGTCAGAGCCGACCTACGCTCCTCCCACCGCTCGTCTCTCTCAGAGTCAAATATTGCTCAAAATTGCACACCGCCTGAAGTCGGTCCCCGCCACATGTCCTTTCTTCTCTCGACCGACTTAAGTCCGGCGCTGCCAGACAAGGGTTAAAGACGGAAAATGCATGTTATGTACGAAATACATTAAATTAGCATGAAAGGCAGTGAAACTATATAAGAAAGCCACTAGAGTAATGTTATTACAGTTGCAGTTTGAAAATTTAGAAACTAATTAAATAATTCAGAGCATCAGACAAAATCACTAAGCATTAAAATATAAGTGTTACAAAATAAGTTTTAATTATAATGCTAAACACATTGAAATAGTACGAAGGGGAGAAAACTATATAGGAAGACATTGCACTAAAGTAGAGTGTGGTTAAGGAATTAGTATAGAATGTGGACATATCTAATAAGAAAATAGAACTAATGGAAGATATCCTACATAATAAAACTGGAAAACATACCACATTATACTTAGAAGCAAAGTAAGGGGGTGGAAGTCTCGTTTGTGCCCAGGGTTGGGTGCAGTTTTTGAAATAAAAGAGACTCAGATAAAAGGCGTGTGGTGTCGTCTATGGCTGTGTGAAGAATGGATGTATTGGGTGGCCTGAAGCTTCAGAGTGTTCTTTTATCGACGAATGAGAAGGTTTTGATAGAGGGAAACCAGTTCTGAATGACCTACCCCGATGCTCCGAAATCCTAGCAGTGAGATGGCGCTTTGTCCGCATAGGCCATGTTGGACTGGCCTCTCACCTCTTCCGTCTGCGACTGGTGCCTGACCCTTTCTGCCCGTGGTGCCGGACGGTGGATGAAACGGTAGAGCACTTCCTGCTTCACTGCCCTCGCTTCTATTCCCATAGGACCCTCCTCCGCTGCAGCCTCCGCTCCCTGGGGGTCTCCAACTTTACCCTCCCCGTCCTGTTGGGGGGAAGTGGACTGGACCCGGCCCTCCGTGTCCGGGTGCTCCAGCACACCAAAGTCTTCCTGCGGCGTTCGGGTCGTCTCGGCCGCCTGTGATTGCGTACCTGGGATGGTCTCTGGCAGGGTTAATTGGGCCTGCCCACACAGCCCTATAATCAACAAACAAGAACAACAAGAACAGATGGCGCTTTGACTGTCCAATATAAGTGGAATTACACCCACTACATTTGAAAAGATACACCACTGAGGATTGCAGAGATTCGGGAATTCGGTCTTTGAACTTGAAACAATTACCCAAGGAACTCTGGGACTTAAATACAACTCTTAATGATACTTGTGGATAGAAGTCCCGAAATAGATTAGTTACCTTGTTTCTTATGGCAAATGATTTTTTTCCAATGAAAGGGATTGTAAAATAAATAATAGCTTTCGGAACTGCAATATCTTCTGTGGGTGATGAATGTAATTTATTGATCTGTTTGCCGATATAAGTGTTAATGAAATCAAGTGGGAAGCCGTTAAGGTTCAGAATGTTTCTCAGGTGTTCCAATTCTAAATGCAGAGCAAAATAAAATGAACAAATATGATATGCCCGTGTTACTAAAGTGACTATCAAATTTCTTTTAAACTGAATGGGTTTATTAGAAGTGAATTTGGTAGTAAGCCCTGTGAAGGTGGGTTTTCTATAAACAGATGTGATGAAAGTGGAAGATGGAGGATGAGACAGTGGTGGAACGAAAGTCATTGATTGATTATGTATGTGTGGATGAACGAATGAAGAAATCTGTGATAGATGCTAGGGTGTATAGGGGTATTGGAGGGGGTCTGTCTGATCATTATGTAGTGGTAGCTAAGGTTAGGATACAAAAGAAGTGGGTGAGGAGAGCTGGAGGGAGGCGAGAGGAGGGTGGAATGGTGAGGAGGGTGGAGAGGCTGCAGGAGGAGGAAGTCAGGGAGGAGTACAGGAGAGCAGTGGAAAGACGACTAGGTGGGTTCGACCTGGAAGTTATGGAGGAAGTGGAGGAGATGAGCAAGGTGTTTAAGGATGAGATCTGTGCAGCATGTGAGGAGGTGTGTGGAGTGAAGAGAAGAGGGAGGGGAGTGAAAGGTACAGCATGGTGGACAGAAGAGGTAAGAATAGCTGTGGAAGAAAAGAAGAAAGCATATAGAGAGTGGTTGGGTAGTAGAGGGAATGAAGATGCCGAGAGACAGAAACGAGCGAGGTACGTGGAGAGTAAGAGGGTGGTGAAGAGAGTAGTGAAGGAAAGTAAGAGAAGAGTAGATGAGGAATTTGGAAGGAATCTGAGTGTGAAATGGAGGGAGAGTAAGAAACTGTTCTGGAAAGAAGTCCAGAAAGATAGGGAAGGTAGCAAGGGAAACAGTAAGAGTGTGAAAGATAAGAATGGGAGAATGCTAGCCGAGAAGCAAGAGAGAGTCGAAAGATGGAGGGAGTACTTCAATGAGTTGCTAAATGTAAGGAATGAAGAGCCAGCAAACATAGCTGGATATGGTATGGGAGTGAGAAGAAGAGAAGTAGTGGAGGAGGAGGTGGGGATCAGGAGGTCAGAAGTGTGGGAAGCCATGAAAAGAGTGAAGTTGGGGAAAGCACCAGGAACAGATGGAGTGTGTGGGGAAATGTTGAGGTATGGTGGTGAGATAGTGATCGAATGGGTATGGAAAATGTGCAAACTAGCATGGGAGAAGGGGAGTGCACCCGAAGACTGGAAGACTGGTAAAATAGTCCCACTATATAAGGGCAAAGGGGAAAGAGGAGTGTGTGGTAACCACCGAGGAATATGTCTTCTAAGCGTAGTAGGGAAGGTATACAGTAGGCTAGTGATTGAGAGAGTGAGATAGAGAACGGAGAAATGGATTAGCGACGAGCAGGGCGGTTTTTAGGAAGGGAAGAGGATGTGTAGATCAGATTTTTACCTTGAATTGTGTTGTGGAGAAATATCTGGAGAAGAAGCAAAAGGTGTATGTTGCCTTTATGGACTTGGAGAAGGCCTATGACAGAGTGGATAGAGAGGGTTTGTGGAAAGTACTTAGAATATACAGAGTAGATGGCAAGTTGCTGAAAGCAGTGAAGAGCATGTATGAGGGTGCAAAGGCGGCAGTACATGTGGAGAGTGAGCAGAGCGAGTTCTTTGACCTGAATGTTGGTTTGAAACAGGGGTGTCTGATGTCCCCGTGGTTGTTTTCTGTATATATGGATGGAGTCATGAAAGAAATACTATCAAGAGCAGTGGATGTTGGTGTATCGCTGAAAAGGGGGGGAATTGAGTGGAAGCTACCAATACTGCTGTTTGCGGATGATACAGTTCTGATGAGTGATAATGAATGGGAGTTGCAGGGTCGGGTAAATGAGTTTGGAACAGTGTGCGAAAAACGGAATTTGAAGGTAAATGTGGGGAAGAGCAAGGTTATGGTCTGCGAAAGGGGTGAAATCACAGAGTGTGAGGTGAAGCTGAACGGTCAGGCTATGGAGATCGTCAACTCTTTTAAGTATCTGGGCAGTGTGTTGAGTAAAGATGGGACTATGGATGAAGAAGTGCGGGAGAGGGTACAACAGGGGAAGAGGGTTGTAAGAATGCTGAAAGCAGTAACAAGAAATAGGGTGGTCAGTATGGAAGTGAAGAAGTCCTTGCATGACAGTGTGGTAATCCCGACACTGACTTACGGAAGCGAAGCATGGACGTTGGTTGAGAGACTCAGACCAAGAGTGAGAGCAGTGGAAATGAATTACTTAAGAAGTGCGTGCAGAGTTACATGGAGGGATAGACAGACTAATGAGGAAGTAAGAAGGAGGTGTGTTGTGGAGGTAGATGTGCTGAAAAGTGTGAAAAGGAATAACTTGAGATGGTTCGGCCATATGGAACGTATGGAAAGCGAGAGAATGACTAAGAGGGTGTACGAGAGCGAGGTGGAGGGACAGAGAGGGAGAGGTAGACCGAAAGAGAGGTGGAAGGATGGAGTGAGGAAGTATATGAACGAAGGCGGTGCTGGTTGGGGGGAGGGGCGTTGACTGACTGGGGACAGAAGTGCATGGGGGGGGTTCGTTCGTGGCCACCCCTTCGGGGATCACGGCGTCAGGCAATATATAATAGATAGATGAAAGTTTCGTTCTTTTTCTCAACAAGCACATCTAAAGAGGGTAATTAATTATTTTCCTCAGTTTCACAAGTGAACTTCATGTTAGGATGTTTAGAGTGTATGTAATCAAGAAAAAGGGAACATATGTTGAACTTTTAAAAACAACAAACGTGTCGTCCACATAGCGTTGATACAAAAGGGGTTGAAAAGAAGAGGGGCAATTGTTTTTCCAGTTTCTTTCGTGATAGGTTAGAAATGCATTAGCTAAAATGGGAGCAAGTGGATTACCCATTGCAAAGCCATCGGTCTGTTCAAAGATATTACCACTGCAAATGAATATCGAGTCCTTAACAGCTAAGGAAAGCAATCTATGAAATTGTTGTTGTTGAATCCATAATTATATAATAGGGTCTTCTCGAAACAATTCATGACAACAGATATCCACTGTCTCATTGAGGGGTATATTAGTAAAGAGGGACTTTATGTCGTAAGAAGCCATTGTACAGTCAGAAAAAACATAGCCTTCCCCTTACTTCTTAGAAATGAAGATCGCATAAATAATTTCCTACGAAAGATAAAATCAGAAAAAGTCATTGATGATAACTTATACTACCATTTTTATGTCTCAGGATCTCGACCAAGTGTTTTGTATGGTCTTCCAAAGATCCACAAACCTAATTGCCCTGTGCGTCCTATTTTGTCTGCACTGTATACTGTCAACTATAAGCTAGCTAAATAATGTTTGTCAATTTTAACACTCATTACTTCTAACATGTATACAGTTAAGGATTCCTTCTCATTTGCCAAAGACATTTGTAACCATGTTTTTTCTGACTGTATAATGGCTTCTTACGACATAAACTCTCAGCGCTGGTTTTTCTATTTATTATACGCCTCCGCTTCCCCCGTGAAGAGAGCATCGCTTCAATATATATATATATATATAATTATACCGGTATATATACAGTATATATATTTAATTTTGTCACTTGGCATATGAAGAGTTAACCCTTTGAAAATATGACAGATTCCGTCAGTTTATTCTGGCTATCATTAAGACGATGTCATACAATTTAGGAAAGATATGTGGAAATTATAAGGGTAAAGATTATCTCAATTAACCCTCTGACTTCCACATACCCTTCCTAATCTTAATATGATCGTATAATACAAGCCAGAAACCAGAGACGAAATGTATAATCGGATATTCAAAGGGTTAAACGTCATCAGTTGTCGACGCCCTCCTTGCTATTCCGGAAGACGTGATATTAGGTATACCAAATATATTGATCACTGGGAATATCTCACAAGGGGAGGGTGCTCTCTCTCTCTCTCTCTCAGATGTATGGTGTGTGTGTGTGTGTGTGAATGTGTGTGTGTGTGTGTGTTTAATAGTATGATGTATTTAATAGTATGGGGTGATGTGTCGCATCCTGTTCAGGTGTCGATGACATCTCAGCCTGGCCAGCTGGACTCTGTCCTCGCGAGGAAGGGAGGACTCAGAAGAATGGTTTTGGGAGGTCGTGCATGCAGCTGCGTGTTGTCTTTGAGTGGCTAGATGGAACGGCAAGATATATTATAAGTATGGATGTGCTTCTGGAAGCTGGTTTGGGGTGGGCAGGAGGGAGAGATGACAGTACTTGTGCGTGATATCGTGTTATGGGTGTTGTTTGATATTCCTTGGTGTCTGTGGGTGTGTTGCCATGTAGTGTAGTGGTTTGGTGTTGGTTTATGGAGGCTGCAGCCAGGAATTTTGTGCCCCTTATGCCGAGGTGGTCTTTGACTTTGAGGACTCTGGTTTCTTGTCCTCGGTGATCTGTGAGTTTAGTAGCTGTGTAGCCTGTGAGGATTTCTAGGGATTTCTTTTGAATGGTATGCAAGGTCTTGTTATGTGTTTCAGCTAGGTTACAAACCCAGGCAGGGCTTGCATATTCCATCACTGATGTTATGTACTATTTGTATACTGTGGTGGTAGTTTCTTTGTTGTGTTCAAATTGTGTGTGGGCAAGTGACCTAAGGGTGTTAAATCTGGGTGTCAGTATATTTTGTTATGTTTGTGATATGTTGTTTGAATTTCATTAGAGTATCATAGGTTACTCCTATGATGTTGTGTGTGTGTGTTAAGGGGGTGTTGTTTATAGTGAGGAGTACGGCTTTTCTGTATTCTGCTGTCCAGATTGTGAGGAGGGTTGCAGTGCATTTGGCTGGGTCTAATGTGAGTCTGTATGTAGTGCACCAGTTGTGTAATGTGTTGAGATAGGGTTGAAGGAGATGTGTTGCTGTGTCTGAGTCTTGGTGTGTACAAGTGAGTGTTATGTCATCTGCGTAAGAAGTTACATTTATTTGGGGTGCATGGGGTGTTGGTATATTATGCATGTATACATTGAAGAGTGCGAGCAACAAGTCGGATCCTTGCGGTAGTCCGTTTGTGAAGTTTCTGATGTTAGATGACTGACTGACAAATTATAAATGCACATATCTGCCTGCTAGGTAGTTGGCCAGCCACCTCTTTGTATTGTTGTGCATGTTTGTGTTGTAAATTTTGTTTGTCATGTTGTGGCAGGGGATGGCATCGAAGGCTTTACAAATATTGAGTGTGGCAAGTAGTGATCAGTATGGTGATCTAGCTGAGTTGATGCTGTCAAAAGCTCTTTGTGTAAGGTCTGTAAGAAGAGTGTGGAATGTAGTGGCCTGAAGCCATGTTGTGTTGGAGCTAGGGGTAGAGCGTGTGTGGTCAGTTGTAGTACGAGGCGTTGTGAGACTTTGGAGGGGGTGCAAAGGAGTGTGATGGGGTCGGTGTGAGGAGGGTAGCGTGGGGTCTTTGTTGAGTTTGGGGAATGTAATGATGACACCATGCTCCCAGATATCTGGTATTGTCTTGTGTGAACTACTGTATTTTGAAATGTTGGGGAGTGCTTTTATGCCTTGTGGATGTGGGTGTCTGAGGTGCATATTGCTTATGTTGTCTGGACCACAGGCGGGCGAGTTATTGAGATTGTTGATGATGTGCATTGTCAAGTTGTAGGTGAAAGGTGCATAGTCAGGGTCTGTGGGGAATTGTCTCTTAAGTCAGATAACACGTCGGTCGTCATCATGGGGGTTCAGGTGGCTGAAATGAGAAAAGTGATTGATGAGACTGTTTGCTTGTTGTTTGTATGAAGGTAATAGTCTGTTGTTGTGATTGCGGCATATGATTGTGTTGTGTTGCTGTTGGAAAGTGTTATGTCGTTTAGTGTTTCGTAACATTTTGGGGGGTCTGTTTTGTGATAAAGTGTCTGGAAGTAATTGTTCCAATTTAGTGTTTGTTGTTCTAGTATTTTGTTGTTAATCTGTGTGTAGAGTGCTTGGATTTGCTGTGCGGTGTCCTGTGTATGAGGAGCTGGGGAGTGTTTTAGTGTGTTGCATTGTCTGGTGTGAAGTTGGGATTGTGTCTTTTTCTGTTACCTCTTGGAATGTGTTTCTTGTCTGCGTTTTGGATAATTGTGTTGATGAAAGTTTTAACAGCATTGTGTATGTTAGTGATGGGTGTGCTGTTTTGGGTTTCAAGAAGTTGTTCTGTGTCAATTGTGAAAGCTTCCAAGTTGGCTCTTTTATAGTTAGTGTGTGTGTATCTGTGGCCATCTGGGGTAAGTCTGGTTTTGGTGGTGATAATGATCGGAAGGTGGTCATCACCTAAGGCTTTGACCACCCTGCAGGATGTTGTGGGGGCGAGTTCTGGGGAGCAAAAGTTAATATCTGGAGATGATGGGAGGAAGAGGGCTTAGTGGGGTATATGGGTATGTTGATGGATGTCGTTAAGGATGTAAAGGTTATATGATTGGCATTGTAGGGTCAGCCCTATTTCTGTGTCAGGATTATTGACAAACCAGGCCGACCGCCTGGCATTGAAGTCACCACCCAGGACGATGTGTGGAGTGTTTGTGATCTGTTGTAATTGTGGTCTGTAGTCGTTGGATACTGTACGGGATGTTTGGTTATGTTGGAAGTTTTGTCCGTGCTTATTTTGATGGATTGTATTTCTGTTGTGTTATCATGTAGGGGGAGGAGGGATTTGGTATATGCACTGGTGTCTGTGAAGTTTATTGCTGTGTGCACCAAGGTGATGAGTCCACCACCGCCGCCGTCAGCCCGGTCTTGATGGTGAAGATGTCATGATATGTAGGTGTTTTTTGTGGTATGCAGAGTTTTGTTTCTATTAAGATGGCAATGTATAATATGTGTTTTATTTATGAAGTGTGAGAATTTGTGTTTCTTTGTGTTAATGCTATCTAAATTTAATTGAAGAATGTTGATGTTTGTTCGGTGTATATTGGGTGCTACTGCACAGGGAATTGGAAATAGATGATCGATATACATTAATCAATTTATGATGACATCTGTAATATACCCTTTGGTATATTATATATATATTATATACCGGTATATATATATATATATATATATATATATATATATATATATATATATATATATATATATATATATATATACAGGGTGACCCAAAAAAACTCCCACATTTCAAAGGTAAATGAAACAAAAATGGTTAAAGATAATACAAATATTATTTGCACACATAATGATGACATCCTCGAAATGGTGGCCGTCATTGTCTATACACGCATGGAGGAGATTTCTGGAGGCTGCCATGGCTCGACGGGTCATGTCGGGTGGAACAGCGGCTATCTCCTGCTGAATAGCAACCTTAACCCACAAAGAGCGGGTGGTGAGGTATTTTACACTGAGCCACCCAGCGGGCACAATCCCGAAATATTTGCTCACTTTCACTCGCCCTAGCGCCGTTACTATGGCTTCAATGCGAACGAAACGATCATTTTTGGAACAAGGAACTCTACGACTCCCCATACAAGTCTATTCTGGATGTTGTGAGCAAGTGTGGAGGGTGGAAGGAGGTGAAGAAGAGAGGTTACTTTTTGGTCTATTTCCCGGGCGCGTTCGGATGCGTTCGCTTTGTCCTGACTTTGGCCTCACGCGCGTCTATTATTCGTTCGGTAAGCAGTCTTATTTTATCTTATTTCTGCTTATTTCTGTATTCTCTGTATTCTCGCTCTCTCTCTCTCACACTCCTCTTGTCTCTCTGTCTGACTCTCTCTCTCTCTCTCTGGCTAGCTCTCTTTCCCTCTCTCTCCCCCTTTCTCATTCGTACGCGCTCTGTCTCACTCTCTCTCCCTTCCTCCCTTTCACTCTTCTCTATATTTCTCTCTTTCGTATATGTAATTCTCATTATTATTTTCTCTAATCCCTCTTTCTTTATTTGCTTGTAATATTTCTGTATTATTATATCTTGTTCACTCTTTCTTCAGTTCAGTTTCTGTATTCTCTCATTCTCTCTCTCTTCCTCATCCGTATATGTAATTCTCATTATTATTTTCTCTAACTAATCACTCTATTTCTTTTATCTGCTTTGTAATATTTCTGTACTATTATACCTTTTTCACTCTTTCTTCAGTTGTTTCTGTATTCTCTCTTTCATTTCTCATCATTCTCTAGCTTTCATTCCTTACAATCTACCGTACACCGTGATATATACGCCTATCAAATGATTGCAATCAATACACGGTATATATATATATATATATATATATTGTATATTGGTGTATATTGATTGCAATAATTTGATAGGCGTATATATCACGGTATACGGTAGATTTCATTCCTTACAATCTACCGTACACCGTGATATATACGCCTATCAAATGATTGCTTTCAATATACGGTATACACCAATATACAGTATATATATATATATACCGTATATTGATTGCAATATTTTGATAGGCGTATATATCACGGTGTACGGTAGATTTCTTTCCTTACGAAGGTGACCTTGAAATTGCTAGGACTCTTCTCTCTCTTTTCGTAAGGAAAGAAATCTTCCGTACACCGTGATATATACGCCTATCAAATGATTGCAATTAATACACGGTATATATATATATATATATATATATATATACTGTATATTGGTGTATATTGATTGCAATAATTTGATAGGCGTATATATCACGGTATACGGTAGATTTCATTCCTTACAATCTACCGTACACCGTGATATATACGCCTATCAAATGATTGCAATCAATATACGGTATACACCAATATACAGTATATATATATCGGAGAGAGGAGCGTTCCATGGGAACCGTATCTTCAGCAGGAATAGAAGAACAAAGTACGCTACGAGCAGTTCCATACTTTATTACCAAACGTTTCGACATCACAAGCTTTTAAGCTTTCATATTTGTAATATTATCTTTTGATTTGTAGACCACTGAAGATGACACCAGTGTGATGTCGAAATGTTTGGTAATAAAGTATGGAACTGCTTGTAGCTTACTTTGTTCTTCTATTCCTGCTGTATATATATATACCGTATATTGATTGCAATCATTTGATAGGCGTATATATCACGGTATACGGTAGATTTCATTCCTTACAATCTACCGTACACCGTGATATATACGCCTATCAAATGATTGCAATCAATATACACCAATATTCAGTATATATATATATACAGTATATATATATATATATATATATATATATATATATATATATATATATATATATATATATATATATATATACCGTATATTGATTGCAATCATTTGATAGTCGTATATATCCACTGTATATATATATATATATATATATATATACTGTATAATGGTGTATATTGATTGCAATCATTTTATAGGCGTATATATCACGGTGTACGGTAGATTGTAAGGAATGAAATCTACAGTATACCGTGATATATACCCCTATCAAATGATTGCAATCAATATACACCAATATACAGTATATATATATATATATATATATATATATATATATATATATATATATATATATATACCGTGTATTGATTGCAATCATTTGATAGGCGTATATATCACGGTGTACGGTAGATTTCTTTCCTTACGAAAAGAGAGAGAAGAGTCCTAGCAATTTCAAGGTCACCTTCGTAAGGAAAGAAATCTACCGTACACCGTGATATATACGCCTATCAAATGATTGCAATCAATATACACCAACCGTGATATATACGCCTATCAAATGATTGCAATCAATATACGGTATACACCAATATACAGTATATATATATCGGAGAGAGGAGCGTTCCATGGGAACCGTATCTTCAGCAGGAATAGAAGAACAAAGTACGCTACGAGCAGTTCCATACTTTATTACCAAACGTTTCGACATCACAAGCTTTTAAGCTTTCATATTTGTAATATTATCTTTTGATTTGTAGACCACTGAAGATGACACCAGTGTGATGTCGAAATGTTTGGTAATAAAGTATGGAACTGCTTGTAGCTTACTTTGTTCTTCTATTCCTGCTGTATATATATATACCGTATATTGATTGCAATCATTTGATAGGCGTATATATCACGGTGTAAGGTAGATTTCTTTCCTTACGAAGGTGACCTTGAAATGGCTAGGACTCTTCTCTCTCTTTTCGTAAGGAAAGAAATCTACCGTACATGGTGATATATACGCCTATCAAATGATTGCAATCAATACACGGTATATATATATATAATTATACTGTATATTGGTGTATATTGATTGCAATCATTTGATAGGCGTATATATCACGGTATACGGTAGATTTCATTCCTTACAATCTACCGTACACCGTGATATATACGCCTATCAAATGATTGCAATCAATATACACCAATATGCAGTATATATATATATATACAGTATATATATATATATATATATATATATATATATATATATATATATAATATATAATATATATATGTATATATACCGTATATTGATTGCAATCATTTGATAGTCGTATATATCCACTGTATATATATATATATATATATATACTGTATATTGGTGTATATTGATTGCAATCATTTAATAGGCGTATATATCACGGTGTACGGTAGATTGTAAGGAATGAAATCTACAGTATACCGTGATATATACCCCTATCAAATGATTGCAATCAATATACACCAATATACAGTATATATATATATATATATATATATATATACATATATATATATATACCGTATATTGATTGCAATCATTTGATAGGCGTATATATCACGGTGTACGGTAGATTTCTTTCCTTACGAAAAGAGAGAGAAGAGTCCTAGCAATTTCAAGGTCACCTTCGTAAGGAAAGAAATCTACCGTACACCGTGATATATACGCCTATCAAATGATTGCAATCAATATACACCAACCGTGATATATACGCCTATCAAATGATTGCAATCAATATACTGTATATATATATATATATATATATATATATATACTGTATATTGGTGTATATTGATTGCAATCATTTGATAGGCGTATATATCACGGTGTACGGTAGATTGTAAGAAATGAAATGTACCGTATACCGTGATATATACGCCTATCAAATGATGGCAATCAATATACACCAATATACAGTATATATATATATATATATATATATATATATATATATATATATATATATACCGTGTATTGATTGCCATCATTTGATAGGCGTATATATCACGGTGTGGTGTACGGTAGATTTCTTTCCTTACGCAGGTCAAGGTCCATAGATACTCAGGTCAACCCACGGGGTCGCTCAAACTCCCTCTCCTAAGCTGAATAGAATAGTATAATAGCCAAAATAATACACAAAATAGTACTATCGTAAATTAAAAGGGTTAATGTGAGGGTAACGACGGTCATTAACCCGAGAACCTATTGTATCCTCCCTCCCTTTACTACCCTCAACCAAGATTATGAAGTAGGCCTATATGAGCTACGCCTTAACCCTTTCACTAAATAGGATGCCATATTTTGTTCATATTGGCTGGCACTGGATGATTTTATAGAGCGTAGGTACTAAACTCTGGGAATGAAATACGTAATAATCATCTTAACTATAACCCATTGACTTAAATAGGTTCTTTGAAAACTCAACACATTTATCTATCTATTGCTGGACGCCTTACTCCCCTTTATGAGGGTGGCCATACACAAAAAGCCCCCAAGCGGACTTGTCCCCTGTGCAGGCTATTTTATTAAAGGACTTACTCTCTTACAGGATTGACCACTCAACTTTGGGTCCACCCGACTCTGAGGCCCCCTTTTTATCAGTTCAGCACTATTGTTCAACAGTGGTGTGTGACTAGTCCACCCGCTAACCTGTTTCACCCTTAGGTAAGCAGTACAGATTTGTATAAGTTTTAGTCCCCTAGATAGGTTGCCGATCAAGACTAACGAATCCCATCCGCTCGGAAATAAATGTTAGGTTAATTAAGTTAATGTTAGGAAAACGATGGACATCAACTCGAGGACTTATTCCCTCCCCTCTCCCTTTGCGATCCTCAGCCAAGATTATGAAGGATATGAGCTACGCCTTAACCTTTTCAGTATCTAGGATGCCATAGTTTGCTTATTTTGGCAGACACTTAAATGGAGCTAACCCCGAGAGACCCTCTGCAGCTGGTGCACTGCTGCATCTAGTTGGGTTAGAATCCAAATCACCGACGGGCTCTACAAATGGACTCTGGTGATAGGGGGCCTTGCCAGCAGCAATTTGTATCTCACGACTTACCATTAGGAGGCCAGCATTAAGCCTCCCCTGGTAGCACCGACTGGGGGAGGTTACTCTCTGTGTCCTATCATAACTGTCCCGCAGCACCACATACATGGAATAAACCCCAAGAGACCCCCTGCAGCTGGTGCACTGCTGCATATGCAAGGGTTTAAATTATAAATTACCTAAACAAAACATAACATATAACCCTATCATTACTATCTAGTGTGATATCAATACAACTTCCATACCTATACTGTATAATAAGTGTATATGGTATAATAGTATAATATGATATGGTATATGGAATGATAACAGAATGCTAAAGACATTCAACTACTGTTGTATACATGTATTGAATTGTGTATATACATGGATTTTATGTATGACTGAATCTCTGACTAGTATCTAATAACGGTTCCTAAGGCAACATTTGATGTGGATTTCTACATGACGAACGAGAGCCGGAACCTTATTGTGAATATGGTTGGGAGGAAGTTATAGGCACACATAACTTTGTAGTATTACCAGTGGGTGCCAACCAATGGTGATGGATAATGCGACAAATCTGTGACACGCCATCTGTTGCAAGATAAGACGCTGACGGTGTGCTCGGGAGGATGTGTTTAAACAAAAACAAAAACAAATGGTAATTAAATATTACTACTTTGATTGATATGGGAATTAGTTTTAACAATTATTTTTTGAGATTGGAATTAATTTATATTAATTTGATGAGATATGGGAATATCACATAATAAGAATATTGTAAATAGTATATTTAGTACATCAATTATAATGTTACATAATTATTTCATAACAACACACAATAGCATGGAGAACTGTGAACATCTTTGCAGTAATAATAGCAGTGGAACTTGGATGGACAAAACAGTTGTTTAACAAATTACATATCAATATAAATGTAACAATGGAGTATTCTTGTTGATCCCAGATATCTTTCTTACTCTTACTTTATTTCCTTTTCTATCTTTACCTACATCTAGAAACCAATCTCAACAACCCACCAAAGATCTTCCAATCCCTCCCTAACACCTCCCCCACCCTAGATTGGCCAATATACTTTTCTTACTTTCCTTTAGTCATCCATCCATCCAATTCTCATTCACTTCCAAACAACTGATTAAGTACCAAGAAGGTACGAAAACGCGTTCTAGCTAAGTACTATGCATATTAAATCCTATAGTACTAACCAAAATTACATTTGGAGAGATAATCAGACAACTTCCTACGAAACGCAAAAATGCCCAAGAACAAAATGAAAATATTGACACGCTCTGTATCAACCAACTTGCCATAACCTTCAATGATATATATATATATATATATTCATGAGATACTTTCCCTACGAATTAAATCGTCTTGTGTTCACAAAACTCATCAGATGAACAACGTTAATCAATTTGAAGATTGTTACCTATGACTGTGCAAACTCTCGTAACTTCAAGGTTTACAAATAAATACACACAATATGTCAAAATCCGTTCTCAAAAGACGCTAGAAGGCTGTTAGATAGTAAATAAGTGCCGACGATCTCTAGATAATGCTACACTCTTAAAATCTCGTAAATAATTGATAACATTTCCAGAATGTTGCTAGATATAAAATATTGCCACGGCGGCCGAGTGAAAACTCACTTGTGAATCTGCTTGACCTGGGTTCGTTCCCAGCCAAGGCAGGCATATTTAGTGGGTATGGTAGTGCGTCTATAGCGTGTTTCACATGCTCGCACCAAGTTTGGGGATACCTCGACGATGTAAACCGACTAATAACATGCATAGCAAAGCCGGGTGGATGGGACTCGTTAGCCTTGGTCGGCAACTCATCTATGGGAGACAACCTTATACAAATCCGGGTGGATGGGACTCGTCAGCCTTGGTTGACAACCTGTCTAGGGGAGTAAACCTTATACAAATCCGTACTGCTTACCTAAGGGAAAGGCAGGTTAGTGGATGGATTAGCCGAACACCACTGAAGAAAAATAGTGCTAACAAGATACACAGAGGGCCTCGAAGTCGGATGGATCCTAAATTAAGTGGTCAATCCTGTAAGTCCTTCACTACAATTTTTTTTTTTTTTAAGAGACAATGAACGGAGGAAGGAAAAACACAGATAAAACAAAAAGGTCCATGTGCCTAAAGGCATCCTCCATTCATAAAATGTTTGTAACAACTTGATATAAACATTTGTAGATTGTAAGTTTGTGGAAAGCAATTCGAGGGAAGTTAATTCCAAAGAGTAGTAGCTCTGGGGATAAATGAATTCTGATAAGCAGAAGTTCTGCATTGTGGAGGAGAAAGTGTAAATTCATTGTCGCTCTCAGCTGCCCTAGTTCTACGGGGAAAGATGTGGAGAGGCGGCACAATTGAAGCAAGTTCCTCGGAACAATTGCTGTGAAAATATCTGTAGAATAATGCAAGGGATGCAACGTTTCTTCGTATGGATAATGTAGGAAGATCCTGTGTGATTGCAGGGTTATTGATTAATCTAATAGCTTTATTTTGAATTTTGTCCAACTGCCTCAATACAACCACTCCACTTCCACCCCACAGAGGTGAACAGTAATCCATCTGAGAACGCACATGACTTTTATATATTACGGCCAACTGCTCGTCAGTGAAGAATTCTCGAACTCTGTACAGGAGTCCCAGTTTTTTAGAGGCATTCTTAGCAATGCTTCTAACATAATGTGTCCAGCTCAAGTTAGTAGTTAATGTTACACCGAGAATGTCAATACTAGGGGAAGTGGGAATATTTACATCATTAAAAAATATATGGGAGTCAGTGAGATTCTGTCGGTTAGAAAATTGAATGTACTTGGTTTTCTGTGCATTAAAGGAAACTAGATTCTTTTGTCCCCATCCATTAATTCTAGAAAGGTCCTGGTTCAGAGAAATTGCAGTGTTTATTTTTGAATTTATAAGATCGGGTTGGGTGAAAGAATTGGTAAATGTGAAGGAACTGTGGAGTGTTGAGTCATCTGCGTAGGAATGTATTGGATTATGAGTGGTAGATATGAGATCATTGATATGAATGAGGAACAGAATTGGGGCCAAAACTGATCCCTGGGGAACACCAGCATTTATTGAGTGAAATTGAGAATAAAGGCCATCTACCATTACACATATTTTTCTGTTATGAAGATAAGAAGAAATTAGTGGAACTAATGATGCAAGGCCGTAGTGTGACATCTTCGACAATAAGGATTGATGCCAGACTCTATCAAATGCCTTTGATATATCCAGTGCTATAAGCATGAGGCATGAGTACACAGACGGAATTTTTTGGCCAATACAGGAGCGAGCACCAAGGAGAAATTCCTAAGTACTATTGGAGGAATTTCATCTGGACCAGGAGCCTTATCTACTGAGAGATTCTGCAAAATAGTTTTGACATGTCTGGTGTGGATCTTAAGTGAGGGAATTTCAGGCGAATTAAAATTAAGTACAGGGACATCTTGATTTATTTCATCTAAGGTTGAGTTGGTGGAGAAAATATCCGAAAAGAAGGTTAGCTTTACCTCGTGGGTCACTTACAAGATTGCCAGTCGGAGATTTTAATGGTGGAATGGATGAAGCAGTAGTGAAGTTGGATTTGAATGAGTTAAGAGTAGACCAAAATATTTTGTTATCATTTGGATTATTTAGAAGTTACATATTCATATTACATATTCATATTCGCCTATTTTACGTTTATTATGAAGATATTAACATGTAACAGCAATAAAACAAGTGGGAATAGTATTTTGGGGGTGAAAAAGACGTATTATTGCCGACCGATCCTATCAGGAGGGAGAGCCGGCTCGACGTATACAAACTCTCTCTCACTTCCCGATCGTTACTGCAACGTTTTGCTAGTGAAGTCTCTTTGTTGCTTGGATATCTAACTGCCTCCCAATGACCCTTAAACTGCGGGCGGGAAATTCAGGCCGAAAATTACCCAATAAAAGGGGTGAATAAGAGGAAAAATAGGTGATAATTGAGGGGGGGAGGGGCAAAAGGGGGCGAAAAGAGAGTGGAGAGCGGGGGGGGGTTGTGGACACATGTGGAGGAGTGATAGAAGGTATGGAGGGGAATTATCTCACTTAATCACATATTGCTGTGTTTTAAGTGCCAGTGGGATGATTTGAAAGGCTTTTTTAGGCCTTGGTTAATATTTGGACGCTCGCCGTTCTTGGGTTAAACATGAGGAGAAAAAAGGTTCAGACCCCCCACCCCCCCCCCCCCCCCACCCCAACAAACACACACAAACGTTTATTGATAAAACTAAAAACGCATGGAATACAAGACGGTGTGTTGAAACGGATAGAAACTTGGCTCAGTGACAGAAAGCAAAGAGTAGTCATAAACGGTAAAGCATCCAAAGGGAGCAATGTAAGTAGTGGGGGTACCCCAGGTTTCGGTACTGGGGCCAGTTCTCTTCCTAGTTTACAATAACGACATAGAAGAGTGTCTCACCTGTACAATCTCAAAGTTTGATGACGATACAAAAATTGCAAATAGTATACTCTTAAGTAAACATGTTGAAGATATGCAACATAATCTAGATAAGTTGTCACATTGGGCTCAAATTTGGCAAATGTGTTTCAATGTGGATAAATATAAAGTACTCCACATTGGTAACAAAAATGAGAAAGCAAACTATTCTATGAATGGCACCCAGCTTAAGAGTGTAGACAGATAAACTGATTTGGGAGCAACAATATCGAGTAACCTAAAACCGAGTCAACAATGTTTAGAAGTTGTTAAGAAGGCAAACAAAATAATTGGCTTTATAGGCAGGTAATTTGAGCATAAATCCAGTGATGTAATCCTAACTCTTTACAATTCCTTAGTACGCCCTCTCCTGGAATATTGCGTTCAATCCTGGTGCCCTAACTACCAGAAAGATATAGACAAGCTAGAACGAGTTCAACCTAGTGTTACCAAAATGATACCTGGCTAAAGAACAAACCATACAAAGAGCGTCTTAAGAGAATTAAATCTATTTTTTTTAACCCAACACAGATTAAGAGGCGACTTAATTCAAGTGTTCAAAATCATCAAAGGCATCGACAATATGAACTGTAATAAATATTTCACTATCGACCTATCAAATTACACGCGGAGGAATGGTTGCAAAATTATTGGTAAATCTTTTAACTCACATGAGTCTAAGAATGTCTTCTTCAATCGAGTTGTCAACTTGTGGAATGGGCTTCCCCGAGATGTCATAGACTGCAACACTGTTTATTATTTTAAACTTCGCCTAGTCAAATACCTTGTCTTAAATCCACAACTGACTGCATTTGTAAATGAATACAGTTATTATTATGATTATTATTATTATTATTATTATTATTATATAGTTTTCCTCTCTATTATATTACTAACCATTTTTCCCTACTAACATATAATCCTGCCATGGACATTTGTCCCAGGGCAGTCTTCCCTTTCCATTTTTCCATTACTCACTCTAAGCCCTGTTTGGACACTTGACCATCAGTGTTTTGGATGGCAAGCAGCCTTGAGGGGTCGCTGGAACTGTTGTTGCTTGATTTCCTTTTTACCCCTTTGTACTCACTCTTTCTCTTTCTCTCTCCAAATAGTTCTTCAGCTCTGCGAACAGAAGGAAACCATGTAAAAGTAGCATTGAACCTCTAAAGGATCCAATAGGCCAACTACAATCCTCTGACACTGAAGTAGCTAAATCACTAAGCGATTATTTATTTTATTTTCTCGACTATGCTACTTACGTGGGTGATAAATCGACAGTCATCTAAAAGTTTGTATACTTTATTTAACAAAACTTCCTAACTACTCTAATAACTGTTATCTATTCGGGCCGAGATGAGTTCAAGACACGGATTGAATATTACGTCGATTCATGATAGGTTGTACCTTGGAACCCTAGAGCACCCGTTACTCCCTAGTTGAATTCCCGTTATTCAGGTATTGACTCAAGTCGACTTCGATCCAAAGGCACGTTATTAGTTTCTAATTTACTATAGTTTATTCCGAGCCCTGCTGTGTCTACTGTGGAGACCAGAGCCTAATAAATCAATCGTTATTTACCTATTTAAACAAAAGTTATATTCATTATCTATCCTTAAGAATTAAACACGTCCACTGGGCATATTGTGTCTACTCCCAAGACCAAGGCATTAATACATATAATCTCTTTACTAATATTTCCTATATCTTACATTAACTCATATGACAAAGACGTCATTATAACAAGGGTACCTCAACACTCTCTGAATATACAATAAATTCCTACAAATGAACCGGCCGGGATTACAAGTTATTTAGATTCCCCTCTCAATTACAATCTTGGGTTCTATCACACAGTTACTCAAATGAACAGGATGTTTACACTATTTACCTTGATAAATCTAGTGGATAACACCTTCCGATTATACGCTCACGCAATCCTATTACAATTAATAACAAATATTTATTAACCTCTCCGCGGCGCACATGGGGTTTTCTACAGGGTAAGACTGTGCGCATCTATGATGATTTTGGGACCCATTGCCAATTTCGATAAAAAGTACATCATCGTGTAGGGAATGTTTGCGTGCATCGGCCCATATATATTTGACCCCCCAAAAAATGTCTGGGGGGGGTGAGGGAACGGTCCGTAGTTGAAAAATGTGGAGCGAATGGCACCGCGCGGCTAGATTGTCATCGAGCGGCGAGATTTCCCTGCCGAATTTTCACGCGCCCAGGGGATAGAAGGAGAGGGAGGAGGGGGTGGGTTACCGCGTATTATCACGTATATCTCCTTTTTTGAGCCCTTTTAGGCTATGTAGAGTATGTATGCGTGTGTAGGCCACCCATATAACAATGAATATGCCTCATAGTGACCAAAAATTGCAATATATAAGGGAATTATAAGATAATTTTTAGGCGGGAATGAAGATGTGTTGGAGGTTTGGCGGCAATTTATGAGCTGAGAGTGTGGTTTACGCCATACATATCACTTATATCTTGTACGTAGAGCACTGTCATGCTATAATACAGACTTGTACGTATGTGTACGTGCCATATATCAAAATATATACCGCATATAGACCAATTCATGCGATATTTACGCACATTACCAATGAGTTTCTATGCGTGAACCAAGGTGTGAGTGAGTTGTGCTGGGAATGAAAGGAGGAGAGGGTGTGTTACGCCATAAATATCACGTATATCTTGTATTTAGAGCACTGTCATGCTATAATAAAGATGTGTACGTATGTAGGCGTCCCATATAACAAGGAATATACCGCATATAGACCAATTGATGCGATATTTACGCAAATTGTGAATGTGTTTCTAGCAGACGGAAGCCTGAAAGGGTGGCTGGGTGGGAGGGAGGCATGCAGGGAGGGAGTGAGTGAGTGAGTGAGTCGTGGAGAGAAGAAAGGTAGGCAGGGAGATCTCTAGATAGATAGCCAGCTTTGTGATAATTGTGGAGGCGCCCGAGGCATATGGATGTCTTGGTATTTTGAACCTTATGTCTACCAGATGTCTGGTGTTCGTTGCCACCAAGAGGTCTACAATAACATGAGTCAGGAATGGAGAGAGAGAGAGAGAAACTGAGACATGCGTATGTCGTACGTATAAATGGACTTCAGAATTGCATTTTTATGCAAGCAGACATTGCATTTTAGACACATGTGAACTACCACAGAAACATGTAGGCCATTGACTGTAAATAAAGTACTATATTATAGACCAGCAACGAGGGTGGTCAGTAAACACAGGCAGATTGCCTTTTGTGATAGAGGGCTAAATATAGACTGGTGTCTCCTTACACTTGCGAAAGGGTAGCTTGCCACCAGAGAAACTTATACTTATTTATTTCCAAGTAATATGCAATATAAATGTATATTCGAGACCTACTGCAAGTATTTGTATGACAGTCATGACTATGTATAATCCAATATACGCGCATAGGCGAGACATAAGAAAGCTGGTTGAGCAATTTTCGACACCCACACAGTTATTATTAATTTTTATTTACAATATTATACAATACAAAATGTATTTGTGAAGAGTATTTTATCCATTATTGTATTTATACCAATTTTGTTCCCAGACAGAGCTGCTGTAGCTGGAGCATCAAGGAGCGGAAAGGCTCACCGCTTGACCGTGTGAAAATGAGTGGAGTCACACTGAGAGGGGCAATTTTGCTGAGTGTTTGGGCAATTTTTGACAGAATAAAGTTATATAATTACTAATTCTTGACAGAGACAAACTTTTATAAACCTTGGCATGATATAATTGATAATCCCATCAATTTACAAACGTAAATTGGTGGGATAATTTTTTGTTTTTTGTATATTGTCATTTCGATTGTAGACACGAAGTTTTGAGTGATATTTGGTATGAGCTCCTGTGGCATGGTTGGTAAGGTTGCGGACTGGAAAACTCAAAGTGTGGTAGGGTAGTGGGATCGAATCCAGGAGGGGGTTATGGGGAAGGTTTTATACTGTCTAGAACATTTTTGATAAAAATTTTGTTTACAAGATCATGCCATTGTATTCAAACAATATGAAATATTCATAGAATATATCATATTGTAAGAATACAATGACATGACCTTGTTTTTTTTTTTTTTTTTTTTTTTTTTTTATTATCTTAGTAGGTTTGACATGATTTATTGAAACATGTATTTTTGTACAATTCATTTGAGGTAAGAAAATATATACACATTACTTAGGCTATAACAAACATATATATTGATATACTAAAAAAGAAGGCATATTACATGTAAATCTTTGAAACTTATAAACTAAATAATGAAACATACAATTATATAATGTAAAAGCTATATCACAGGGACATCTTTGGAACTTATACATTATAATATATATGTTACATTATGAGGTAGCGTGATCAATTAGGTCAGGTCAGGTAAGGTAGGGCGCGAGTCCAGGGCAGGGCAGGGCAGGGGGCGAGTCCAGGGCAGGGCACGGGGCGAGTCCAGGGCAGGGCAGGGCAGGGGGCGACACTCAATAATTCTTGAAGGTGTGGTAGTCCCTGAAGCAGTCACCCAGGCAGAGTGGATCTTTGCACTCGGCGCACATTGAGGTGACTCTTTTGGTGACATGGGGTTTCCTGACACTGGAGCTGCAGAGTGCACTGCACCTGCCTGCGACGAGTGCCAAGCATCTCGGTGTTGATTGGGTAGTGTCTTTCGACACCCAGCTGGATGCGGTCAGGAACGTGATCCCCACGCCATGCCGTACGTCTGTGAGTGGTGGTGCCATACTTCTCCAGGAGTTGGTATGAGACGTTGTACACGAACTCCCGGAATTTCAGCTTCTGGTTTGGGGACATATCCTTCTTCACCAACCACAAGTTGTAGGCGTTGAGCATCGTGATATCAACTAGGTGGAGGAAGAGCTTGTGATACCACTTCACAGTCTTCCTCAGACACTCAACGCCTGACAGCTGACAGTCAGACTTGTCCACCAGGCGCATGTTCTTAGTGTAGTCCACTACCATGTCGGGCTTGTAGATGGTCTTCCTGGTTCGGTAGTGGATTTTGCCAGAATCCATCTGGGCACCTGTGTGGACGGTGGAAAGCAGGTGGACGTCTCGCTTATCCTTCCACTTCAGGGCTATCACTTTCCCACACTTCTCGAGCTGCTTGAATTTCTGCCCCTTTCGTCGCCTTCTTCGCACATGCCTCTCGCGGTGTTCCTGGGCCAGGTCGTCTTCTGAAGGTGTGTCACTGGAGGAGGCATCTGTGAGAGGAATGACATTACCTGTGAACTTTGGCATAAACTTTCTTGTCTTTCTGACAGTCCCACATGACCCCGTTTGGTTGTCATGAAGAAACTGGCAGAGAGCAGGAGAAGTATACCAGTTGTCAGTGTAGATGATGTGGCCTTTGCCCAGGTAAGGTGCCAACATTTTCCTGACGATGGCACCTGACATGCCCATGGGGTCATTGGCAGCGGCTTTCGGTATGTCAATGTCAGTGCCTGTGTACACGATCATGTCAAGCACTATTCCAGTTTCGCAGTCACACAAAACGAAGAGCTTGATTCCGAACCTATGCCTTTTCAAGGGGATATACTGCTTGAAAACAAGACGTCCTTTGAAGAGCACGAGCGACTCATCAATCACCAAATTGAGGAAGGGGTAAAAGTATTTCCTATACCTCTCCAACAACATGGTGAACACATCCCGAACTTTCCATATCCTGTCAATCCTGTTAGGATTTTCGTTGTCGTCTGCAAAGTGCATAAATCTTAGCAGCAACAAAAATCTGTCACGAGTCATGAACTTATTGAAAGTTGGGGTGGCGGTGAGAGGGTCGTGCTTCCAATAGTGTTGCAACACATGCTTCTTGATCAGAGGCATGAGGAACAACAAGGCAAAGAACGTCATCAATTCTTCCACAGTCGTATCCACCCAGCCTCGTATTCTCGCTTTTGGAGAAAGGACGTCCAATCTGCCAAACACCCACCTGTAGTAGGCGTTTGTTTGGGCAACGATGTACGTCATTACCTCCATATCGAAAAAAGCGAGGAAGAAGTCGCTTTCGTTCGCTTGATCGTCATAGGGCCAGTCGTCAGTTGTTCCTGACGTCCCAGGATTGAACTGAGGCACGTCAGGTACAAAATTGACCCCGTCAGACCAATCGAACGAAGGCAGCCCAGGGATCGGAATGTCGTCTGCGTCTCCTTCATCGTCTGAAATATCGCTTCCATGGTCGCGATACAGCACTGCATCATCATCACCCTCCTCTTCACTTGACAGACGATGCCCTTCCTCATTCTCGTCACCGACGTCGGACTCACTCCCACTGTCCACTCCCAAATCCCCCCACCCTTGGTCCCGTGCTAGGGCTTCGTCGTTGAAACCCGGGCTGCCAATGCCCTGCGAATCACCATCAAACAGCAGGGCAGCATACTTTGATGGTGTCAGAGTTTTCCGGGTCAATCCAGCACGTGCGGGAGTCTTATGGACAGGGACAGCAGGGGCGGCGGCAGGGGCAGCAGTGGTGCGTGGTCTTGATGGCAAGATGATGGTGGTGCCTGTCGCCCTTCTCTCTGTTCCTTGGGCAGGGGCGGCAGGGGCAGCAGGGGCAGCAGGGCCAGCAGGGCCGGCAGGGACACCAGGGCCAGCAGGGCCAGCAGTCACTTTCCCTCTCCCTTTCCCCTTCCCCTTCCCCTTCCCTTTTCCTTGGGCAGGGGCAGGGGCAGCAGGGGCGGCAGGGGCAGCAGGGGCGGCAGGGGCAGCCGGGCCAGGGGCGGCTGGTGGTGGTGGTGGTGGTAGGGGCACTGTGGCTGGCGTACAGGTTCTCTTCCCTACGCCCGTGCCTTTAATTTTTCCTGCCCCCGCAGGTTCTGCAGCCCTAGGGCGGCCTCCTGCGTTGCTGGTACCGGTGGCAGGGGTGGCAGTGGTGGTGGTAGTGGTTGTTGCAGTGGCCTGGGTCGTGGTGGCAGTGTCCCGAAACACCAATGACCTCTGTACCTTTGTCGTGCTTGCACGTGTTTTTCGTGCTTTGGGTGCTGGTCTTTCGTCCTCAGAGCTGTAGGGCGTGTCGTACTGGTAGCTAGGGTCTTTAGCAGCCACCCTCTGCCTTCCACAGTGGCTAACACCACCAGAAGGAGGGCTGGTTGTGTCATCAGGGAGCGAGCGTGAGGGACGTATGGGCTCCATGACTAGTGCTTGGTTACTGGCGCGGTGGTGCTTGCACGAGTGCGGGGCGAGCGTTTGGCGGGGTGGTGTCGAGAGTTGACATGTAGTACTATACCCACACCAATTTTCAGCCGCCTGTCTATAAACACGCGGTTTTGGTACGCGTTCAAAAGCTCTGCTCTTAAGAGTCTCCCCGCAGTCCGCCGGGGGAACTCTTAAGAGTCTCCCCGCAGCTCCCGGGTTAAATGGCTAAACTGTACCTCAAAACCTCTACACGGAAAAGATTCACGGTTATAATCCTTTATATAAATTCTTATGAATACATCACTATACTGGACGTGACGTCCTTAACGTTCCCCCAAAACTGACCCAATTGTCCTCTCAAATGATATTGGATATAGTTTCCTTTTTAACAAATGAATTCGTTATTTATATGAACTAGTGTCCTTTCCTACCTATAACTGACCTATCGGGCAGCTAACCAAATATGCTTTCCCCTGAGCCTATTGGTTGCCCCTCTGTCTTTTATAATTGATCTCCCATCTTTTTACTATATACTTAAATTTTTCCTATCAGATCCTATCTAATTATAACTCTCGGCATTACGCCTTTACTAACAAAAACAACTATTCTTAACACATCATCATTTTATGTCATACAAGTCTAGAATATTTTCTCTTTAGTCTGTCCTATAAGGACACATCAATTATTATTGGAACCACTAGGTTAGTCAAGCATTTTCTCTCTTTCTTTTTAAGTCTTGCTCGGGCCCATTATGGGTCCTTAAAAAACTATATATATTGTCTGGTCAAGTGTATGTACTGGAACTGTCTTTACCACCACAGAGCTGGCCAATAGCTCTTCTGAAAGTCCTCACTCCCGTCCACTAATTTTCGTCCCTCTTGAATCGCTTGGCTGTGAGTGTGTAAACCAGCGATGTGACGACAGGCGGCTGAATACTTGAGGTGTATCTTCCTAGTGGGCGACAGTGAGGATAATTCAGGGGTGGTCTGTGCTGGAACTTTAGGTGGGGGCAGGGTAGCTGGAATGGTTGGCTCCGAGTTCCCTATTGTGCCCGAGCGAGAGAGAGTAAGCGGGTTGCTGGAGGGTAACCCAGTGAGTTCCGAGGGGTGAATGACCCCAGTAACCTTTCCTCCCCTTGCTTTATAGTCCCGCCTCCCGCTCTCCTGCGCTGTGATTGGCTGAGCGGCTCGCATGGCAGCTCGCTCGCTTTGATTTCTTGCCTTCTCCACCTCCACTCTCTTCTCTTCATAATAAGTTCCTGGAAGCTGGTTGCAAATGTTTTTCAGTGGCTTACAGGAGTATAAGGCTGGCACCGAGGTATTGAATCTATTGCAACCAGAGGAAACTGTCCGGGAAGAGAACGAGAGCGATTTTAGAGGTGAGGTGGAGAGTTCAGCTTTGTCCTCCGAAAATGGAGGCCGCTGATTGGCTGGCTGGGAAGGCTAAACGTGTTGACGTTTAGAACTGTCAAAATCAGCTGGCGAGGCAAGCAAGTAGAAGGGAGCGTGGTGATTGGTGGAGGTCTTTTCTACTTTAATTATTCTTATTATTATTATATAGTTTTCCTCTCTATTATATTACTAACCATTGTCCCCTACTAACATCTAATCCTGCCATGGACATTTGTCCCAGGGCAGTGTTACCTTTCCATTTTTCCATTACTCACTCTAAGCCCTGTTTGGACACTTCACCATCAGTGTTTTGGATGGCAAGCAGCCTTGAGGGGTCGCTGGATCTGTTGTTGCTTGATTTCCTTTTTATCACTTTGTACTCACTCTCGCTCTTTCTCTCTCTCCAAATAGTTCTTCAGCTCTGCGAACAGAAGGAAACCATGTAAAAGTAGCATTGAACCTCTAAAGGATCCAATAGGCCAACTACAATCCTCTGACACTGAAGTAGCTAAGTCACTAAGCTATTATTTTGCCTCAATACTTACAAGGTATTCCCAGTCCAGGATTAGTGCATGAGGGTGAAGTTCTTAGCAGAATTATATATACCCCAGAGGAGGTAGTAACAATAATTGGTAAGCTACATAGGATCAAATCATATGGATCTAATGGCTTTCTTCCCCGAGTTGTACGAGAAGTGCGAGATTAAATCACACCTCTCAATTCGGAAATCTTCAATGAATCACAAGAAACTTGAAAGGTCCCTGAAGACTGGAAACTATCCCCAATCATTTAAGAAATAGGATCATGAATTTCCCAAGAATTTTTGGCCAGTTTGTTTGATTTACATCATAGTAAAACTGTTAAAAGGGATACTATTGGACAACATAGTTGACTGGAACTCCCCAACTTACAGATTCCCAACATGGTTTCAGGCTACATCAATCATGTCTTCCTTAGTTTTTCAGCAAGTTCATAAAATAGTGCCTCATTGTAAACTAATGTCAAAAGTATATGCAATAGATACATAGGTCTCTAAAAGGATAGACAGTTAGCTAACAAGTAGACTTCAACTACTGGAAATCAATGGTGTTTCTTCTGAGTGGACTCCACTCACTTTTGGAGTTTCACGGAAATATGCCCATGGCTGTTTAGCATATAATATTAATGACATTGAAATAGGTCTGTTGAGTATGATCTACAAGTATACAGATGACATTAATCTTGGAGTAGCAGATGCCACTAAACTTTAAGAAATGTACGGTGATGCTCATCGGCCAAGCAAACCACAAAAGGATTTTGGTGTGCTGATTAGTAGTAACCTAAAGCTTTCCTAAAATTACATTTAAGCAGAGAAGAAAGATAAACTATTATTTGGTTATATTAACGCCTTACGAGCGGGCCCGTCAGTAACTTCTACTACCTGCCAAGCGGGTGGTTTTACCCTAAACGACCTTGCTTCCGTGCTCTTTATCATGCATAAACAAGATAATACAATTATGTATCCCTGAAAGGGCGATAATTGAGCTTTCCAATGACACCAGAACCATCCTTCTACGGCCACGCGTTCTCTTGCAACGATCGTGCAAGACGAAGGAAAAACCCGAAAAATACAGTAATTTCCTTACATAATTCCCTGTGTAGCGAGGTAGTGAGTGTGGGTGTGTGTGGAGTAGACATCAGTAGTCGCGCAGGACCCGTGCCGAGCGGTCATGAGCCGACCTACGCTCCTCCCATCGCTCGTCTCTCTCTCAGAGCCATTATTGCTCAAAAATTGCACACAGACTTAAGTCGGTCCCCGCCACATAGTCCATGGTTCTCTAGCCCGATTTAAGTCCACCCCCGCAAAAGAAGGGTTAATATGCAATTTTTGTTATAGAACTAAGAAGATGGTCCCCACAATCTACAACCCTCCGATATGGCCTCTCCTTGATTATGCTGTTCAGTTTTGGTCTCCATCACTCAGAAAAATATAGCGTCTAGTAATTATAATACTGACCTACGAGGACCACTTGAGAGTTCCTTGATCTAGAGCAATTCAAGAAGAGGGAGGATAGTGTGATTTATATTCTGCAATGATTGTAGTGGTCTACACAATCTCTCATTCCACTTCGAATACCTTCTCTTACTGGACCACCTATGACATACTAACTTTTCCTTATAACTATTCCCCCATGACAGATCACTCCTATAGTTCACATCATCACCTGAGTGTCCACACCAATCATTGCACCCCACACGTTGCCTTTCACCCAGCTTCTCGTTTTTATGCTTATATTTCTTATCAGTTACCACTCCCACTGGTCAGCAGGACAGTGGGTGTGGGAGTACTGGTGCATTAAGCTTACGCTGGCCCATTTGGTGCCCGCCCGATTGCCTGATATTGTTGTGTTTACCTTTTGTAAGCATATATTCCACTAAAAGGTTCCTTTTCCCTCAAGTTTCTGTCTCTCTGTACTTGTGTATGTCCGTTTACCGATGTCTCTATATGTCTCTCTCTAGCTATCTGTCTTTTTAACTATCTATTTTTTAATGTTTATCTACTATTCCATATATATATTAATTAATATATTGCCATGTCTTTCACTTTAAAATTACCTTTGCTTCGATGTGAACGACAGAAATTCCTTAATTTTATAGTAAATTGTTTGTTGTTGTTGTTGTTGTTGTGTAGCACCCAGCTGACTAAAGACTTCATAACACCTCTGACAGCCTGGTGAAACTCCCAAGCAGTCCATGGTTAAGCTATCCTATCCTTTGAAGTCATCACAGCACCGATGACGCTGGCAATGAAGATGCAAACAACTTGTAACCAGAAACAGGTGCACCGAAGGTTAGACTACATTGGGGGTGTGTTCGGAAGAAGCATTTCGCCCCACACCCTGACGGCCTTACTTATACCACTGTTAATTGTTGGGGCGGTGCCTCTATTAGCCATTGTGTCTAAGGGGCCAAAGTTGGAGGGTAGAGTGTCATTTATATTGCGGTCCTAAAAGATAGTCGGCCAATGGTCAGGCCAACCTCATTTAGTTGACTCTTACGACAGGCAGGGATACGGGGTGGGAATTTATGTTCTAGACCTTGTGTAGTCCACTCCCATCCTGGGGTTTGTGTTTGTGAGTAGCATATAATTAGATGTCTAGTACCGTTCTATCCATTTGTTTCCCAATGTTTATCTCACTGTCTGTCTGTCAGTCTGCCTGTATGGATCAGCCTTTCTTCTATCTTTCGACAATATTGATGTATCCCATTTTCAATATACTGTATATGTGTGTTACTCTATTCATCATGGTGATGGGCTGGTCTATCAGAGTGAGACCTGAGCGATCTCTGCCATACCCATAGCTTACTCTGACTGTTCCTTTTACTTATATATTTTCTAGATCTCAAGTGACGGCGTCTCGTCCGTGGATTGACCTCCCAATCTACCAAGATTGGAAGCCAAAGCATCACATTTTTCCTTTGCCCCTCAACTTTCTCTTCATAATTGCTGAGGGGCACAGGGCCCTGGGTGGGGCTTTGGTTTCCCGGGCATTTCCGCACCCTCCTCAGCTCCCCGCCATGGAGTGGCTTCGGTCACCCAGGCTTTATTATGGTCGGCAGGGAGGGTTCTATGGGGGCGCTCGGCTATGGCCTTGGCCTTGCTCGGGGCCTTGGGGCTGTTCGGCCAGGCAGCTTGGGGAACAACAACAACAACAACTACTCTATTCATCAATCAATATTAATAACTATCTGCTTCCCATTTCTCTCTCTCTCTCTCTCTCTCTCTCTCTCTCTCTCTCTCTCTCTCTCTCTCTCTCTCTCTCTCTCTCTCTCTCTCTCTCTCTCTCTCTCTCTCTCTCTCTCGAGCAACAACAAACCTCTGCTCCCATTATAGTCAGTTGTCTGTAAGTAGAGCCCAAATTACTGGGGTTTTTAAGGGAACGTTCTCGTCAGATCCATTTTTACTTCGAGGGGAACAAAATTGGTGCTTGATTTTTGAAAGAAAGACGTTTATCGAAAAAAGAAAATATATAAAGGATAGTTTTGAAAAAAGGTGAGAGAGAAGGCATGGATATTGTCCTACAATTTGTTTTACACATTTACCTTGCAGGGGTTCTGGGTGGGTATTGTCTAGTTTGAAGGAAGTCTGGGAAGGAGTTTTTCTTAGCCTAGAGAAAAGTCTAAGAATACATTGCTCAAAAAAAGAAAACACAAAACAAACAATATCCTCATAATATACAAACTATTCTACTAACCCACAAGAGGTCGGACCACATGTTAAGAGGGAGACAAGATGAAGTGACAAATTAAAGTGTGACCAAAACCTCGACTCATCATATTGGTAAGTGGATAGGAGTGTCGTTGAAAGAGAGAGAGAGAGAGAGAGAGAGAGAGAGAGAGAGAGAGAGAGAGAGAGAGAGAGAGAGAAAGAGAGAGAGAGAGAGAGAGAGAGAGAAGGGGGGGAGGGAGAGAAGATTTTAAAAGTTAAATATGTAGGTTGAACAATATTTATGGAGAGAGAGAGAGAGAGAGAGAGAGAGAGAGAGAGAGAGAGAAATAGAGAGAGAGAGATAGATAGAGAGAATGATATTGAGTGAGTGAGAGTGAGAGAGAAGAGAGAAAGAGGATGACGTGACTATATAACTCGTCAATATCCCTGACCCCAACGCGTCGCCAAGTGGTTGTAGGTCATCAGTTTTGTTGTTGAGTGGGTCCTTTATATTCCAAGACTTTAAGATGTAAATAATATATAATCCTTATTTGGCAGTATATGTAATATTTGTGTTATGAATTGATATTGCTAGATATTTATCTATATATATTTATATATATATATATAAATATATATACATATATATATAAATATATTATATATAGATATATATATATATATATATATATATATATATATATATATATATATATATATATATATATATATATATATATATACTGTATATATATATGTGTGTGTGTGTGTGTGTGTAATTCACTTACGATCTTGAGGATCCTCGGAAGGGGGGGGGGATCTCTCTCGCCAGAGATACCCTCCCAGATGAGAGCCTAGAGCTCGTATTGTCCGTTCATCGGGTAAGGCTGAGACTTTTTCACATGTCACACACCCGGGCAGCGAGGTCACAACTCCTCGTATTACGTCCGTTACCTACCATGTAAAAGGAGACAAGCCCAAATTGTCCCCACCCGGCCGAGGATTCGAACCCCAGACCTCTCGATAGTGAGTCGAGCACGATACGACTTATGCTATCGGGCCGTGTGTATGTGTGTGTGTGTTTCTGAATGTGTGTCTGTGTGTGTTTGTCGGTCTTTCAATATATGTTAGATATTATTTATTATTTAACCCCTTCAATACTATGACGGTTTCTCACCTTTGATTCTAGTTAAAGGTAGACTATAGAATGCAGCTTAAGAAGGATACATGCTATTCAGAGGGTTTATTTAGATCGTGTGTACCCCTGTGAACCCTAGAGGTAGGCTATAAACTAAAGAAAATCGTCCAATGGTAACTAGAGTTTGATAACACAAATAATACGTCATTTTGGTGAATGTGTTGGAGGGAAAGAAACGTAGTTACTTAACCCTTTATGTTTACAAGGATACGATATTTTGTGTTCATATAATTTGGTTGGGTGTTTGTCAATATTATCAGTTAATTATTGTTATTGTTATTATTATTATTATTATTATTATTATTATTATTAGTACTAGTAGTAGTAGTAGTATTAGTAGTAGTAGTAGTAGTAGTATGGGGTCAAACACCGCTGGACCTACTTGATGCGTACCATTCCAAACGTGGGTCCACAACTTCAACCGCTAGAAGATGCCATCAGAGACAAACTCATCCCAGCTTGGATGAAGTCCCACACCCCAAATGCTACAGAGAGGGAGTTGCTCGCACTTCCTCCTAGGTTAGGAGGGCTTGGAATCATCAATCCGGTGAGGAGGGCGACAATGGAACACGAGAACTCAGTAAAGATAACAGAATCTCTCACTGAACGCATCGTAGCGCAAGATCCTGACGGCGAAGTGGACCAGGCGGACATCTACAACATCAGAAAGACCATCACGTCAGAGAGGCAAAACTCACAGAAAAATGACCTGGCACAATTGATGCGACAACTTTCCCCGAGACTAACAAGAAAAGTACAAATAGCACAAGAAACGGGTGCTTCAAATTGGCTGACAACACTACCAATCAAGGCAAAAGGCTTCAATCTAAACAAACAAGAATTTAATGATGCTATTGCACTGAGGTATGATTGGCCAATTGAAGGACTGCCCGATCGATGCGTTTGTGGAATCAACAACGATGCAGACCACAGCATGATATGTAAGAAGGGAGGATTCATCAGCATCAGGCACGATGAAGTAAGAGATGTAACGGCGAACATGCTCAGGGAGGTGTGTCGAGATGTGGTGCGCGAACCATTACTCATTCCCTTGGAGGAAGAGATCTTGCAGCACAGGATGGCCAACACATCCAACGAAGCACGAGTGGACGTTAGTGCAAGAAGTTTTTGGACAAGAGCACAGCGAGCATTCTTTGACGTAAGAATATTCGACCCAATGGCCCATAGCTACAGCAGGCTGTCTCTGGAGGCTGCACACAAGAGGAATGAACAAGAGAAGGTCAGGGCATATGGGGAAAGGATCTTAAATATCGAACATGGCAGCTTTACCCCACTAGTCTTCACCACATCTGGAGGAATGGGACCTAGGGCCCAGTGCTTCTATTCAAGGCTTGCAGAGATCATCGCAGAGAAGAAGAAACAGCCCAGGAGCCACATTGTAGCCAGGATGAGGTGCCGTCTATCTTTATCGTTGCTCAGATCAGCACTACTATGCCTGCGGGGAACAAGACTGTCTGCACCACAACCAGCGACGGTGGCAGAAGTGGACTACGAGGCAGCAGTGGCAGAGGGTCGCATAGGAAGGAGACTGGATTGAAGTTGCATGGTGTTGAATAGTAATATCTGATGCTTGTAAAATAAAATGTATGAACAATATTAAATAAAAATCAATGTAGTAGTAGTAGTAGTAGTAGTAGTAGTAGTAGTAGTACTAGTAGTAGTAGTAGTAGTAGTAGTAGTAGTCGTAGTAGTACTTATGAATGTATGTATTACCTATTATTTTCAAAACGTTTATTTCACATCCAGATTTGAAACCAGACGGAAGTAACTGGTGCATCACTCACTTGATCTTCTAGTTACTCCAAGGTATAAAAGTTTTGTTTGTAAATCCATGTAAGCTTCCGGATGGTAATAAATTAAAATTAATTAATGCAGAGGGAATTATTTGATAGCTAGCTAGATAGATAGATTGATAGATAGATAGATAGTTGGATAAGACAAAGTAAACCAATAAATATATAAAACAAAGTTACTAGTTCATAACGCGAGGGAGAGTCTACGGTCTCATCCAGCCACATTTGATTTAATCGACTTTGTATGGACTGGTATTATAGACATCCATTGAAAGAGAGAGAATGAGTGATAGTGAGAGCAAGTTTGTGTTTATGTGTGTGTGTGTGTGTGTGTGTGTGTGTGTGTGTGTGAGGGAGAGAGTTAATTAAGTAGAGTGAAGTGTAATTAATTAATTCCCTAATTGATTAACTCAGGCAGTACGATCCTGACTCCCACCCTGATGGAGATGGCTTAAAGTAAAAACATTGATAGTGAATGTTTTTGCTTGAGATGTGGGTGTGTGTGTTTGTTTTATGTGTCTGTGTGTTATGTGCTATGTTTATATGTGTTTGCTTGGAATGTGTGTGTGTGTTTATGCATCTGTGCTTATTTATATGTGCTAATGTATAAGTTTACATATTTGCATCCGTATGTGAAGTTTTACATGTTTCAAAGGAAAGCAACCAACAACAGATTAATTGATCTGTGCGAGGCTGTTTGTATCTAATCTAGAATGTTAATGTAGGGTACAATACATTGTGGAGGTATTCGTGTGTGAATGTAGTTAATCGGGGGCCAAGACAAATATGTTTTTCTAGTAAAAAATTAAAGTTTGGACGGTATAAATTTCGATTACATCACTAGATAGTCCATTCCATAAGTTAGTTATGGTGTGGTGGAGGGGTGAGAAATTTCCACCACCGCTTTTCTCCGGCGAGACGTAGAAGTCGGCTAAAGGGGATCGGGGGCGGGGGGCTTGGTATCCTTCCCCCCATAAATAAATCTACCAAAATAACGAGACAGAGATAGGGGCGAGGGAACGCGTTCGTGGTCCCGGACCCTAAGAATAGGAGCTTTGAATGTGCGTGGATGTAGTACGAATGAGAAGCGAGAGGATATTGGAAGGTTATTTGAAAGAAGGATGTATGATGTCCTTGCACTGAATGAAACTAAGATGAAAGGAAAGGGAGAAGTGGATTTTGGAAACGTGATAGGTAGAAAGTCTGGAGTAGATGAGGGAGTCAGGGGGAAAGAAGGAGTGGCTATTATTGTGAAGGAGGAGTTGAGAGAGTTTATTAAAGAGTGGAAAGAGGTGTCATCAAGGCTAATGTGGGTGAGAATGCGGTTTAAGGGTGAAAGGTGGGTTTTTGTAAGTGCGTATGGACCAGGAAGTGAAAGAGAGTTAGACGAGGTAGAGGGTTTCTGGGAGGATTTAAGAGATTGTCTACAAGGGTTTGATGAAAATGAAAATGTTATAGTTTTAGGGGACCTAAATGCTAGGGTAGGAAATGAGCCTGTTGAGGGAGTCATCGGTAGTTTTGGTGTGGATGGTGTAAACGAGAGTGGAGAAAGACTGAAAAATGTATGTGAAGAGTGTAGATTGAGTGTAGGTAATACGCTCTTCAAAAAAAGGCGTATACACAAGTACACCTGGCATAGACTTGTGAGGGGAGAAATTGTAGAGAGAGCATTGATGGATTATGTGCTGGTGACAAGGGAAAGATTGTGTAGACTGCTGGATGTGAATGTGATGAGAGGTGAGGCGGAGGGTATGTCAGATCATTACCTGGTGTAGGGAAAGCTAAGAGTTAAGAGTTACAGGAGAATAAGAGACAAGCGTGAAGTAAGAGAGGTAATAAAAGTTAGTGAGTTAGAGAAGAGTGAAAAAGAGGAAAGGAAAGACTAAATGAAAAGTGGATGGAAGTGAGAGAAGTAGAGGTTGAATGGCAACAGTTTAAGGAAGGAGTGAAAGCAAGTGCAGAGGTAGTATGCGGCAAACGGAAAGTAGGAGGCAGAGGTATCAGGAAGGGAAGCGAGTGGTGGAATGATACGGTGAGAAAGGCAGTTGAGGAGAAGAGACAGTGTTTTGAGAGGGTTTTACAGGATGGTAGTGTTGAGGTATGGAAGAGGTACAAGGAGAAAAGGAGAGAGGCAAAACGGAAAATTAGAGAAGCGAAAAAAGATGCAAACGAAAGGTGGGGTCAAAGGTTGAGTGAGAATTTTGAAGAACGAAAGAAGATGTTCTGGAAGGAGGTAAATAAAGTAAGAAAAGGAGGACAAAAGAGGGAAGAATCAGTGAAAGATGAAAATGGAGAATTACTAGTGGAACCAGTTGAAGTGAGGAAAAGATATGCCGAGTATTTTTAATCTTTGTTAAATACAAGAGATGGAAGAGAAGCAGAGGTGGATGGAGATAGGTGTGTGAAGGAAGGAAGGTTTTCGGAGCAATGGGAAGTATGTGGAAGACGAGAAATCTCGGAGTGAAAGTAAAAAGTGCACTGTATCAAGGAATTGTTGTGCCAACAGTGATGTATGGGGCTGAGACATGGGCTCTGAAGAAAGAGGAGAAAAGAGGGCTGGATGTGATGGAGATGAGCTGCTTGAGGAGTATGTGTGGAGTTACTCGTAGAGACAGATTGAGGAATGAAGAGATACGTAGGAGAGTGGGGCAGCAGGAACATTTGTCAGCCAGAGTGGACAGAAGGGTGCTGAGCTGGTATGGTCATGTTGAACGAATGGGAGATGAAAGGCTTACAAAGAGAATATGTGAGTCAGGTACAAGGGGAGATAGAAGGGCAGGAAGACCCCCATTGAGATGGAGAGACTGTGTAAGAAAGGCTTTGGATGATAGAGGAATTACTATAGATCAGGTAGGGGAAGTGGTGGTGGACAGGAGTGAATGGAGAATGCTTGTGAATAGTTGAGTGAACACGTGGTCATTTTGGAGTAAGGGGTCGGGCGCAAGTTGGAATAGATAATAGTACATCAGGCGCCTGGCCCGGGGAGACGATTAATATGAAGGGTGCGCCTGGAAGTGTGGTGGGATGGCTTGTGGCTTTGGCTCCGCTGCATGTCTGCCTGCCGAGATCGGAACCTCTCCGGGTGGTCGGGGGCCGGGGGAGTGTTGGAGCGACCTTGGTGACCCTGGTCTCTGGGTCTTCTCCTGGGTGACCTGGATGTGTGTGAGTTTGTGCTTTTTGTCTGTGTTTATTTGTTGTTTTATGTTGTTTTTGTGTTTTCCCTGTTCTTGCTCTGTCTTGAGTCGGCTATCCCCAAAATGGGGACTGGGCCTGAGCATATAGATAGATAGATAGATAGATAGATAAGTTAGTTTATGCAATAGTTTAAAAATGGACATAAAAATGTGTCAAAAGGTTGTCCAACGAATGGGGCAAGCGTCTTATAATCGCTAAACCATTGGAACTAAACATGAGAGGAGAAAGGGGTCCAGAAAAACACCCCCGTATGTGAAAATCTCACTTTAATGGCTTTGTTATGCGTCTTTATAATCCAACTCGCTTAATTATTTATTCTAATAAGTTCCTTGCTTAGGATACATAGAATACAATCCTGCCCGACAGAAACACAACTAGCTGTACTAATGATATTTCTAGTTTACTCAATCACTCTTCAAACACAATAAACACACACAGTAATTATACTAGTAATTATTACATAAATATTTGTACAGGGACATGGCACATCCGGATCTCAACTATTGAGTATGAATCCAATGTTAAATCAAAGGTGACTTAGAAATAGTTAACTAAATTTTACTCCTTCGTGAATAATTATGTCACTTACAAAGCATCAAACATGAAATATACAAATTATACAAGATAAAACATAATATATGATGATAATATATATACGGGTCAAGTGTACACCGAGAGGAATAATAATTAACAAATGTGGGCAACTGAGATCATCTACTCAGGTACGCACAGGTAAGAGTGGCTCAAAATACAAATAGGTCGCCACGTGAGGTTAAGGTCAAAGTTACTGCGGTCAGTCTGAATAAATATATGATTTAGTGCAACGTTAAATCAGGATCAAAAGATATGAAGTTCACTTTACTCCTGTTGATACGATAATTAAATTTGCAGTTTAACTATAAAATAATACTGGTGAATAATCTCTCACACGATACACGAACAATAATTCTAATCGTAAATGAGCTAGAATTGCAGTTAATTAGGAACTCAAATTCACAAAACATGTAGTGAATAAATATAGCGGAACATTAGCTATACAGGCAGTAAGTTTGAATAAATTAACAAACTACTGTAAATAAAATCAAGACACAGAACGAAGTAGTGACAGATAATAGCCGAAATGAGGGCTGATGAATTATAACATAAAATATAGACGCAGAACTAAGTAGCGACTTATAATAGCCAAAATAAAGGCTGATAAAGTATAGAATACTATAAAGACACAGAACGACGTAGTGACTTATAAATAGCCGAAATAATGGCTGATGAATACAAGAATGTATAATATGAATTCCTAGCTTGGCTGTAAAATAATATTTTAAACCGGGTAACGTAATTGATCGGATTATTCACAAGAACTGATATAAACTAGAAATCTTGAACATAAGTTAATTCAATCTCAACGGAACAGTTTTTTACTTTTAATGTTGGTGAAATTGTACTGAAAAATGGACGTAGCATTGTCCGGAGTTTGAGATTAAGTTTTAACACCTTACGAGCGGCCTATGCGGTTTATTTATATGTACCGCCCAGCGGGGTGTTTTTAGTCAAAATAAGGCTGTTTACGTGATCATTTTCATGCCTAAATAAGACCCAGAACATAAAACAAGTACCTATCCCTGAAAGGGCATAAACAGAGCTTTCGAATGACACCATAACGATCCTTTTATGATGGCTAGTTTTCTTGCAATAACCGTGCAACGCGAGTGCAAAAAGCATGTAATTCGGTACTTTCCCCATATAATTCAGTATGTAGCGAGTGAGAGAGGGAGGAGGGAGCTGAGATTCGTGTCAGTAGGTTCGCCGCGGTGGTCTGGAGCAGTCATACGCTCGCTAGTCACCTGCCACCACTTCTCTCTCTCTCTCAGCAACATTACGTGCTGAAATTGCCACTCGACCTATGTCGAGCGCCGCCACATAGTCCAGCTTTATTTAACTCGACTTATGTGGTGAGCCGCTAATTAAGGGTTAAGAAGGAAAATTACTCTCGTTATACACTTCACTACAAACTTGGACACTCAATCAATAATAACACGACTGAATAAAATCTGTGAGCTTTCACTAAGTATTACGTATAGTATAGAGTATAAAACGTAGGTAAAAATTATATATAACGTTGACGTGGACTTAAATTAGTTAAATTACGAATATTATATATATAATTAACCTGCACAGATGGAAATTAGGTTCTCGTACTACGAGAGCAAATTTTGGCAAAGAGAGTCCAAAATAGGCCTCTATGATAATGTTAAATTGAACACTTACACCCTTCACAGTAATTCCCAAAACACAGTAACACAGAGACACTTAGGGTAAGGGTCCTGAGGAGAAGTGAGATCCATGAGAGGGAATCTGGTCGACGTAGGACTCGTAGTTCCTCCTTCGGTTGGACACCAAAGGGAACTGCCACTCTCACACACAGCTAGAGAAGGTCACTTCTAGCTCGTCTAACACACCTCTGGGTCGCCACACTCGTTGAACTTTTTATAGGGAAAATGGCTAACCCTATTCGGAAGTAACTCCGACACTGGCATATACCCACTAAAAGCTTAGCTAGTGGACGGTATTGCCTCGTGTTTGCTTACCGATCATATATTTCTGGCAGGTAATATTCGGATGATAAATTGAGTCTTAATTCATTAATTTCGGAATAGTAGGGACATGTGGATTTCGATCTTTTTAATTATTGTGAAGTTAATAATTGCCTTAACAATATAATTGACATAGGAATACATGGATATTGTTATTCTTTATTTCTTAAAATTAAACTCATATTTTAGAAAGCTTGCATGGTTGCAGGATAAATGTTTTGCATTGATTTGTATGTTCATCTATTTTCAATGTTGTATGCAGAGCTTTTGTTACTCTCTGTTGATCAGCTACTGTTGATATAGGTGATCTGCACTGTAGAGGTGGTTCTTTTGGTCACATCTGTTGAAATAGAACATCGGATATTGATGAGGAATTAGCATAAACTCTTCCTCATTATAATCCAAATCTGGTTCTTGGGTTGGATACGCCTTTGTCCCGTATCCCGGACCCTGTGATTGGTCCGGAAGGGGTCCATGCGATTGGTCATGCTCTCGGTGAGGGGCCCTGCATTTCCCGTAGGTCTCGGTAGAAGGCGTTGATGTATGTGGGCAGACTGTGTTGTTTCTTGATACCATGGAGAACGTCGATTAATGATGGTGGACTGCGTTGTTTCTTTCTCTGCCCGTTTCTGTGCCCTTCGCTTTGTTCTTTTCCTCTCCTTTATATTAGTTAGTCTGGTTCTGGTTGGTTGAGTCTCTTCTTGGTTTGTGAGGGCATCTGAGGGGGTTGCTGACTTGGCTGCTTGCAACCCCGTCATCTCAGTCTAAACACAGGAATATACTGTAGTACAAAGTACAAAGGAGTACAAAGGAAATCAAGCAACAACAGGTCTAGTGACCCTTCAAGGCTGCTTGTCCTCCAAAACACTGAGGATCAAGTGTCCAAACAGTGGTTTAGAGTTGGTAAGGGAACATTGGAAAGGGAACTACTGCCCTGGAACTAATGTCCGTGGCAGGACTAGGAAGTTAGTAGGGGACATATGGGTTAGTAACTGAGGGGAGGACAAAATAAAGTTTTTCATTTACAAACGCAGTCAGTCGCGGGTTTGATGCGAGATATTTGTCTAGGCCGAGTTTAAATGAATCAACGGTGCTGCAGTATATAACGTCTCAGGGAAGCCCATTCCACAAGTTGACAACTCGATTGAAGAAGAAATTCTTAGATTCGTGTGAGTTAAAAGATTTACCAATAATTTTGAAACCGTTTCCCCGCGTGTAATTAGATTGGTCGATAGTGAAGTACTTACTACAGTTCATATTGTCGATGCCTTTGATGATTTTGAACACTTGAATTAAGTCACCTCTTAATCTGCGCTGGGTTAAAGGAAATAGATTTAATTCTCTAAGACGCTCGTATGGTTTGTTCTTTAGGCTAGGTATCATTTTGGTAACTCTACGTTGAACTCGTTCTAGCTTGTTTATGTCTTTTTGGTAATAAGGGCACCATCATTGAACGCAGTATTCCAGAAGAGGGCGGACTAAGGAACTGTAAGGGGTTAGGATAACGTCTTTGGATTTATGGTCAAATGACCTGCCTATAAAGCCAATTATTTTGTTTGCCTTCTTAACAACTTCTGAACATTGTTGACTCGGTTTTTGGTTACTCGATATTGTTACTCCCAGATCGGTTTCTCTGTTTACATTCTTAAGCTGAGTGCCATTCATCGAATAGTTTGCTTTCTCATTTAGGTATCCGATATGTAGCACTTTACATTTATCCGCATTGACACTCATTTGCCAAATTTGGGCCCAATGTGACAATTTATCTAGATTGTGTTGCATATCGCCAACTTGATCTTTTGAGAGTACGCTATTTGCAATTTTTGTATCGTCAGCAAATTTTGAGATTGTACAGGTGAGACCCTCATCTATGTTGTTGATGTATATTAGAAAGATAATTGGTCCTAGTACCGATCCCTGGGGTACCCCGCTACTTACATTGGTCCATTTAGATGCCTCACCATTTATGACTACTCTTTGCTTTCTGTCGCTGAGCCAATTTTCTATCCATTTCAACACACCGTCTTGTATTCCATGCGCTTTTAGTTTTAGCAGTAAACGTTTGTGGGGAAGTTTGTCAAAGGCCTTTTGAAAATCAAGGTATATAATATCTACAGCTTTACTCTCATCGTAGAGGTTGAGGATATCGTGGAAGAAGTCTAAGAGGTTTGTTAAACAGGAACGTTTTTTACGAAAGCCGTGTTGAGTATCTTTAAGTATGTTATTTTCCTCTAAGTGATTTACGAGTCTGTTTCTTATGACTGTTTCTAGCATTTTACATACAACTGAGGTTAAGCTAATTGGACGATAGTAACTGGGTAGGGATTTGCTGCCTTTTTTTAATATCGGTGTTACGTTGGCTATCTTCCACTGATCAGGCATAGTTCCAGACTGCAAGGATTTATTGAATAGTAATGTCAGTGGTTTGGAGAGCTCATACTTAGCTTCCTTTAGAACTCTAGGCGAGATTGTATCAGGTCCAGGCGTTTTATTTACCTTGAGTTTATCTAAACAATTCAATACTTCTCTCTCTGTAACGGTGATATTGCTTAGAACATCTGAATTATCAATCTGAATCGGCGATGGTGTAGGGATATAACTGAGGTCTTCTGTTGTAAAAACTGATGCAAAGAAGGTATTGAGGGTATAGTCCAGTAAATCTAGCAATCATTTAACTGGACCTAGAACAAATTGCAATAGAAGGTTTTTTGGCTTTAACTTGTTTATTAGGTCCCTCTGATGAACATATAAAAAGTCTCCAACTTTTGGACACTGGGAAAGTGGTTAATTTGCATAAATTCAAGATGGCCGCCGTCCAAAGCTTCAATTTACAGATAACTTTTTTCTGGTTGCTCCTAGACCCTATAAATGTATTACAAACAACGTTTTTTTGGCTTTAACTTGTTTATTAGGTCCCTCTGATGAACATATAAAAAGTCTCCAACTTTTGGACACCTGGAAAGTGGTTAATTTACAGCCGAAAAACCTTACAGACAGGCTGAACTGTCTCTTTCACAAGGGGTGACACAGGCACTTTGTGCTTGTATGGGTTTTTTGACCTGTTGTCCCTCTTTTTTATAAAAAAAAAACAAAAAAACCATGACGTAGTATGACGTCATTCAGAGCCAATTATGTAATTCATGATAGGAGTTCGTATTCACTTGGATCATCGGTGCTTGCATCAAAGTTGCTATTTTGACAGAGTCCTTTACATTGACCACATGCACTGGAACATTCAAGCTCATTCCGTTTGCAACTACAGCGTTGAGTGTCACAGTTGCCCTTACACTGACATCTGACCAATTTCAGTAGTGAATCAGGAGCCACTGGCGAATCCATCGTCTTCGGTTCAAGCTGTCCCTTCCGCAGACACCAGCCCCATTTCTCGGGGTCCACACAGTTCCCCATCCATTCCTGGACCTGACAATAAACTCTGAACGAGTGGTATTTGGCTGCATTGGTTGTTGGGGGAAGGCTGTGAACTTCAACGGTAGTTGAACTTTTTGCCACCTTGTTGCAAAACTTTGTCTTTCGCAGTCCGTCAGGGTGTCATTTCCTTTTCCCCCGTACAAATAAACCAAGGCCTTTTCACCAGCTGATGATATCGCGTCTTTACTTCCACTTTGGCAACAGAATGCTTCTATACATTTCAAGAAACCGTTGTCTTCCCTCACTTTCCTCAAGGCAGCCCCTTTACCAATACCATACAGTCGTGAGGTTGTGTCACATCCACAGAGTGCATGGACAACTGGCAGGACACGACAGATGCTTTCACCGAGAGCTTCTGCTACTGAGTTAATATGCCAACATTTCCCACCTTCCTTGCTCGACTTGAAGTACAAATCATTCATCCCTCGTTCCGCATAATGACACAACAGCACCAACAAGTCTGTGTCCTCACCTATCACATATGTCACGGTTTCCCTTGCATGCTCAATTCCCTTCTTCGCAATCATGACATCTGCATCTGCTGGCGCATTGACACAGTCAATTCCATTTGCCTTGAATGTTTCACACAATAAGTCAATGAAGTTTTGCTTATTGTCCGAGTTTGACAAGAAGTTTTCCTTTTTTGACCGAAGGGGCATGGTTGGAGTGAACATCACCTTTTGACCAAAGACTCCTTTTGATCGTCGATTGTGTGTCATGTCCTTGGTAGTAGGTCCTGATTTATAACCGTCGAATACAACCACCGGGTTGAGAAAGTTTTTGGAAACATGCTTCATGTACATGCTTGCAATGTCCTCAAATGTGTCACCCTTCTTCCATGGAATCCTTTGCAATAAGGAACCACCATCCAGAACATGGGTCACAGTCCTTTCTTCCTCAAATGATTCCAATGACGACTTGGGAACAACAGCAGCTATCCTAGCTGTGGTTTATTGGCTTCCCTGAGCCTCCCCCACTTATCGAACAGAGCAGTAGGGTAGCTAGACAACTCATACGCAAAGACCTCTTCAACACCTAAGTCCCTGTTATTAGCAAAGATGAGGAGCCTCTGGAAAAGGAGCTGTGGGTCGATTGGTACTTTTTCAGCACTGATTGTAACCTTTGCACCCAACGACTCAACTTGATCTTTCTTCCTAAATGAAAAGTCAAAAGCATTGCTACCTTCCATCTTCTGCACAATGTTCATACCAACCTCATACAGTAAATGAGGATTGGCCGAGGCTGGTCCTGTCACACCGTTGGCAATATTCCTGAGTTCATTTGATTCTTGAAATGGATCATAATCCTTGAAGAATGCGAGAACCTTCTCTGTGTCCTTCCTATCTCGTTCACGCCTTGCTTCAGTCATTTCTTTGTGCTGCTCAGAGGTGTGGAAATGCTTCCCTGTCAGTTCTTGCATAACTTCACTCACCTCAGCGCAGGCTGGCATAGCAAGTAACCAGCGCAGGCGTTGCGTTTCCTCCATGCCCCTACCACGTGTCAATCCACCATTCGTTTTCAAAGAGCGCATCAAAACCTGCTCTATAACCAAGTCGCTTGGCAGTCCTGCCCACAGCCGATCACTTCGGCGGATCACAAATAGACCGGAGTTCAATTGACAGAACATGTCTGGGTTGAGCTGCTCAAGTTCAATCATGTCTTGAATGTACACATGGGCTGACTTGGCATAATTGTTATGACCACACGCTGCAAAGTACAGTAGGAAATCGCCCATTCTCAGTGCCCTCAGGAAGCGACGCAGCAGGTCAATCATGTCCATGTATTGAATCCATAGCTTTCCCCTCTTATGCTCTGCTAAGGAGCTCTTCTCAGCTTTAAGTTTTTCAGAAATTCTGTTGAAAACGTCTTTACTGCAGACTTCATCCGGTGAAACGTCTTCACGCAACAGCTTATCCAAAAGATCTGCAGCCTCCTGGAAGTCCTTGCATGCGTCACTTTCCTCATCTACCATTGAGAGGTTGACACCGTATGCCCTGCCTAACACAATCGAACTCAAGGCTGTGTCAACCAAGAAGTGGCCTCTGATTGCTCGTGCATAGGCTTTCCCACTCAGCATTTGGCGCACAGCATTTTCAGCGTATATAAGTCCCAAAACCTCCTTAAGCCCAGATGCTTCCATAACATGGCCCATGCATCCCAAAAAGCTCATCACAGAGTGAAAGCCACCAAGGTTCAAAACAATGGGTTTCAGTTCGCTTCCTTCCTTCTCATGAACAATGATCGTCTTCGCTTTCCAATAAAGCGGTTGGTCGAATGTCAGCATTGGCGTCGTTCCCTGGCGATGGCTTTCCGCAGCAACGAAGTGAAGTGTTGAGTAAATACAACTCATGTCCGTAGGGTCCATGTCAATCATGGGCAAGAAATGGACGGATGATTTCCCTGGGTGTAGTCCATGGCACACACTCTGCATTAAGCCGGAAGCAATAGAAGCAATAGAAGCAATAGAAGGTTTTTTGGCTGTAAGGTTTTTTGGCTGTAAATTAACCACTTTCCAGGTGTCCAAAAGTTGGAGACTTTTTATATGTTCATCAGAGGGACCTAATAAACAAGTTAAAGCCAAAAAACGTTGTTTGTAATACATTTATAGGGTCTAGGAGCAACCAGAAAAAAGTTATCTGTAAATTGAAGCTTTGGACGGCGGCCATCTTGAATTTATGCAAATTAACCACTTTCCCGGTGTCCAAAAGTTGGAGACTTTTGATATGTTCATCAGAGGGACCTAATAAACAAGTTAAAGCCAAAAAACCTTCTATTGCAATTTGTTCTAAGTCCAGCCCTACTTTGACTGGTCTAGTATTACTCATTTGTACTTCGTCTTTGGTGTATTCTCCATTTCCATCGACTAATGGTCCAACAGTTGAAGTAACTACTTTTTTCTTTCTGATATAACTATAGAATTATTTCGGGTTTGTTTTACTTTGATTCGCAATATGTAACTCTAGGGTCTTTTTACTTTGCTTAATTAACTTTTTGGCTTTGCGTCGTAGATCTACAAATTTCACCCGTTCTTCGTGATTTTGTGAGGATTTTAATCTATCATTAGAATTTTGTTTAGCAAGCAGGCAGTTTGAAATATCTTTATTCCACCATTTGGGCTTATTATTATGGCCTGGACGCCGTATTTTCGATGGTATGCAGTCTTGCACTGCTTTTAGGTAAGTAGTTTCGAATAACTTCCAAGATGTATTTATGTCGTTATTGTTAATTAAAAAGCTCCAGTCAGTTTCTTTAAACATAGCTCTAAGTTTATGAAAGTTTGCTTTCTTGAAATTAGGGACTTTTTCGATGCTACAATTTGGTTCGTTACTAGTAAAGTTTAAAGTGAAAGTTATCGTACGATGGCCGCTGTTACTGAATTCATCACCAACATTCAAATTCTCTATTAATTCTTCTTTTGTTGCAAGGACAATGTCAAGAACGTTATTACCACGGGTCGGTGTTCGAACAAATTGATAAAGCGAACTCTCTTGCAAGTTCGTATACAAGTCATGTCCGGAGTGTGAAGTAAGAGTATCGCCCCACTTGGTCACAGGTAAATTAAAGTCGCCAAAAAATACGGTATCTTGTGAGTTACTTACATCTGCAATTTGTTCATAAATTTCTCGGTCAGTTTGCACTGATTGAGCTGGAGGTCTGTATATTAATGCAAGTATTATTTTAGTACCTATATTATTTTTTATTAGCACAAAAGATGTGTCGACGTTCACAATTTGAGGTTTTGACAAGAGGGTCGGGTTAAGACTTTCTTTGATATAAAATAAAACGCCACCTCCATTTATATTTATTCGGCTTTTCTCAAACATTACATAACCAGGAAGTGAATACTCTGCTAAAAAGTCTCTATCTACTGTATTGAGCCAAGATTCTGTTATACCAATCACATCATAATTTTCAGTAAACACTAGTTCCTCTAAATCTGAAAATTTATTGCGTATGCTACGAGTGTTTGCATAGAAAACCTTTAAAGTTGCGGTTTTAGAACTCACAGAACGTTCTTTAATACATTTTTTGGTTCTGGTCGGATCTACATTTACATTCATGGCTGTCATCGGTCCTCGGTCGTTATCCCTGGCGGTTTTGAATTTGGGTCGTGTTGGTGGAGCTTTATCCAAATTCGCGGTTCTTGACAGATTAGCATTTAATTCCTTCGCAGGTTGCCGCCCTCGCTGTCTTCGGTCCTCCTTCCTGGTTGTCCTGTGCTGAGTCGATTTCTTCTCCGAAAATCCTTCACCGCATCGTTGAGAAGACGCCCATAACATCAAGGGACAGCCGGTCATAAATAATAATTAGTCTATGACTATGGCATTCGAGTGTACATCAAATATAGCGTTTGTCATTATCGACCTCTAAGTGGACCCAATGTGTTGTGTCACATATAAATACTTGTGAGTGAACAGAATATTAGATAAACTGGTTGGATATACTGATATTGAACATTACTGTAATGGTCAAAATCTAATGTGTATACTTCATATGTATTTGCATATATACAAGATATATGATAGTATTGTAAGCTGATATATACTGTAAAATAGTTTAATATACAAGGCTTATAAATTAAAGGGTTCATAGATATAAGTTGTACACCTATGATTTGATGCGTCTGGAGAAACTGTACTTATATATATCTTATAGAGGTTATGCATGTCCACTAATTTATGAAATATGATATAATTTGGATAAAATAGTTTGTCCGTATGGATTAGCTTGTATGGATATATTCTGTTTGTTTTATATTATACAGCCAATTTAATGTATCTCATAAACTTGTATTGTGAAATGTACAGTATATACTACAAATATTTGTCTTGCGTATATGTTAGATGGTAAATGATAACAACCAAGGTGTTGCCAGGAAAGTGTTTCGAACTATTGGTTTAATTTTGTATGAAGCATCTTGTCAGTGTTTCGAACATTTTCCGAGCCAAACTAGGTAGAGAAGTAGTGAGAGCAGACAGTTTGTTGTGAGCCCCGCCCGAGTGTATACCTGTTTGACCGGGCAAAGGATTACATATGAGCCCAGGATATTTGTGTAGTGTCACTTGGGCGGGACAATGATAGGACGTAACTTAACTGGTCACATTGTTCGTTAATGATGAAAGGAGTAACTCAAACATGGTTCCGGTAATGCATCTTTATTGATGGTGTCGATGATTATGATGTGGCTCGTTCTCGACAGTAACAGAGTTGACAGTGTTCTCTGGAAATGTAGCCGTAGTTGATAGTTTGCTCATACAATCTTTAGGCCATTCAGTAGCTGGTCTCTTCAGAAAATCTGGACCATTGAACCACAGTTGGCCTGATTCTTGCTTGTCACTAGCATAAAGGCCTCTTGATGCTCCATCAGCTGGATTGTTCTTGCTGTTTACATGCCTCCATTGCTCTGGCTTAGACCCTTCATGAATAACTACAAGTCTGTTTGCAACAAACGTGTGGAAGTGGGTAGTTTCATTGTGTATGGAATGCAAGACTGCAGTACTGTCACACCAAAAATATACATCAGCAATCGGATATTCAACTATCTTGCAGATTCTGTTGGTTATGCGTGTAGCCAGTCTTGCAGCTGCTAGTTCCATTCTCAATGTCAATCGTTTTATGGGAGCAACTTTTGACTTCCCGATCATCAGGCAGCAGTGAACATGTCCATGTTCATCATCAGCTCTCAGATATACCGCAGCACCATATCCCTTTTCACTAGCATCAGAGAAACTGTGAATCTGATACGTAGATACTTTCATTCCTAGTGGTACATAACATCTGCTTACATGAAGGTTCTCCAAATAAGGTATACTAGATAACCACCTCTTCCAACTGATGAGTTCTTCCTCCTTTATTTCTTCATCCCATCCTAGTTTACTTTTCCACAGTTGCTGTAGTATAAACTTGACAGGTAGAGTAAATGGCGCCAGAATTTCCAAAGGATCATATAATGAACTCACCATAGACAAGATACCTCTTCTGGTTGGCAATACTTCAGATATGTTCACTTTAAAGGCGAAATTGTCTGATTCTATAATCCATGAGATACCAAGTGCCCTCTGAGTGGGCAAGACTTCTCTGCTCAGATCTCTTACCTGTAATTCCTTTGAGCGGTCATGAACTGAAACAGACTCAATTACCTCTCTGCAATTACTAACCCAGTCAGTAAGATGAAAGCCGCCATTACTACATAACGTCGAGACACTCTGTACCAGGTCAATAGCTTCTTCCTTAGCAGGAACAGACTTAAGCAAATCATCCACATAAAAATTATCATATATACAACTGGAAACAACTTCGTCTGTAGAGTCCTTATTATCTATGACAGTCTGTCGCAATACCAAGTTAGCACATGAAGGTGAAGAAACTGCTCCAAAGAGGTGAACTACCATTCTATATGTGACAGGCTTCCTACTACAGTCACCTCCAGACCACCAAAGGAAACGAAGGAAATCGCAATCTTGCTTGGGAACTCTGACCTGGTAGAACATGGATTCCAAATCACCCATGAGAGCAACATTTTCTTGCCTGAAGCGAATTAATACCTCTACAAGATCATTTGTCAAATTTGGCCCTTGAAGAAGTAAACTATTAAGAGATATTCCACAATAAGTTGCTGCACAATCAAACACTACCCGAATCTTTTTCTTCCTCTGATGATATACACCATGATGTGGTATATACCATGACTTGCCATCACTCCTGTCTATTTCCTTTTGAGGAACTATCTCAGCATAGCCTCTATCTATGATCTTGTTCATGAAACACACATAATCATAAGCAAACCCAGAATCTCTATTCAAACGCTTCTCCAAGCTCTTGAGTCTCTTTAGTGCATAGCCATGGTTTTCAGGAAGTGAAACCTTTTCATCACGAAAGGGAAGACCTATTTCGTAGTGACCATCTTTAAATTTGATGGAATTACTAGTTTTCCTCAAAAAATTGTCATCTTCTCTAGAGTACTCTTTCCTATCATCTATTGTTCTCTCAGGAAAGTCTACATCAAATGCATCTCTGACTACGCTATCCAAGTATCTAAGGTGTTCCTGTTCCTGAATAGCTAGTACATCAACCTTGTTGACAGATGGATTACCTAGCTCATCACTTCTCACCAAGTTCCAAACTACCCAACCCAGTAATGTTCTGACGGCATGAGGACTACCTCTAGGACCAGTTTTAACATCGAAAGGGGTGTAGGCATCTGGTACATTGTTACCCAAAAGCAAAGTGATCTCCCCGTCAATAGAAGGTATCTGTATGTCATTTAAATGCCCCCATTTGATTAAATCCCGACTCTTAGGAATATATCTTTTTGAGACTGGCATGGTGTCTTTGGTGTATAATTTGGGTAGACTAATCACATTATCTGAGTCTAGGTCACTGATCTCTAAGCCTTTGACTATATGTGAATCAATAGTATGCTGCATCCCCATAGTACTTAAAGTTACCTTTAATTTCTTTCCTTGACATCCCAATTCTTCCATTAACCCTTGAGAACAGAAAGACACTGTAGAACCTGGATCTAGAAATGCGTAGGTCTGTACCACCTTTGCACTGTTCTTTAGTCTAACCTTTACTGGAATGACTGCGAGTGTACAAGATTCATCCCTCTCATCTTCAGCGCTGTTACAAACTTGACCTGCAAAGCTAGTTAAGGGTGTCAGTGGGTTCGGTGTTGTGTCTGTTTTGTCTTTGATCCTAGCTAAGGATACGCTACTAGCTACAGATGTACAGCGTGAACCTTTAGAACTCTGTGAACTACCACTCCGGCTTGATTTGTAACTTTTTGTTTTATGAGATACATTTTCCACACTAGTATATTTATTCTCAAACCAGCTTTCTACACAAACTTTAAAACTGCAAAAATGTATCACGATAATAATACTGATGGCGAGGAGAATGTGTACTTTATCTACGAACATCATCAGTAGATCTCTTTAATGACTGATCAGGGAACGAGAGTGAGTGTGTATGAGTGTGTGTGTGAGAGAGAGAGAGAGAGAGAGAGATAATTGCATGATATGATTACGCTCTATCAGTCTTCAGCATCAGCCAAGTCGAGCAGAATGCGTTTAATCTACCACTATCGATGGGTCTTGATGTGGCAGATACCTTTAATGTTTAATCAGGAAAGAGAGGCTTGGATTGACTTAATAACCGTTACATACCGCCCCACAGATTGGATGGAGTCAGATGATAACACATTGCAACACAATAATGGTTAGTAAAACAATAATTCGGTTACGATTAGACAGACATTTTTTAACCGTGTATAGTTGTCCACATAAGTTATGTTCCTCGTCGTGATCTTATGAATTAAAGTAAAATTAGCATTCATGAATTGCGAGTATATTTTTGTTATTATCTGTTGACTGATCAGATGGGTTAGCCACTGCATAGGATACTACACTTGCAGTTCAATCATGCACATACATTTTGATTCCGTGTATAATATCATGAAAAGGAACAGTGCTTATGTGGACAACTCTACAATATGAGCCTATTTTGCTAATCATAATACCATTACAGAAAAAACCGGTTCTATAAATATTATCGTTAACAGGAAAACGTGACAATTTAAAGTGGGGAAATTGTAGGCACCAATCGATCAGGGCTAGACCCAGGTGAGGTTATTGGTATGTGATAAAGAGTCGCTGGAACTCCTGTTTCATTTGCTTGGCCTCTCTTACTGATTTTCTTTGTGCCTCATTTACACTGAGAGCAATCCAGCTAGCTCTCACAAACACCTCCTCCTCCTATCCACTTCACTACACTAAACATGCACACCACACTTCATACCTCCACACCAAAATTGAATCAAAATAATGAATTTTAGCCCAGCCTCGGAGTCCCCAGGGGGGGGGGGGGGACCATAAATGCCCCTTCTCCCGGCCGACCTTCCCCTGACGACCCCACAAAATTACCTGGACCTCGGCCTGTTACTCTTTCTACTAATTTCTGCAACATTCGCAGACTTTCCTCTAATTTTCACTCTGTTGAACACCATCTTTCCTCCTACAAACCTGATCTTCTTTTCCTCACCGAAACTCAGGTGTCTGTAGCAACATCCAGCAGCCCCTTCTCTGTATCCCCCTATTTTCTCTATCCTAGTTTCAAAGCCAAAGGCAGATGTTGTGCATATGTAAACACAAAACACTCACTTGCTCTCGTGTTCCCGATTTCGACTCCTCTGAATTCTCAACTTTATGGCTCAAACATTCCTGTTATTCTCTTACTAAATATTTCTGTGCTGTCTATCTTTCCCTAACTCTAGCAACTTTACCAAATTCTTTGACAATCTAAACTCTACAGTGGAACACATTCTATCCATTTCTCCGTTTCAGAAATCTCCATCTAAGGAGATTTCAACGTTCACCACCGCCAATGGCTCTCCTCTCACACTACTGACCCACCTGGTGAACAAGCCTATGTCTTTTCTATCCTAAATGACCTAGAGCAGTTAGTTCAGCAACCCACCCGTATCCCGGATCGCCTCGGAGATCGGCCCAACATTCTTGACTTGTTTCTAACTTCTAACCCTTCTTCATACTCTGTCGATCATTTCTCTCCTTTGGGCTCCTCCGACCATAAACTTATCACTGTCACCTGTCCTATCTCTCCAGTACGGCCACCCGATCCTCCTAGCCGCCGGCGCTTGTGGCACTTTGCCGCTGCCGACTGGGAGGCTCTCCGGCAGTACTTCTTTGATTTCCCATGGAAAGAATTCTGCTTCCGTGGCCGGGGACCCTCGGAGAGTGCTGAACGCATTACCGAGGTAATCCTATCGGGCATGGAAGCATACATTCCATTCTCTTTCTCTCAGACTAATGCTAAAAAATCTTGGTTTACTCACGCCTTTTCTGCTGCTGTCCACAATAAGGAGGAAGCATTCAAACGGTACCGACGCCTTAAAATCAAGGCTCTCATTCTTCCTATGTTTCTGCCCGGAATCAAGCCAAATCTGTTCTTTGACTTGCCAAGCACTCTTTCATCAATAATAAATGCACTGAACTATCCAACTCTAGCTCTTCCCAAGCTTTCTGGCATCTAGCCAAAAACCTCTCCAACAATTTTTCTTCCTCGTTTTTCCCTCCCCTTTCCCACTCTGATGGCACAACCATCACTTCTTCCTCTGACAAAGCTAAACTCTTTGCTCAAACGTTTGCTAGAAACTCCACCTTGGATGATTCCAGTGCTATTCCTCCCTCTCCACCCTCCTCTCTCTTACTTATGCCTAATATCCTAATCTCTTCTAAAGATGTACTTTCTACCCTCTCTGGGCTTAATACTAAGAAGGCGTACGGTCTGGACGGTGTTCCTCCTGTTGTACTCAAAAACTGTGCTTCCGTGCTGACTCCCTACCTAGGCAAACTCTTTCGTCTCTGTCTATCCTCTAACGTCTTCCCTTCATGCTGGAAGTTTGCTCTCATTCAACCTGTCCCAAAGAAGGGTGACCGCTCTCAACACTCCAACTATCATCCAATTGCTCTCATCTCTTGTCTTTCTAAAGTTTTTGAAACTATTCCTGCTTCTAAATTTCTTTAGCATTTCTCTTCTCATAATCTGCTCTCAGATCGCCAGTATGGCTTCCTTAAGGGTCGCTCTACTGGTGATCTTCTTTCATATCTTACTAACTCTTGGTCATCCTCCTTTCGGGACTTTGGTGAGACTTTTTCTATTGCACTAGACATATCGAAAGCCTTCGATAGAGTATGGCACAAATCTTTAATTTCTAAACTACCCTCCTTCAGTTTCTATCCCTCCATCTGTGCCTTTGTCTCTAATTTCCTCTCCGGCCGTTCCATAGCTGCGGTTGTGGACGGCCATCGCTCACTTCCTCACCCTATAAACTCTGGTGTTCCTCAGGGCTCTGTCCTATCTCCTATTCTCTTTCTAATTTTTATAAATTATCTTCTCAATTGTACCTCAATTCCCATCCATTCATACACAGACGACTCAACCTTACACTACTACATTAGTTTTTCAGAATTCCCAAGCCAGCAATTCCTCAATGACAAACGGAATGAAGCCATATAACACTTATATTCTGATCTAACTACTATCTCCAATTGGGGAAGAGAAAACCTTTAATGCTTCCAAAACCCAATTTCTCCATCTATCTACCCGTCAGGAACTCCCTGCGGACTATCCCTTATTTTTCAACAATACACAAATAAATCCTTCATCTTCTCTAAATATTCTTGGTGTCTCTTTTTTTTCTGCTCTCAGTTGGAAGGACCATATTACCAGTCTTGCTAAGGCAGCCTCCCAGAAGCTGGGTGTGCTCAACCGCCTTAAGGGGTTCTTTACCCCTGCACAGCTTCTTGCTCTGTACAGGGGCATAGTGCGTCCTTGTATTGAGTATTGTTCACATGTGTGGGGAGGTTCCTCTCTCACCGCTCTCCTAGACAAAATTAAAAGGAAAGCCTTTCGTATCATTAACTCCCGTCCACTCACCAACTCTCTGCAATCTCTCTCTCTTCGCCGCAATGTTGCATCTCTCTCTTTATTCTATCGCTACTATAATAATCAGTGTTCCTTAGAGCTTTCCCAGTGTATACCACCTCCTTTACGTAGGGCACATGGTACCCGTCTTGCAACACAATCCCACCCCTACTCTGTGCAACTCTCCAACCCAAGAGTGAAACGTTAATCTCAGACTTTCTTCTATTCAACGGCTGAGCTCTGGAACTCTCTCCCAGAATCAGTCTTTCCCTCTTCCTATGACTTAAATTGCTTCAAACTCTGTGTGTCCAGGCATTTTGGCTCAAACGTCCCTCGATTTTGTTCCCGTCACTCTTTCAACTATGGGGGAGGCACTCGCTATAGGCAGTTCTGCCTTTTGCCTCCCTCACTCAAAGAAAAAAGAAAAATGTGTGTCAGAGAGAGAAAAAATACCGCGTGAGTGTTTTCGCGTGTGTGTGAACAATATGGGTGAGCGATTTAGTAACAAAATAACGAATCATATTTAATCATGCAATACCTCAGAGAGAGAGAGAGAGAGAGAGAGAGAGAGAGAGAGAGAGAGAGAGAGAGAGAGAGAGAGAGAGAGAGAGTATAATTTACCAACATCAAAGAGCTGGACAGATGGACAAGTTTGCTATTGTTGTGAAGGAATCACAAATCATCTTATCAGCTGTTGTGAACATCGATGATATATAGTATGTGATATTAAGACGTTTCACCCCATTTTGTTTGGGTGCGCGAGTATAGTCAATAGCAAGAGTTTCCTGAACATGTTGATCATAGTGTGTGATGTTGATACGTTTCACCCAATGTGTTTGGTTGTGCAGTTACAATCAAAATTAATACGTCGCCGAACACCTTGATCTTAATATTGTGTAGTTTTAACCTTATTTGGTCGGAGGGGGTCATTCTGGACCTCCCCTGTTTCTTAGCAATGCTTTGGAGATTATGAGAAGTTTCATCCGATTAGTTTCGCGATAATAAGACCCTTCAACCCATTTAGGTGTCGACTTTTCCTGGGTGAACGATAGCGACCCTGTAAGTTAGAAGAAACCGGCCTTCGGACAGGACATTACTTAATCGCAAAATTTACGAAATTATTTACGAATTTAGCTTAAAGAAGGTTTGGGTGGGCTTTTTATTATTATTGTTTTTATTAGTAGTAGTAGTATTTTTGTTAAATACTTTTGTTTTGGGTTAGGATAAAGTCTGGGAAAGCGTTTTTGTAAGCCACCTCCACCTCCTCTCTCTCTTTCTCTGCTTTTGCTATCCTTACCTTCCACTGTTTTGCAAATTATATGTTAGCTTTAAATCCGGACTGCCTAGTAGGGACCGCAAGGTCTGTGCAGTCTGTGTATACCTGCATATGTAACTATATGTAACTATCTCTCTCTCTCTCTCTCTATGTATATATATATATATATATATAATTATTATATATATATATATACTGTATATATGTGTATATATATATATATATATATATATATATATATATATATATATATATATATATATACTGTATATATATATACCTGTATATATAATTATATATATACGGTATATATATATATATTTTGTTTTTCTTTAATGCATACAAGGTTAAAGGAAGTAGCAGTTTCGGCATTCAAAATCTTATTATTCAGAGATTCTATATTTCTGATTAATCTTCGTTGGGGTTCGGACAGCAGGTGGATAAGGTTAGCAAAGTGCATGGTAATTCGACGTTTCGCTAGTCTTCTAGCATCTTCAAGGAATGATTACAATATGAAAAATTACAGGTATATAATTATACAGGTGACTAGATCAGGGGGCGAGGAGGTAGCGGGGCTACTGTGTGTTTGGAGGCCTGCCATTGGTAGTGGGTAGCCTTCTAGCGAGTCGCACGCTGCATCTGGTTTGTGGTTGGCTCGGGGTGGGCGAAGTTAGCGTTGATTGGCTGCTGGAAGTCCTAGGGGTAGTCAGTTGTGCGCCGGGAAGCGTAGGCACAGGAGGTGCTGGAGGGAGGTAGGGAGCGGGGGCCGTGGTAGGGTAGTGGCGTTTGGTGGAAGGTAATATTTGTAGGTCAATTGTTTGGTTGTTTATGCTGGGGTTTAAGGCTTGAATATAAAGAGCTTCAAGTATAGGGAGTCTTTTGTGGTAATTTTCTTTGTCAATTATGGAGGTGTGTTTATTTAAATCGTTGTTGGTAAGGGGGGGGGGGGGGGAGAGGTAGTGGTCTTTAATAGCTCCTGCCTGAAGGTGGATAGTTAGCCGACGTGATAGACGAGTCTGAGTCATACCAACATAGGAATGGGGCCCACAGTCCCCCTTATTACAGGTGTGATTACATATTGTGATCTACCAGCACACATACGACGCCGAACCCCGAGGGCATTGCCACGAGGGGGGGGGGGGTTACCCCTGGTTATAGGAGGCAGGCGGGTAGGGTTTTTATTCTTCAAGTAGGGTTAGGTATCCCTCCGACGAGGATCTCAGAGCTCGTACGACACTTTTTAGCAGGTGGCGAGTACTCTGGGATCCTGAGTCCAAGGGACTACGTAGGCTTTTAGTTTTTAGGGGACCCCTTTGTCCTGGGTACATCTTAGATTTTATTCTGCAACTGTCTTTTTTTTTTTTTTTACATTACCATTGTTTAAGCCTTAACTTTTCTCTCTCAAATTTTGCCAGATATACTTTGACCAGGGGCACCCATTCAAGTGGTGACCAGACCCCCTGCTTAACCTCACTTGACTTGCTCCTGATTGATCAAACGAATTCCCTCTTGATCTTCGTGACTCTTACCTTGCGCTAGATTATAATTTTACCTTGTGTTTCCTGTTTAGCCATTTTCAACCATAGATCCCTTTGGTTCAACATTGTTCTGTCAATTGTGTTATTAAGCCTTAATAATTTTGTCTTCCCAGTCTATACCATTTTTGCTAAGACCTGGGTCACCCATCCAAGTGGTGACCATACCCTCTGTGCTCAAATTGGGATTCTGATAGCTTGCTCCTGATTGGCCCATCGATTTCCTCCTGATCCTCGAACTTTTAAGCTCTGCTTTGTCTCACACTATGAATAGAATACCTATACACCCACCATAGTAGAGTCTCCTTTGATCCTGCATACGATACTCACTTTAAATTGGTTTAAGAGGACTTTTTCAAGAAATTACCATTCTGCTTATTTATTTTTCTGAGCCAACCTTTTAATTTGCTGTCTACTTTAATTATAGTCTTTAAATCATAGCCCTAGAACAACACGTCCCTGTGTCAACTCCATCATAACTCTATTGGCATGATTTAATCATGGCCAGAGTTAAAATAAAACACCCTCGACCCAAGCTGAGGGGTAGTACCTTCTAAAGACTCTGGGAAAACATGGAATTTATGTGACCCGAATAATCGAACTTCAGGATGGCTTTGTGGTCCTCACAAAGGATGACCACGATGCAGACTAACTTTTCCAACATCAGACTCAATCTGATCTAACTTAGCTGGAGGTCACCACGTTAATGCCTCCAGAAATCAAAGCCAGGAAGACGATCCTGCTCTTCAAGGTCGATGACTACATATTAGACAACAATGAGGAAAACATAATCGAAGATATACAGGATACGAATGTATGGGCTAAGTATCAAATTGAAGACGTCTACAAATTTACCAACAGTAACACACTAAAGGTAACATTTAAACAAACCCAAACAGCAAACAAAGCCATGGATACTGGAATGGTACTTTTCAACGTCAGCATCCCTACAGGTCAGATGAAACAAGAGACATTCACACCCATAATAACCTGCACTCGATGTTACAAAATCGAAAATCACACAACATGCAACTGCTCAAAAAGCAGAGACTTTAAGATTTGCTCAGAGTGTAGCAGAGAAGGTCACACATGGAAGGAATGCGCAAGTGAAGTTAAGAAATGCATAAACTGTGGTGGAGACCATCGTACGATGTCCATGAAGTGCAAGCTGAGAAAGGATGTGGTTTAGAATAAAAGGAAGGAGACAGAACAAAAGAAACAAGAAAAGAATAATACAACCTACAGTGACAAAGTTAAATCAATCAATGCCTCTAACATAAATCTTGGCGTCGAACGCGGACTGATTGCCCGCACGATGAATTGTATTTTGAACGCTCACTTGTTTAACTTAGCCGATCCTGAAACATACAATAATGCCCTGAACAACTTATTAAAGGAAATTCCCGGCGCGACCGAAGCCGCTCCAAGGACCCGTGCCCCCAGGGAGGGGGCAGGGGATGGTTGTGACGGTTTGGCTCCCGAAACTGCTCCCCGCGGCCGGCATCCGGTTTTCCTCCCCTGGTCGTTGATTTTGTCTTCGGCCGTGGAGGGTCGGCAGCCATCCGCGGTTGGCAGCCTCGGGAGCTGGCCCCACGGCGTAGACGCCGCCACATCAGGACCAGCTCTCCTGAGCTATCAGAAGAGACTGGATGACTCCGTTGTCGACGCCTGCCCGGGATGGAACACAGCACCCCATACCATTAAACACATCATAGAAGACTGCATTTCACACAACCACTTACGCCAACAACACAATCTACACTCAATGAGAGCTCTGTGGGAAAGCCCGATCGTGGCCATGGCCTTTCTCAGGGACTCGGGGCTGTTCGGCCAGGCAGCTTAGGGAACAACAACAACAACAACAACAACTTATTAAAGGAAAATAGCGTGCCTAGCATCGTGGTACCTAACAACCAACCCTCAGAAAGAATTCTGAAAACTCTAACTGATGCTTTTGAGCCAAACCTTACAAACATGATAACTAAAGAGACTGTGACTGAGGACGTCACAGAAGCTGCTGCCATAGCTACAGCATCCAACCCACCGAAGAAGAGACGGAGATCAAAGTCTAGGAGCAGAAGTGTCAGGAGCACCAGCGACATTGAGGAACCAATGGAGGCAACCCAAGAACAGCTGACCAAAGTCAAAAAAACAAAAGGCACAGAACTTGGACTACAAATATTCACCATGTTATCAATAGGATATCCGAAGGGAGGCGTCAGCAGAGATATTCTAAGAGATGGGATAGAGAGGAACAAATATAAGTGGACATACACCAACCCTAACTTCGAAACACAAGAAGTCCGCAACAAAATTCGTAATGATATAGATGTACATAGTTGCTATAAGAAGGTGTCAGATGAGGAGTTCAGGAATATCGCGTCAGGGTTTGTGACCGAAACCAGGACGCCAAAGTCAACAAGTAGAGACCCTCGTGTTAACAGGACCCTTGAATAAATATGGAGAATATCACTATTATACAACACAATGTACTACACTGGGAAACCAGAAAATTGAAATTGACCAACATATACAAATCCATGAACCCCGATGTATTAATTTTGAACAGCCACGGTATTAGTGAGAACTTGAGCATATCAATTACAGGATATACAGCCTATAACATTAACTTAAACAATGAAATGCACGATGGTTCGGCAATTCTGGTAAGAAAATCTATTCAACATATATTAGACGACGACTTCTTATCAGATGTCATCAGCATCAAGGTCCATACCAACTTGGGACCTATAAATGTAGCAATCACTTACTTACCACCACGAAGACCATACTTACCATTCCCAGATTTCCACAAATTAATATACAATCATTAACCCATGTACATTCTAGGCGACCTGAACGCTAAACATAGATTCCTGGGTCATGAGAGAAATAATGAAGTTGGAAGGGGACTGATGCGTTTCCATGATAATAACAAACTTACTCATCTTGGACCAAATTTTCCAACCTATCTTTCCCGAAATGCCAACACATCCCCAGATATTATTGTTAGCAATAACAGAACATATCACAACATCAAAATAGAGCCTGGCCCCTTAACCTCGTCTGACCACCTACCTATTATAATGACCATCACTGGTTCAGCTATTAAAGGACCTACTACCAGCCGATTTATATATAACAGGTCAGACTGGGAAAATTTTAGTGAGGTAGTAGAAAACAATATCCCAAGGGAAGAGAACTGGGAGGACTATGAAGGCATGGAGATAGTTGACCACAAACTGTAAAATTGGTACAAACTAAGGGTATGGAGGAGGCAATCCCCACAAAGAACACAAGAACTCTAAGCAAAACTGATAACTGACAAAATAAAGGAAATACAGCGAGCATTGGTATACTTTTTAATAATAGCCAAAAACATGGCTGGAACATTCAGAGCTACTATGTATACCGGAGACTGAAGAAGAGACTGGTTGAGGAAAGTAGAGCAAGCCAAATGGAAAACTGGGAAAACAAAATGACGTTTCTTATCAACAATCATAAGAACCCCAAAGCGTTTTGGAAGGAGTTCAGGAAACTTAAAGGGACAGCCAATTCACCTTCACCATATAGCCTGGATGAAAATAATCAAAAAATATATGAGGACAGGAGAAAGGAGGAAGTCTTCAGAAAGATCTGGCAAGAAACTTTTAAAATATCATACGAGGAAAACGAAGATTTCGATAACGGCAATGAAGAAAGAGTCCACACCTTTCTTCAAAACAATTTACACATAACGATCCCCTATGTAGACATTGACTATCAGAGATTTGACAATAATGACATCGTTAAAAGGAAAATAACTATAGATGAACTAAAGCAGTTGATAAACAAATCCAAAAACAAAACCCCGGGCCTAAGCGGCATAAAAACAGAGATTCTAGTTTACCTCCCCAATAATGCCATACAATAACTGGTGGATATATTTAATGACTCACTAACTCTTGGATACTTCCCCGATGCACTGAAAATAGGTATCCTTCACCTAATACCGAAGGGGAATAAATCGCCACTCGACCCCAAGAACTATAGACCAATAACTTTACTTGAAGTTCCAGGAAAACTACTAGAAAAAGCGGTAAATATGAGACTAAAACACCACCTAACACGCAATAATCTACTCCCCAGCACCCACCATGGGTTTAGGGATGGGAGGGGTACAGGAACAGCACTGGCACTAACCTGCAACATAATAGCAAATGCCATGGCCAGAAAAGACAAATGCTCACTAGTACTAAGAGACGTCTCAAAGGCTTTCGATTAGGTCTGGCATGAGGGTCTAAAGTATAAACTTCTACAAATTGGTCTACCACCTTACTTAGAAGAATTCCTATGTGACTATCAAACAGAAAGAACAGTGAAAATCAGAATTGGGGGCTTTATTGGAGAAGAGATACATATTAAAAGCGGTCTAGCTCAGGGCGGAAGCCTCTCACCTACCCTCTACATATTTTATACTAGTGACCTACCACAGCCAAACGTTGATTGCCATCATGTAATAATTATACGCCGATGATATAACACAGATTATCACATACAGAGGAAAATAAAAAATTATGATGGCCAACCTCGTGGGAACCGAGATCAAAAAAGTTAACAAATACGAGAAACTATGGAAAATAAGAACCAACCTGACTAAGTTCAACCTGATACCCATAGCCGCTAGGAAGAATGAGGATGTGATAGCACACAGAGAACTGATCGATCATAGCAGAGAGGGCAGAATACTGGGCCTGAAAATTACCACAACAGGATACTGCAGTCACATCAAGGAAACCACCGGAAGAGGCCTGCAAGCTCTCGGCGAGTTATACAAATTCCGGAATCTCCCCGAACATATTAAAACTCAACGGGTCAGGACTTTTGTTATACCAATACTAGAATACCCTGTCATCCCAATGGTTTCTCTAAGCAAGACACAAATATTTAAACTACAGAGAGTTCAAAACCGAGCCTTAAGATGGATCTTCGACGAGACATACCCATACAAAAGAAAAACCAAGGAACTACACCAAGAGGCGAACATCGAACCCATAAATATTAGGCTACATTACAGAGCAGCTAAACTATGGAACAGACTGGAAACCATCTTGGAGCCTGATGATGAATTACTCCAGGCACCAGTGAGAGGCAAGCATAACTGGTTTCCTCACTCCAAGCTAGTCCTCGACAGAGATCCACCAGAACCACTATATACGTCAAGACTACACTAAAAACCGATTGAATTTCTGACTATTTTTAACTGGGGCTGTCCTGAAGGTGCACCCGCTGTGCAACTACGTTGCACAGTCGGTGTAGACGGGGACTGCCCCGGAGATGTGGCCAGGAGGAAGCACTTTAACAAATCGTAGCACTTAATTATTGATTTTTTAACTTAGATTTACTTTTTATATTTTAACCTTTTAATCAAGACAAGAACAAGGACCATGGTGGACCGCGGGCCTGGGGCTCACGTTGTGAGCCTCAGGTCCGCGGCCCGCCCGGGAACTATGGGATCTGTGTACTCTTAACACCAGCCAATACAGAATATGCCGAATTTCTGACTACAACAAGTCGGGAGTGACTCTAAGCTGCTTTTGTTGTGGACATTAGGACACAATGGTGGCAGATAGAGGAGGTCCCGCAGGTTTGGTCGGGAGGAAGCACCTAATTTACGAGCAATGAAAAAGACTATAAGAGGAAGCTGACAGGATGTTGGAGGGAGTAGAACTTGAATGTGATACCGCCAATGAAGGTCATTGGATAGTTGTTGTTGTTGTTGCTGTTCCCCAGGCTGTCTGGCCGAGCAGCCCCAAGGTCCCGAGCAAGGCCAAGGCCACAACCGAGCGCCCCCACAGGTCCCTCCCAGCTTACCACTAATAATGCCCAGGTGACCGAAGCCACTCAAAGGCAGGGAGCTGAGGAGGGTGCAGAAACGCTCGGGAAACAAAAGCCCCACCCAAGGCCCTGTGCCCCTCAGCAATTATAAAGGGAAAGTTGAGGGTCAAAGGAAAAATGTGACGCTTTGGCTCCCAATCTGCCAGGGTTGGCAGTAGGGAGGTCAATCCACGGAAAAGACGCCGTCACTTGAGATCTAGAAAATATATAAGTAAAAGGAACAGTCAGAGTAAGCTATGGGTATGGCAGAGAACGCTCAACTCTCATTCTGATAGACCAGCCCATCACCATTGGATAGTTAACCACAATAGTACTGAAGATGACATTACTGGACCTGATCTAGTACCACCAAGACAGATCCAAAACAAGAAAATAATATGTTGAACGTACCGATAAGGAGGCATGTTAGTCACTCACCAAACTGTATCACAACAATTAGCAAAGTGGTTAAGCCCACTACCTGTAATACCTTTAACTCTTCATCATTGCTACTGCTCTGAATAGGGATTTAGCCAAAATTACATCATGGTGTGAACTTTGGGGCATGAAACTTAATGCTAGTAAAACACACTCCATTATCATCAGCAGATCTCGTACCTTGGATCCTCCCCATCCTTATCTACAAGTTTCTGGCAAGCAAATTGAGAATGTGGATACTCTGCGTTTGTTAGGAGTTACTCTTGATTCCAAACTTACTTTTGAAAAGCATATTCGTTCTTTCTCCTCTTCCATTTCCCCAAAAAATTGGTCTGCTTCGCAAGGTTTATAAAACATTTGCTTGTGACGCCACAGTTATCAAGTCTTTTTATGCTTTTATTTTGCCACATTTCGAGTACTGCTCACCTGTCTGGTTGTCAGCAGCTGACTGCCATCTCAAGTTGCTTGACAGGTCGCTAAATTCCATCAGTTTTATTCTACCTCATTTGTCTCTTGATCTGTGTCATCGACGTAAAGTTGGTGCCCTTAGTCTTTTATTTAAAGTTTTTAACAACCCTCAGCATCCCTTACATGGGCTTCTGCCTGGGCCCTATGTCCGGGCTCGTGCAGCTAGATTTAAAAGTATTCTTAATGATCTTGCCATGAGCCGTGTTAATTTTTCTACTACACAGTTTTCACGGTGTTTTGTGCCGGCCATGGTTGACTTGTGGAATAAGTTGCCAAATGAGCTAGTCAATTCAGCTAATATCTCCATTTTTAAGTCTAGAGTTAATGCTTTTTTGCAGCATTAATTCTAATTTTTAAACTTATTTGATTCTATTTTATTGTATTATATTTATGCTTGATATCCTCCACTGCATAATATGTTATCTGTGTTTAATATGTGTATATGTACAGTATACAGTATATATATGTTGTTATTTTTTCCTAAGTTGCCGTAGTCTCTCTCCAGTGCCTCCGGGTGTTTTGTGTGGATTCATCTTGATGGTGTTTCTGCACCCTGGTTGGAGACTTCGGCATCTCATATAATAATAATAATAATAATAATCTCTCAAAACTGTTTTCTCCACTAGACCCTTGTACTTCTAACCTTTGATGCAACCTAGCTTCAATCCGATTTCGATTTCGATGTAATCATTCCTTGAAGATGCTAGAAGACTAGCGAAACGTCGAATTACCATGCACTTTGCTAACCTTATCCACCTGCCGTCCGAACTTTAACGAAGATTAATCAGAAATATAGAATCTCTGAAAAATAACATTTTGAATGCCGAAACTGCTACATCCTTTAACCTTGTATGCATTAAAGAAAATGTATTACCTGGCTTTACTAATATACATATATATATATATCCCTCCATGTAACTCCGCACGCACTTCTCAAGTAACTCATTTCCAACCCTCTCACTCTTGGTCTCAGTCTCTCCACCAACGTCCATGCTTCGCTTCCTTAAGTCAGTGCCGGGATTACCACACAGTCATGCAAGGACTTTTTCACTTCCATACTGACCACCCTATTTTCTTGTTATTGCTTTCAGCATTCCTACAACCCTCTTCCCTTGTTGCACCCTCTCCCGCACTTCTTCATCCATAGTCCCATCTTTACTCGACACACTGCCCAGATACTTAAATGGGCTGACTATCTCCATAGCCTGACCATTCAACTTCACCGCACACTCTGTGGCTTCACCCCTTTTTGAAGACCATAATCTTGCTCTTCCCCGCATTTACCTTTAGATTCCGTTTTTCGCACACTGTTCCAAACATATTTACCAGACCCTGCAACTCCCATTCATTATCGCTCATCAGAACTGTATTATCAGCAAACAGCAATACAGGTAGCTTCCATTCATTTCCCTCCCTTATCAGTGATACACCAACATCCATTGTTCTTCCTTGTATTTCTTTCATGACTCCATCCATATATACAGTAAACAGCCACGGGGACATCACACACCCCTATTTCAACCCCACATTCAGATAAAAAAACTCGCTTTGCTCATTCTCCACACTACTGCCACCTTTGCACCCTCATACATGGAGGGATAGACAGACAAATGAGGAAGTAAGAAGGAGGTGTGGTGTGGAGGTAGATGTGCTGGAAAGTGTGAAAAGGAACACTTTGAGATGGTTCGGAAATATGGAACGTATGGGAAGCGAGAGAATGACTAAGAGGGTGTACGAGAGCGAGGTGGAAGGACAGAGAGGGAGTGGTAAACCGAAAGAGAGGTGGAATGATGGAGTGAAGAAGTAGGCGGTACTGGTTGGGAGGAGGGGCATCGACTGAGTGGGGACAGAAATGCATGGGGGCGGTTAGTTAGTGGCCACACCTTAGGGGATCACGTTGTCAGGCAATATACAGTATGTATATATATACATATATATAGAGGGGAGGTGTGGCAGAGTGGTTTTGCCACTCGATTGGTAATCCAATGGAACCGGGTTCGAATCCCAATATGTCAATGGGAGGATATTATTGGGAAGGAATTTGTGCTGTACCTAGTTTCAGTGCATTACCACAGCACACCGAAATGCCAAAACAAAATACCTTAATTGTTCCCTGATTAAATAGCATTGTATGAATATTCCCATATTCAAAATATGCTACAGGGGGGCAATGCCTAGAGAGTTAATTGCTCAATAGGTGGCGTTCTGAGAGTGAGGGTCCGAGTCTGGTGAATGAGACGGTGAAGCGCAGAGGCGGAGCAGCTTCAGAGATGGGTTTGCTTCGAGCATGGGTGCTTCGCATGTCTCACTCCCTAGACTGGAACAAGACCTCACCGGCCTCACCGTGTTCAGCGGTTGAGTGTGCTGGCTCTCAGCCTATGCCCGAGAGGGAGTAGTTGGAATATAGAAAAAAGAAAAAAAAATATATATATATACATATATATACATATAATATTATATATATATATATATATATATATATATATATATATATATATATATATATATATATATATATATATATATTTATAATTCATTCATATTTCAAAACATTTTATTTCCGTATGTCTTGCTCTGTGGGGTTAGGTCCGTCAAAGAGCTTTTATTTTCAACTTAAAAGGCTCTCTTTGAATCAAAGGAATTAAGCCCCAGGGACTTCAATTTATGTCGTGAAAACAAACGAAATATGCCAAAAGTAAGAAAAGTCTAGATGATTATAGGATTTTGCTCCAAGCCATAATAAGTAAAAGCAAAAACAAAAATGCATCTTGGGTAAATTTTTGTAAAGTGAATTACTCTGCGATATTGGAAAAATGAAAGCGAGTGAAAATAAAAGTATTCGAACAAAGCCTTTTCACTTCAAAGACAAACTCAAACACAAACTTCTGTAAAGGGCAAAACGGGAAGATGATATATATATATATATATATATATATATATATATATATATATATATATATATATAGAGAGAGAGAGAGAGAGAGAGAGAGAGAGAGAGATTGAACTTTACAACCTGTTCCATCAATCTTTTTTGTTTTATTTACAGAAGGCTTACAGTTTTAATATCTGGCTTATTTGAATTAAGCAGACTATAGATCGTAGTTCCATGCAGTCGCTTAAGTTATTTTCTGTTTTCTGGACAACCTTCTCTTACATGTATAGCCCCATTAGTTTTGAGATATTAAAACGTTCCCGCCATTACTTTGGCGATTTTAAGACCTTTCGCCCATTATATGTGTCAGCTTTAAGACCTTTCGTGGCACTTAGGTTTTCAAAAACAATCTCGCGAGTGATAGCGAGCCTGTAATTTAGGATAAACATTCTACCAAAATATGTAATACGCATGATTTCATAAGGGGGTCTTGGGAATACTTATATAAACCTAATGGAGGCTTAAGGAGAAAAGTATAAAAAATAAAAATGAATATTGATTGTACATAACAACAATATCCCATTGCCCCTCTCAGTTTACGATAGTGCTTTTCATCCTTCCATTGTGGCTATCAATACACAAGGTTTGGTTTAGGAACGTATGTTTTAAGTCAGAGTGTTACTCGTATAGCATTTAGCCTTTTACATTTCAAAGGCCTTCCAAAGTTGTATTTATCATAGCCAAAACAAAAGGAATAATAACAATAACGTCATCATCTGAAAGGGCCATACAATGCTACCTGTAATAGTTCAATCAATGTAACTCTCCATTCTCCCCCCTCCATCCTTGCACCAGTCGGCTGTGTTATATTGCAGATATTGCAGAAAAAGCGACTGGTAGTTTGGTAGGGAATATATGTCGGTGTGGATATGCTGAAACGTTAGGGTTGTGAAATTGCTGGGAAAGCTATAGAAGGAAAGGGATATATATATATATATATATATATATATATATATATATATATATATATATATATATATATAGAGAGAGAGAGAGAGAGAGAGAGAGAGAGAGAGAGAGAGAGAGAGAGAGAGAGAAACTCCACCTTCGATGATTCCGGTGCTATTCCTCCCTCTCCACCCTCCTCTCTCTTACTTATGCCTAATATCCTAATCTCTTCTAAAGATGTACTTTCTTCCCTCTCTGGGCTTAATACTAAGAAGGCGTACGGTCCGGACGGTGTTCCTCCTGTTGTACTAAAAACTGTAGTTCCGTGTTGACTCCCTGCCTAGGCAAACTCTTTCGTGTCTGCCTTTCCTCTAACGTCTTCCCTTGATGCTGGAAGTTTGCTCTCATTCAACCTGTCCCAAAGAAGGGTGACCGCTCTCAACCCTCCAACTATCTTCCAATTGCTCTCATCTCTTGTATTTCTAAAGTTTTTGAAACTATTCTTGCTTCCAAATTTCTTAAGCATTTCTCTTCTCATAATCTGCTCTCAGATCCCCAGTATGGCTTCCTTAAGGGTCGCTGTACTGGTGATCTTCTTTCATATCTTACTACTCTAGGTCATCCTCCTTTCGGGACTTCGGTGAGACTTTTTCTATTGCACTAGACATATCGAAAGCCTTCGATAGAGTCTGGCACAAATCTTTGATTTCTAAACTACCCTCCTTCGGTTTCTATCCCATCATCTATGCCTTTGTCTCTAATTTAGTTTTCGGCCGTTCCATAGCTGCTGTTGTGGACGGCCATCACTCACTTCCTCACCCTATAAACTCTGGTGTTCTTCAGGGCTCTGCCCTATCTTCTATTCTCTTTCTAATTTGTATAAATTATCTTCTCAACTGTACCTCAATTCCCATCAATTCATAAGCAGACGACTCAACCTTACACTACTCCATCCACCCCTACTCTGTGCAACTCTCCAACCCAAGAGTGAAACGTTACTCTCAAACTTTCTTCTATTCAACAGCTGAGCTCTGGAACTCTCTCCCAGAATCAGTCTTTCCCTCTTCCTATGACTTAAATTGCTTCAAACTCCGTGTGTCCAGGCATTTTGGCTCGAACGTCCCTTGATATTGGCCCTGTCACTCTTTCAACAATGGGGGAGGCACTCGCTATAGGCAGTTCTGCCTTTTGCCTCCCTCACTTATATATAAAAAAACAAAAAAAACAATATATATATATATATATACCTGTATATATATAAATATATATATATATTCAGAGAGAGAGAGAGAGATTATATTATTGTTCTGCTTATACACATTTCCTTGAATTGGAAGTTGGTAAATAGTCCTGTGATATGCCGAGGACCATATTTAATAGTAATAATATTATATTTTAGTACAGATGAAATGTATTTAATGATTTCAAGATTGATTAACTTAACCCCTCTTTCGCGGCTGACGACTTAAGTAGAAAGAGAAAAGTGGCTTATAGCTCGGCTGACGACTTAAGTAGAATGGTTAAGTCCCGCTATAATTTACGTAGGAAACTAAATCTGGTGGTCAGGCAGTGTACTACAGACTCCCTCCCACTCCTCCTCACCACGGGAACGTTGGATAGACAAAATTTGCCAGTGTCCGATTCCGTGTGAGGGATGGTGCGAGGTCGAGTGAGGGGTGCGCGAGCATAGCCTGTGTAACACTAGATGCTAGGCACTGCCGGTCACGGTGTACATGTGTGCGTGTGTGCGTTCTTGGTTGTAGGCCTGTGTACCAAGTGAGAGAAAGACTGACTTTAGTAATTTTGCAAGCATATTTATGGCATTACCTCTGAAAGCCTGTGTACATGTGTGGTGTTGCTATTGGGGGGGAGGAGAAGGAGGAGAGAGAGAGAGAGAGAGAGCAAGAGCGAGCGAGAGAGAGAGAGACAGGGAGACTGGAGGTGTGAGAGAGAGAGAGACAGGAGGGGTGAGAGAGCGGGCATGAGAGACAGAGAGAGAGACAAGGACAAAGCAATTGGCAACATCGGGAGATAAATGGGGAATGACTCAGAGAGAGAGAGAGACAGAGAGAGAGAGAGATAGATAGATATATATAATATATATTATATATATATATATATATATATATCTATATATATAGAGAGAGAGAGGTGGGGGGAGAGAGAGATAGAGAATAAAGAGAATAAAGAGAATAAAGATAAAATATAAAGATCTAAACACACACACGTATGCGTAGATCCTAGCGGTACACAGGCGTATGCTCGCCCCTACAAGCAAGAACGCACACACGCACACATGTACGCCGTGACGGTCAGCGTCTATGCCCGCTCACCTCCACACTCTCCCTTTCTTCACAGCTGTTCTCTTGCCTCCCAATCTTCCCACGCTAGATAAATCTACCTATCTACCTATAAGTAAATAATCTCAGTCACGGACCTGTGACATAACACAGAAATTATACAATCAAAGTCGACGCGGGTGAGGCCTAAGAGAGAGAGAGAGAGAGAGAGAGAGAGAGAGAGAGAGAGAGAAAAGGATAAAGCAATTGGCAACATCGGGAGATAAATGGGGAATGACAGAGAGAGAGAGAGAGAGAGAGAGAAAGGCCTAAGTCAGAGCGCGGTGCATACATCCGAACGCGTTCGGGATTCTGCCTTGAAAGTAACTCCTCTTCATCACCTCCCCTCTCCCTTCACACTCGCTGCAACATGCTGGCTAGACTTTTATAGGGAGACGAAGAGTTGATCGTTCCAAAAATCACCGTTTCGTTCGCATCTTAGCTATAGTTATGGCGCTACGGCGAGCAAAAGTGAGCGACAATTTGTGGAATCTGCCCGCCAGGCAGCGCGGGGTAATAAACGTACTAGCCGTCAGGGAAGGGTTAAACACCATATAATGGATGGACACTTTATCAAGAACGTTTCGCTTAAAACTTAATCAGACCAGATGAACATTTAAGGAGGGGCGGGTTAGTTTGCTTCCTGGACATCTGTCAAGCTTTAAAAAACACCCATAGGACCTCCTTTTAGATATGTTGTTCTACCGAAAAATGTCCTAGCATAAGCTTGCTATCACTTGCCAGGAAAAAATCGACACCTACATGGCACGAAAGTTCTAAATATTTACAAAAAATAATACGTGAAAGGTCTTAAAATCTCCAATGTAATGGGACAAGAATCTTTATATCTCAAAACTAATGGTGCTAAGCATGAGGGAGAAAGATATCCATTAAAACCAAAAACCTTCCCTTTAGTCAATCAATGTAAACAAAAAGTGCTGCTCCTTATATGGTGTATACATTCATTGTTAACTTTTTTATGTTATATATAAAATTCAGTACTGTTAACCTATAACTATTTGTAACTGAAAACGTATTTTACAATAAAATATCAACAAATATAGTACCAGCTTATTAGCAGGTCTTAATCATAACTCAACTGACCAAAAACATTACTTCGTGTATGATATAAACAAAATTCGTATAGTAACACTTTATAACTGTGCTGTGCATAATAGATCATATAAACAACACAATTGGTACATAAAGTAAGTATGTACTAATCAGTTTTACTTAAAATTGCTAATACATTTATCAGGATTTTGAATCTCAACAAAATTATGCATAGTGTGAATATGTTCTGTAATGAATGCCATATTAGAGAGGTTCACTAATATGGGCTGACCTTAATACGTTTAATATGTGTACCAATTGTGTTACATTCATGTATTTTATAATAAACACACAGATTGTAAAGTGTGGATCACAGCCAAATACCGTATAAATCCTAACCAAACATTACCAGACTAGTTTCATCCTACTCGTAAACAATTCACTCCTTATTAACTTAGCCAGTCTCATATCTCGTCCTTTGCTGGTATTTTCGTTCACGGTCAGTTCACTCACATTCAGAGTTTAGCCTAATCTTAACATAAGTCATTAATACATAAACCAACACTAACCCTAACCTAAAGTAACCTAACCTATTCAAGCAAGCAAACCTTATCAGAACATTGTTTGTTCTTGCTCCCTAGACCACCATCAGGCTTTATAAAATTACCCCCAAAAATGTGTACATTTTATGGTAGAAAAATATCCAGGCCAAAGGCCGGTTTTTCCTAACTTACGGGTTTGCGGTCGCTCGCCAGGAAAAATATCAACACCTATATATCACAAACTGTCTTAAACCTACAAGAAATGGGGAAGAAAGATCTTAAAATCTCAAAACTAGTGGAGCTGAGCATGAGGGCGAAGGAGTTCCAGCAAAAACAAACCCATAAATTACGTAAAGTATAACCTAATCATAAGCTTAATCTACAAGGAATCATTTTATAATCTAAAAATCAATCCTATTTTACCCTTAGACCTAATCTTACTTTAAAGCCAACCTAACCTTTATCCTAATGATTAATGCCCTAACCTCGATAAATATCTCGCCTCAGATCCCGACAACCTGCTTTTGCGTTCGAATATTTAACTTTTGACTTATTTCTTCCACATACAGTATATAGCCCATTCATTACAGGTAGACCAGAAATTGTGACCACTAACCTCTATAACTCAAAAACGACTAGGGTAATCGAGCATTGCTACTACTTGGGAAGAGTTAACAAGGGAATGGGTATGGGAATTACAGCCCATTTGCTCAAGCGCTTTTGGTGATACAAAGGTTAGAGGTCACGATTTCTGGCATATATGAATGGATTATAGTAATCTTTTCTCACACATCACCAAGTGGCATATAGAGCCTCAGTAGACCTGTTGCTGCTTGCTTTCCTTTGTAACCCTTTGTGATATCTATCTTTAAGGCATTTGATAAACGCACTACTAGTTATGGTGTGGAAGTAAGACCTTGTGAGCGAAATGGCAACAGCTCTCACGTCAGATAAACAAAGTATCTCTAGCCTCTCTCCTGTCATCGCCATTTATATTCAATTTCTCTCTCTCTCTCTCTCTCTCTCTATATATATATATATATATATATATATATATATATATATATATATATATATATATATATATATATTATATATATATAGATATATATTTATATACTGTATATACCGGTATATATATATATATATATATATATATATATATATATATATATATATATATATATATATATATATAGTATATATTTAAATATATATATATATATATATATATATTTAAATATATATATATCTATATATCTATATATATATATACATATATAATTATATATATACATATATATATATATATATATATCTGAAATGACGGGGTTGGCGAAGGGAACTACAGCAGGCAGTTGCAGAATTGCTAGTATGCAACTGAGGGAGTCAAAGAAACCAAAGGGACATAAACCACAGGACAGAAAAAGAATACAGGAGCCACCCCTACTTTCCTCAGGAACTCCCCGTGCTCTACGGAAACAGCCAACAGCAGCAAGTATGGGAAATAACAACAGCCAATCACCACCGTGCTTTCAAACCGTGCCAGCCAATCACAGGACAACATTTCCTCCCTCTCCAGACCTGCAGCATGATGAGCGTATGTTTCTGGAAATTGCACATCAACGCCCCGAGACCTATATGAATAAATGGACGTGAACAGGAGCCCCAACTACGACGAACCTGAAGATGTAAGAACCTCAGGACAGCCACCAATACTAGGCGATCAATAAACAAGTTAGCTTAAGAACTTAGAGGATGGCATAATCAGTACAAGTATGATTTCTCTATTCCTAAGCTAAATAACTACTATATAAGTTTTAATTATAATATATATGAGGTAAACAACAATGTAAATATTACCCATCGATGTCTAGAATAAGTATTAAACCTCACAACTCCATCACAACAATTTCCCAATACCCCTATGACCTTGAACACCTGTAAAAGAGAGTCAAGAAATAAGTTACCTATCACCTCAAAGGTTTAGTAGAAAAGTATGCAAACCTCAACTGCGGTACTGTCCTAAAACCTGAAAGGGAACAGAACAGCTAATCACAGTGGTAGTTTGTACCTACCTGCCCCTGCCCGGAGAGTGTACTAGACCTGGAGTACCCCCTGAAGTCTGGAACCTGAAGTCCTGCTCGAGTGACGCCCTACACCCCTAAAGTGCTGTTCAACGGACCTACGATCTACGTCGGCCAGACTTGCCCTCCCTCTACCCTCCAACATTACCCTAAGTGTCCCTGTGTATCTTATGTTGTGTTTATTGTTGTCGAGGTATAGGTAAAAATATGTGAATTGTGTAGTGAATACTTCTAATCAGATCTGTGCCCAATATCCTTAATTTGCGTACGTGTTAATCCTTCTGATTCTACATTAACTCTTCTCTAGATCTGTGTCCAAGATCTACCTTTTATCTTAATTAAAATCCTCTAGAACGTCCTACGCATACGTTATATAATCGTGTAAATTGATTCACCTCGCCACTCACTCACAGATTTTCCTAATATATGTATTCTGTTATGTATGTTGCAAGTTGAGGTCGAAGTGTATTTCGTGTGTTAATTCCCCTTCCTAGTTAATAACTGTTTACCTAGAACCTACGCTCATATTCACAATTAATTTATCTCAGTCTCCTCGTTGAGAAGTGTTTTATCAAAATAAACATATTGACTTCCCGATTACTTAATCGCCATTGTAATTATTATATGAATTAGTATTGACGTTCATTTGATTACTAATGTAGGTAATTCTGATTCTTCATGTCTCGGAATTCTAGCCTTGCATAGATTCTGGTATCTAATTATTCATCATATTAAATACACCGCTTATTTAGGTGTATTCTTATTAAGACTGTTAACCTGTTCAGACATCTTGGTTATACTAACTTGAGTATTTCCTTAGTACAACTTCGTCTTGTGTGTTATTCTCCTTTATAACTAATATTGTGTTAATTATTCTCATACGCTATAAATATAATTATAAGCGTTTCTAGAACATCAGTTAACTAAGTTCATTTGGTTAATTATAATCTGTTCTGAAATACAATTAATAGATATTCTTCTACAGTTGATTCATAATTGTATATTTAATATTACATCTGAATTCCTCGACCAAATTCGTTATTATTACATACGATCGTTTGAAGTGAATATAGGATTCAAATCATAATTTACATAAATTAAGTTACGTATATAAGAAATTGTGAAAAGAATTAAATAGTACTTTGCCGCCAATGTCATCGTAATATTGAAATTCAGTTCCTATTTACACAAACTAGAATTGTATTTTCCAACCCCGCAGTACAAATATATGCCTGGCACGCTAGCTAATGAAAAGGTCGCACTAACTATAAACGCGTCTATCTGGCTACCGTGCGCGCCACCTCCTGTGTGACTCACCCGCACTACCTGTGTACTTGTTTAGACTCTCAATTCCCCCATTCTCTCTTGCATCGAGATTGTATTCTAGCAACCTTTTAATTGATTTATCCACGGAAGACACTCGACTCACATCATTATTATTATTAAGGGTTGATTCTATAAGTCACGTGTTATGAGTTAGTTGCATATTATTCACCCTGTTTATAACCACAGTTGAAGAGTAATTGCTCTCCATTTAAGATCTACTATTTATATGTATTCTATTCCTTGCCTGATAGTTTAATAATTATCAAGGTAATGCTTCATCCTGAATTACAAATATATATTCGTGAATTGGGAATTGAAATGATCATGCTACGAGCTTCTAAACTTCAAGCTAAGAAATATCTTGAATAAACTTGTGCATAATGCTATGTGTGTTGTTATTGAGTTCCGTAGTACCTAGTTGAATACCTATTTGTGATATTAAGAACGTGTTCGGTGTGACCCTGTTGGGCTTATTTACGGTCTATAAGTCCAGATCTGGATTTTAGTAAAGACCTTATCACGAGCTTTAAATATTATAGCCCGACATAACACTGGCGGCAGCGGTGTCTCAATATGGCATATCAACACGACTGTTCTTATTGTAAAAAAAAAATGTTCTCCGGTATTCAATTGGTGTATTTACATTATTCATCATGGCAGCCACTATAGGTCTCTTGATATCCTGGCATTTAAGCCCGAGGATTATGATATCTATATTTACCTGGAAATAGTCAAACCGATCCTGGACATTATGTTCGGAAACGAGTACGCTTCCAAGATCCATACAATTGTGGTTAAATTGGAGAAGTATGCAACTTAAGTATCGGGGTATGTGCACGACAATATGCCTGGGTTAACCTGGGCGCAGTTTGAGGTATATGTGAGAACCGCGATTAATCCAGTTTTGGGACAAACCATAGCTGACAAGAAGTTTCATTAAGTAAATTATTCAGGAGACATGGATGGAACTATCGAAAAATTGCAACAGATCGCGTTGACTGCATTTCCTGATGAAACTACAGCACAGAGGAAGAACATTATCTTCAAAACATTGGTGAGGATCCTGCCTGTCCCAGTGGCCGATCACTTTTCAATAGTCGAGCCGACAAATTACGACGCGGATCTGCCTGTGATCCGAAGAATCATGGAATTAAAGAAGTCCAGGGAACAAGCCACCAAAATCGCTGTGATAAGCAAAGTCACCACACACCCCACTTCCAGCACAGCATCTAGCAGTAGCCCAGTAGCACCTCGAGCAGCAGACAAAGCTGAGGATTGGGCCAGAATTCGACCTGCAGACTGGAAACCCTGTTCTGGGCCCTGAATGCTTTGGTCTCTCAAGAGGTCTTTTAATGAACTCACAAGGAAGAGGACAAGGACTCCAAGTTGGTGGGCGCAGATTCCCTGGATCAAGCCGCGTCAGATCGCCACTATTATCGACGACGGGACAGCCGAAATTGAAGAAAGAGAAGCAGAAGGAGAACTTGACACCTATCAGCCTGAAATCATCCAGCCAGATCCACAGGATTGTTAGGCTGCCCCCCCCAAACAAATAGTCGTAACCATGGCGCGGGCTCATGACGGGACATCAGATGGCGGACTTCCGGTGTACCACAAAATCACACTGAATGGGGTGAAAGTTCGACTCCTCATTGATACGGGAGCTTCCCGATCTTGCTTATTCCTTCCTTTTTTCCGAAAACATAAAAATGTTTTTGGACAAATACAATCTTCCTCTATCATCCTCATTAGTGCCAATGATCAGGTTATTCCCAACCTTGGTCAGACACTTCCTTTATATGTTAATACCCCTCATCCCAATCATGGAGTTCATCACTCTTTCGTGATATTTACAAATATGATGGATATTTAGGTCTCGATCTGTTGATAGCTTTGAATGCCTCCATTAATTGCAGGCACAGGACATTATCTTATGATCCACCGTCCAACCCTGAAAAAAAAATTAATAATATATTGATAACTTGAAGCAGCTAAAATCCACAACTTTGCCTATATCTCTCCCTGTCACTGCTGCACCCCAAAGTACTAAGAATAATATTCCCCTTCAACCCCATGTAATCTCTCCAGCCATAGTTTCCACCTCCATTACAATTCCCCCTCATCACGAGAAATGGACACCATTAGTCTCTACCATTCAAGGAAATGCCCTTGTGACCCCACACCTCCAAAGCCCTTTCAATGGGGTATGCCTAACCGCTCCTTGCCTGCTACCACATCAATTAAATTGTATAAAAGTTGCTAACATTTCCGACAAACCTGTCACCTTGCCAAAAGGCCTTGCCATTGGCGAATTAGAAATGTATTCAGAGGAATTTTCTGTTCCCTCTGACTCTTCACCTCCCTATAACAACCCCCTTCCTGATATACCTTCTACTCTCACTTCTACCCAACAAACTGACCTCAGAAACCTCCTCATTTCCTACCAAGATATTTTCGCTACCTCTAACCGAGATATGGGGAAAACGGACATGTTGCATTACCCCATTCACACTGTGGGCCACCCCATCAAGCAACCAATTAGGAGGAAAAATCCTATTCAACGACACAAGGAAGAAAAACAAGTCCAGGATATGCTCACCACAGGGGTTGTCAAATCCTCTACCAGCCCTTGGTTTTCTCTGGTGGTACTGGTCCGCAAAAAAGACGGATCCACCCGATTTTGCATAGACGACCGGCAGCTCAATGACGTAACCATTAAGAACGCCACACCTCTTCCCCGGATCGACGTCTCTCTCGACTCGCTGCTTGGTGCAAAATGGTTCACCACTCTGGACCTGCAAGCTGGCTACTGGCAAGTACCCGTTTTGCCTGAGCATAAAAAAAAAAATGCATTTTCCACCAGCCAAGGACGCCTGTACGAATTCACGGTACTACCCTGTGGATTATGCAATGGCCCAACTACATTCTCCAGGTTGATGGAATTGGTACTACAAGGTTTAACTTGGGAAACTTGTCTTACTTACATGGATGATATTATTGTGTTTGGCAAAACCTGGGCAGAACATCTGCAACGACTACAACAAGTGTTTCAACGTATACGAGATGCTAGCCTCAAGTTAAAACCTTCAAAGTGCACTCTGGCTAAAACCCAAGTTAATTTTCTTGGTCACATTGTTTCGGAATCAGGAATTGCACCCGACCCCAGTAAACTTGAAGCAATAAGTAAAATCACTCCTCCCATTAACGTAAAAGGTGTACGTGCTTTCCTTGGCCTAGCTTCGTATTACAGAAGATTTGTGAAGAACTTTGCCACCATTGCCAAACCACTCCATGACCTCACCAAGAAAGAAGAACCCTTCCTGTGGACTGATATACATCTCCAAGCCTTCAATGATCTGAAAAGCATATTAGTTGCCTCTCCGGTGATCTCTTTCCCCGACTACACCAAGCCTTTCCGGTTGTACACTGATGTGTCACAATTTGGTATTGGGGCCATTTTAGGTCAGACCAGAGACGGCAAAGAACATATCATTGCATGTGCCAGCCGCACCCTCAACCCGGCTGAAATTAATTACCCGGTAACGAAACGGGAATGTCTCGGCATGATTTGGGCTTTACAGTATTTTAAAGCTTACCTGGCGGGAGTCAAGGTCACTGTCATCACAGATCACCATGCCCTTCAATGGCTGCGAAATCAGACACCAAGAATGCTCTGCCAGTCAGGTGGAGGGAATCTCTAGAGGAATTAGATATAGATATCATTTATCGACCAGGCAAGTTGCACACAAATGCTGATGCACTCTCTCGCCTACCCATGCCACCTCCCAAATCTGCCCTTCATCACGACGAACCACCACACACTATTCTTGCTATCCACCATCAAGGCTCGTTAAACAACAGCCAACAAGACCTTTTGCAAGCCTATCAACGACAAGAGAAACCTGACTGGATACCTAGGAAGATATTCAATCAATTGACCATACGGGGTGACAATCTTTTCACCTTGGAAGGAAAAATTGTGATAACTCCACAAGCTGCATTATCCACCATGCAATCCATACATATGGATAATGGAATCCATCTGGCACAACGGAAGCTCATCTCCATCTTTCAACAAGTATATTGGACACTATCACCTTACGTCACCGCCAAACGCATCACAGAATCATGCAAAGCCTGTGCGTTGGGAAAAGATAGAACCCGCACAGCTGGTCCCTCTGGAAAGTTAGTTGCCTCCAAGCCTTGGCAATTGCTTGCAGTAGACGTAATGGGGCCAATGGACAAGTCATGGTTTCAAATACATCATTACTTTTGTGAACACTTACTCCAAGTATGTCATTGCGTGTCCCGCAAAAGACCATTCAGCCATTGCAGTGGCTGAAGCACTCATTCAACATGTCTTCCCTTATTTTGGCCTCCCTGAAGCAATTCATTCTGACAATGCTCCAGAATTCACCAGTCACGTATGGTCTCAACTATCTCTGATGTGTGGGTTTAGGATCAGTCATTCCTCACCATACTGGCCTCAAGGAAATTCCATATGCGAAAGAAGTCACAGAACCATTGCTAGTCAGATCAGAACACGGTTGCAACAAATGGGCTCCAAAGATTGGTCCAGTCAAGTCAAAATTGTGCAATGGGGAATCAACACTTGCCCTCGAGAGGACGGCATATCACCCCATGAACGAGTATTTGGGGTGGCACCATTGCTCCTTCCCCTCCGTCATCTAGCTGCCCCGTATGAGCCCTCCTCCAATTTTGACCAGTCTTTAGTCTATCTATCTATCTATCTATATGCTCAGGCCCAATCCCCATTTTGGGGGTAGCCGACTCAAGACAGAGCAAGAACAGGGAAAACACAAAAACAACATAAAACAAAAAATAAACACAGATAAAAAACACAAACTCTCACACATCCAGGTCACCCAGGAGAAGACCCAGAGACCCGGGTTACCAAGGTCGCTCCAGCACTCCCCCGGCCCCTGACCACCAGGAGAGGTTCCGATCTCGGCAGGCAGACATGCAGCGGAGCCAAAGCGACAAGCCCTCCCACCACACTTCCAGGCACACCCTTCATATTAATCGTCTCCCCGGGCCAGGCGCCTGATGGACTATTATCTAGTCCAACTTGCGCCCGACCCCTTACTCCAAATGACCATGTGTTCACTCAACTATTCACAAGCATTCTCCATTCACTCCTGTCCACCACCACTTCCCCTGCCTGATCTATAGTCATTCCTCTATCATCCAAAGCCTTTCTTACACAGTCTCTCCATCTCAATGGGGGTCTTCCTGCCCTTCTATCTCCCCTTGTACCTGACTCACATATTCTCTTTGTAAGCCTTTCATCTCCCATTCGTTCAACATGACCATACCAGCTCAGCACCCTTCTGTCCACTCTGGCTGACAAATGTTCCTGCTGCCCCACTCTCCTACGTATCTCTTCATTTCTCAATCTGTCTCTACGAGTAACTCCACACATACTCCTCAAGCAGCTCATCTCCATCACATCCAGCCCTCTTTTCTCCTTTTTCTTCACAGCCCATCTCTCAGCCCCATACATCACTGTTGGCACAACAATTCCTTGATAAAGTGCACTTTTTACTTTCACTCCAAGATTTCTCGTCTTCCACATACTTCCCATTGCTCCGAAAACCTTCCTTCCTTCACACACTCTCTGTTTTACCTCCACTTCCATACCTCCACTCCTGCTTATTGTTCCTCCTAGATATTTAAAACATTCTACTTGTTCCAATATTTCCCCATCCAGCCTCACATCTAGATTCACCCTATGCTCTCCCCTATTACACACCATTACTTTACTTTTATTGACGTTCACCTTCAGTTTCCTCCTTCCACAAACCACACCAAACTCTTTGACTACCCGCTGCAGTTTCTCATCAGAATCCGCCACCAATGCTATGTCATCAGCGAACAGCAACTGATTCAACTCCCAATCTCTACCATTCTTTCCCACTAAACCCAATCCTCTTCCCATAGTTCTCCTTTTCACCTCCCTCACCACACCATCCATAAACATATTAAACAGCCATGGTGACATTACACAACCCTGTCGCAAACCTACCTTTACCTCAACCATTCACTCAACTCACCATTTCCTACTCTCACACATGCTCTGCTCCCTTCATAAAAACTCTTAACTGCTTCTAACAAATTTCCTCCAATATCATAAATCCTTAACACCTTCCACATTGCTTCACGGTCCACACGATCATATGCTTTTTCCAAGTCCATAAAAGCCCAAAATATCTCCTTATGCTTCTCTAAATACTTCTCGCATAACTGTCTTACTGCAAACATCTGATCCACGCACCCTCTTCCCCTCCTAAAACCGCACTGTTCTTCTCCTATTGCAACTTCCGTACACTTTATTATCCTCTCTATCAACACCCTGCCATACAGCTTTCCAACCACTGACAATAAACTAATACCTCTATAACTTGAACACTCCTGCCGATCTCCCTTCCCCTTGTACAACGGCACAATACATGCACTCTTCCAGTCTATTGGTACCATTGACACAGCAAAGCACACATTGAAAAGTCTCACCAACCAATCTATTATCACATCTCCACCCTTCTTTATACACTCCACAGCAATACCATCCAAACCTTCTGCTTTTCCCGCTCTCATTTGTTTCACTGCTTCTTTCACCTCATTTTCCTCAATCCTTTCATTCATTCCCTGCCACCTGGGTGGCCTGGGTAACCTATCTCCATCCACCTCTGCTTCAATCACTGCTTCTCTTCCATCTCTTGTATTTAACAAAGATTCAAAATACTCGGCATATCTTTTCCTCACTTCAACTGGTTCAACTAGTAATTCTCCATTTTCATCTTTCACTGACTCTTCCCTCTTTTGTCATCCTTTCCTTACTTTATTTACCTCCTTCCAGAACATCTTCTTTCGTTCTTCAAAATTCTCACTCAGCCTTTGGCCCCACCTTTCGTTTGCATCTTTTTTCGCTTCTCTAATTTTCCGTTTTGCCTCTCTCCTTTTCTCCTTGTACCTCTCCCATACCTCAACACTACCATCCTGTAAAACCCTCTCAAAACACTGTCTCTTCTCCTCAACTGCCTTTCTCACCGTATCATTCCACCACTCGCTTCCCTTCCTGATACCTCTGCCTCCTACTTTCCTTTTGCCGCATACTACCTCTGCACTTGCTTTCACTCCTTCCTTAAACTGTTGCCATTCAACCTCTACTTCTCTCTCTTCCATCTCTCTCACTTCCATCCACTTTTCATTTAGTCTTTCCTTGTACTCCCTCTCTTTTTCACTCTTCTCTAACTCACTAACTTTTATTACCTCTCTTACTTCACGCTTGTCTCTTATTCTCCTGTAACTCTTAACTCTTAGCTTTCCCTCCACCAGGTAATGATCTGACATACCCTCCGCCTCACCTCTCATCACATTCACATCCAGCAGTCTACACAATCTTTCCCTTGTCACCAACACATAATCCATCAATGCCCTCTCTACAATCTCTCCCCTCACAAGTCTATGCCAGGTGTACTTGTGTATACGCCTTTTTTTGAAGAACACCTCAAGAATCGACTACGACAAATCCAATATGTCCAAGACTTCCAACCTGATGAAACACCCAAATCCAGCCCTCACTGTGTTGGTGATCTAGTTATGATTGCACACTTACCAGTTCCATCCAAGCTCAAACCCAGATTTAAAGGTCCATTCGAAATCTTATCTGTTCCAAACTGCTACCAGGTTACCGAGAATTATTTTGGTGAGTCGCGCACATATCGTAACAGGCATGTACGTAGATTTCAGCCTATTAATGAGAATACAGTTATGCTTGCTGACCCCATTCAGAATGACATATTGCCTGCAACTAATAACCAAAATTTAGGATCCACAGAATCTGACACACCTGATCTCCCTTTACCTGTGACACCCCCACGCCGACAAAAGGCCCTTCCTTGACTTAAACAATCTACCTCATACGCCCACCCCATTGGTACAGCCACGCACACCCCCTATTGTTTACACACCCATGCCTGCTCTACCTACTCGCACTGTCTCTGCTCCTCCAACCCTCCCCTCTCAAGTTTGTCATCCACCTCCCTCTTTACCTGTTCAGGCCTCACCATCTATCAGTTTACCTACGTGTTAAGAATCCTCAGGTACTTTACATACTACTCCGATAATTACTACCATTCCTAACCTCATCTCTCCACCTGTCGCTTCCTCTCCCCAATCTACCTCTTCTCTTCCACATACGTTACCTGTACCTCTTGCTTCAAGTCTTTCCACTCCACAATCTTATGCCTCAAAACTAAAATCTCCAACTCCTTCCATCTCTCATTCCACGACTAGACCTATTGCACGACCTATTCCGTTACTGAACAAAACCATCCCTCAACCTTCTTCTAGCACACGTTCTTCTCCATTAATTCGCCCCACCCCCAACATCTTAAATAGACCATCCATAACTTCTAGCTCAGCTTCCTCACCCTCCCCACAATCACGTGTCACCAAACCATCTCTAATCCCTACTCGATCTAATCCTACATGTACAAGATCTGGTCGACGTGCGATGCCTCCTCAACGTTGGGCGCCTACCTTCAAGCCGACTTACGTCCGGCGAGATCAGCCTAAACCTACCTTGCCAGCTCCACTCCTGACCACTCCGACTAGTGCGAGGTCACCTCTCCCTGGTTCAGCCACTCCGGACTCCAGGCACAGTTCACCAGTCGCCCCAGTCCTCATCACTACTCCTTCACCTCCAGCAGTGATAAGACCAGCTCCACACACCTCTCCTTCTACAGCGACTCCTTCAACTACTGGGCACCCAGGGCGGGTGCCCAACCCCGAAAGGGGTTGAAATAGGGGAGCTATCCCCCACGCCAAAGGCGGCTTTCTAGGGCCTTTCCTAGCTGTTGCTGAGAGGATTGGGTTCTAGTCATGTGGTGATGGGCTGGTCTATCAGAGTGAGAACGGAGCGATCTCTGCCATACCCATAGCTTACTCTGACTGTTCCTTTTACTTATATATTTTCTAGATCTCAAGTGACGGCGTCTTTTCCGTGGATTGACCTCCCAATCTACCAAGATTGGAAGCCAAAGCGTCACATTTTTCCTTTGCCCCTCAACTTTCTCTTCATAATTGCTGAGGGGCACAGGGCCCTGGGTGGGGCTTTGGTTTCCCGGGTGTTTCCTCCCCCTCCCCAGCTCCCCGCCATGGAGTGGCTTCGGTCACCCAGGCTTTATTGTGGTCGGTAGGGAGGGTTCTGTGGGGGCGCTCGGTTATGGCCTTGGCCTTGCTTGGGGCCTTGGGGCTGTTCGGCCAGGCAGCTTGGGGAACAGCAACAACAACAACAACTACTGGACCAGCCATGAAATTTAACAGTGTAACGATTTTCAAAGATTCCGGACCAACTCCCATCAAATCGCCAAGCCACCTGGTCCAACTAGCTACCCATGCAGAAGAACCTTTTCAAATTTACATCACCATGGACATCCAAAAACAGGTGGACGTCCCTACAACACTATGGCTGCTGACCCTCCAAAATCTGACGCCCGTCATGAACTCACCCACCACCCGATCCTACATACTTCAATCGCGAGGTTGCGACTTTTTCTTCGTTGACAGTGGTGAAATGACGGGGTTGGCGAAGGGAACTACAGCAGGCAGTTGCAGAATTGCTAGTATGCAACTGAGGAAGTCAAAGAAACCAAGGGGACGTAAACCACAGAACGGAAAAAGAATACAGGAACCACCCCTACTTTCCTCAGGAACTCCCCGTGCTCTACGGAAACAGCCAACAGCAGCAAGTATGGGAAATAACAACAGACAATCACCACCCTGCTTTCAAACCGTGCCAGCCAACCACAGGACAGCATTTCCTCCCTCTCCAGACCTGCAGTATGATGAGCATATGTTTATGCAAATTGCACATCAACGCCCCGAGACCCATATGAATAAATGGACGTGAACAGGAGCGCCAACTACGACGAACCTGAAGATGTAAGAACCTCAGGACAGCCACCAATACTAGGCGAACAATAAACAAGTTAGCTTAAGAACTTAGAGGATGGCGTAATCAGTACAAGTATGATTTCTCTATTCCTAAGCTAAATAACTACTATATAAGTTTTAATTATAATATATATGAGGTAAACAACAATGTAAATATTACCCATCGATGTCTAGAATAAGTATTAAACCTCACAACTCCATCACAACAATTTCCCAATACCCCTATGACCTTGAACACCTGTAAAAGAGAGTCCAGAAATAAGTCACCTATCACCTCAAAGATTTAGTAGAAAAGTATGCAAACCTCAACTGCGGTACTGTCCTAAAACCTGAAAGGGAACAGAACAGCTAATTACAGTGGTAGTTTGTACCTACCTGCCCCTGCCCGGAGAGTGTACTAGACCTGGAGTACCCCCTGAAGTCTGGAACCTGAAGTCCTGCTCGAGTGGCGCCCTATACCCCTGAAGTGCTGCTCAACGGACCTACGTTCTACGTCGGCCAGACTTCCCCTCCCTCTACCCTCCAACATTACCCTAATTGTCCCTGTGTATCTTATGTTGTGTTTATTGTTGTCGAGGTATAGGTAATAATATGTGAATTGTGTAGTGAATACTTCTAATCAGATCTGTGCCCAAGATCCTTAATTTGCGTACGTGTTAATCCTTCTGAATCTACATTAACTCTTCTCTAGATATGTGTCCAAGATCTACCTTTTCTCTTAATTAAAATCCTCTAGAACGTCCTACGCATACGTTATATAATCGTGTAAATTGATTCACCTCGCCACTCACTCACTCACAGATTTTCCTAATATATGTATTCTGTTATGTATGTTGCAAGTTGAGGTCGAAGTGTATTTCGTGTGTTAATTCCCCTTCCTAGTTAATAACTTTTTACCTAGAACCTACGCTCATATTCACAATTAATTTATCCCAGTCTCCTCGTTGAAAAGTGTTTTATCAAATAAACATATTTACTTCCCGAGCCCCCCCATCTTTCGTTCGATTACTTAATCGCCATTGTACTTATTATATGAATTAGTATTGACGTTCATTTGATTACTGATGTAGGTAATTCTGATTCTTCATGTCTCGGAATTCTAGCCTTGCATCAATTCTGTTATCTAATGTTACGATCCAGGTTCTCAAAGACACAGGGCTCTTCAACATTGGACTAGATAATGGCAAAAAGCAACAACGGTAACACTAGATCCAACCCCTGCCTTAAACACTGGAAAACAAAACACCATTACCGCCCTGAGTCGTGCCTGGACAACGAGGTATCCTATTACTCGGTAACTGGTGCACACACACAAGGCTGACGCTCAATGAAACAGCCTATTCTCAAACAGTAAAAGATTACTCGATTATGTTACACAAAGAAAAGATAGTCAACATGATTAATTAACGTTACGGTAGATACTCAAATAACTGGCACTCCTGTATTAAAGAAAGTGCAATGCTAGTCCTGCAACATCAACTGGAAACTTCTGAAATAAGTCTGATGCTGGGAAGATGTTCGTAAAGAATCTTGAACAATTATAATGCAGAATACGGGTCACAATAAATGCTAGGACATATAGTAATAATAGGCAGGCGAATAATAAAGACTGCGCAAAGGTAGTAATGCTCGACAACTAAAGAAATGCTTTGTAACACAACGCAACAGCCTACTCGGGTTGTGCAACTCAACAACAACCTCGGCTCAAAAGTGCAGTGAATAATAATGTTGCATACATATAATAATGGGGCTTATCTCTAACCAGTGTCTGCTCAGTTAATAAAGTCTAGCTGGGGTATCAAGGCAGGGCAACAATGGGCGAGCATGCGGCTCGTAGCCTAACGTTGTCCGAAGGTGGTATAATGAAGATTACGTTATATGACGGGGATGCTCTCTTGATAAATCTAGGTCTCTAGTACCTAGCTCTATCCTGGCGTTCCCTCCGAAGTCAACACAAAGAGGCAGCACTATGTTGTGAGGGATAGGCTATGGCCTTCTCACACCACAGCGCTGTGCTCGCAAAGTAAACCAACCCGAAGACAACTTAGGCTCCCACAGTACCTGTCGATGTCGTGCAGAGCTTAGCTAACACTGCACACATCGGAGACAACGACACAGTAACCTTACCCCCAGTCTAGCTTTAGATAACCAAGAAGAATCACTCAACACCCTGCAAGGGAGACATATACCGGTCTACAACCTTCCCGAGAGAGGACACATACGGAAAAGTCCGTCTCTCTAACCCTCAATAAAGCATAATACCTCCTTAACCTAATACATGGAAATATCTGAGAGCTTCGCGTACAATACGACTGGTCGACGGTGAACGTCTATGCTGAAACCAGAAGGGTTGTTGAGTTTAATAAAGATTAGAGAATGAGAAAGGAGAAGTCATGAGAGAGAAATAGTATGCAAAGTAGCGAGTATGGGGGACAGAATTGCAATGGATGTAGGCGATACGCATGTCAGGCAAGCTCTGAGGAGAATAGCTCCTCTGGACCCCTCCAGGATCCCACACAAAGGCACGGTGGTCAGCCAATCACAGGCCGCTACGTCACCCAGCAGCAGGCCTGCAGAAGGCGCCAGGCAATCAAAACCGAGAGAAAAGACCATGCGGGCGAACAACTAAGGAGGAGGAAAAGCAACCCTCACCTCCCCGCACCCTGCTCGCTCGCTCTCTCTCTCTCCTTCACTACAATGCATCTTATGTTCAACTCATGATATAAAATACAATGCATTGTCACAGGCGAAAACAAAGACCACTTCTACCCTGCCTGTGACATGACGATTCACAAGAAAGAAAGTACAGCATTGTAGACAGACTGTAGCCCATTTCACTGCCCTGGTGAGTGCTAGTGGCTACCGGGAGGCGATTCTGCCAACGCTGGCAGGCGTCACACTAATTATTCATCATATTAAATACACCGCTTATTCAGGTGTATTCTTATTAAGACTGTTAACCTGTTCAGACATCTTGGTTATACTAACTTGAGTATTTCCTTAGTACAATTTCGTCTTGTGCGGTATTCTCCTTTATAACTAATATTGTGCTCATTATTCTCATACGCTATAAATATATAAGCGTTTCTAGAACATCAGTTAACTAAGTTCATTTGGTTAATTGTAATCTGTTCTGAAATACAATTAATAGATATTCTTCTACAGTTGATTCATAATTGTATATTATAATATGTTATTATATTACATCTGAATTCCTCCGACCAAGTTATAGGATATAGGATTCAAATCATAATTTACATAAATTAAGTTACATATATAAGAAATTGTGAAAATAATTAAATAGTACTTTGCCGCCAATTTCATCGTAATATTATTGAAATTCAGTTCCTATTTACACAAACTAGAATTGAATTTTCCAACCCCGCAGTACAAATATATGACCTGATAGTAGGGTCATTTGCTTGGAATCCGTGACCATTTTGTTCCTACCTTTTTCTCTCGATGGATTTGACAACCTGAACCATTTTAAAGGAATATTAGCTCCTATGCCCCTCTGAAAAATGACGGCTAACTCTGCTAGAGCCCAATATTCAAAATGGCTACCAACGCCATCTTGAAAAACATGAAATGTAATATCTCTGGCATCAGATGAGCTACAAGGACGAATGAGGTGTCCTTTTTCACTAATTCTGGCATTACAAATCCACTGGAATGGTTATTGTATTGTATTGTATATTGTATTGTTATTGTATTGTATTATACTAATTGTACATACTAATCTGCCACTTCACTGTCACTACATGATTCACTGTATGAGCCACTATCAGAATCACTGTCCTCACTTTCGCTGCTATCATCACTGTTGTTCTCTGCCTGCGGTGTATATCTAATATTACTTTTTTACTGTTTCAGATGGATTGCATACCCATCTGATGAAAATCGCCGACATGTGTAGTGACCGAAATAATGGATAATAGAAGAGAGAGTGAAGAGTTACCAGACAAGACATTAAATGAATACGAGTGCATTTTACTCTGTGGTAAGCGATGTACCGCAGATGATCGTTTGGAAAACATTACACCTGAGAAGTGGGAATCCATCCGGGAAAAGTCTTTAAAATGGAAATAACTTGATAAGTTTCAACATATACATGAAAATGTGGATTGGGAGAAGGGACCAAAGGGTCACCACATAGCACTTGTTACGCATCATTATCCAGCAAGCGCAAGCTCTCTCAAGCCGAAAAACGCAAACACAAATCCGAGGAACGTCTTGAAAGAGATGAAGCATCAGATCAACAAGACCCTTCCCCAGAGGCCAGTGCACCTAAAAGGCTCCGCTCCAGTATGGGTGTCCTTCACGATAAGACTCTATGTGTGTGGTGCATGAAAGGGGCATACAAGAGTAGTGATCGTGACAAGCAGATTTTACTCCTATCAACAGTAGATGCCTGGACTAAATTCAAGTTACATACTGTCCGTCTGGAAGAAGAGGTCATGAGATTGAGACTTGACACTCTGATTGCATCCATCCCAGATAGTCAAACAGCATTTGGGTTGGAAATCCGCTACCATCGTGCTTGCTGGCACAAATATGTAAGCGACCACAAGCCCCTTTCAGATGAAAGCACTCAACATCTGCAGCGTGTAAACCTCCGAGAGGCCCAAGCTCTCTTCTTTCATCATATTCGTCAAGTCATCTTCAAAGACTCTGAAATTCGCACACTGCAAGGACTGTTGCAAGACTATAAGCGCATTATCTCAAATCACGGACATAACTCAGTAGTAAAATCCAGCTAATTAAAGGAAATTCTCGTCAATGAATTTGGGGAAGACATCGGATTTCATGAACGCATTCAAAAGAATGTGAGTGAACTGGTATATGATACAACAGCAGCAGGTACATACATCGAGGCGGCAATATCTTCATTGGGTGTCAGCAATGATCAGTTGGTGATGAATGTTGCGGCACGACTCAAAGAGCAAGTCATCAGGACAAATACTATTCCCTGGCTCCCATATATACACAAGTTGGAGAGAGAAGAAGACCTCAGTGAGCTCCTGCTGAAGCTGCTCACATGGCTCAAACACCCAAATAAGTCTGCAATTGATGACAGTCCATCCGTCCGATCGATTGCATCTATCCTCACAAGCTACATCACTGAAAATGCACTGCATTTGAGATAAATCTCTCTGTCTTGCTACATAGACTGACCAAGAGTAGGGAGATAGTCGACATAATGCACAAAGATGGACTGGGCATCAGTTACAATGACGTACTTATGCTGAGAGATTTTTGGGTGGTCAATGACCCCAAGTGCTCATCTGATTGCCCCTTCAAACTAGCTGAGGGTAAGCCTGCTATCGCTATAGTCGACAACGATGATTTCAAGAGCGACACACTGACCGGTGCTGGCCAGTCACACCGCACTAATGTCATGTTTGTGGAGCCAGAATCATTTGATACAGAACTTCCTTCCGAGAATCACGAGGATAGACCAGTTCCTGGTGCCAACTTTGCATCAAACCTCTCGACAACTCTCAAAGAACTCGGAAGTGAAATGCAAAAAGTCAACCCATACAAGATAGCGAAGCGTGGGGAACCACCTCTCAGGAAGCCACCAGCTGATCAAAGTACTCCTCTTCCTGACACATCGGTGCAAAGAATTCGTAGTGTGATCCATGCATTGGCCAGGGCACAAAATGACCGAACGAGACCTAAGCCAGAAGAACAGACTGTGCCTGGGTTTTCAGGGTTTCACGCCAGTATGTCAAATGCAGATGAGAAGAGTCGAGCAATATACAACATGACCTATCCCAACCCACCCAGTAAGACAATTCTCAATGATGTGATGTGTAAGCTTGCAAAATCAATCGAAGAAAAAAAGATGCCTTTTGCAATAATTGTTGGTGATCATCCTGTCTACGTGCTCATGCTAGAGTTGAAAAGTGAGAATGCTGAGCTGTACAGCAAAATCTTGCCATTCATGGCACCCTTCCACATCCAAATGTCGTTCATCTACACTATATGCAAGAGGTTTAAGGGATCTGGCATCTCAGATGTGTTGGTGGCAGCTGGTGTTATAGCAGACGGGTCTGTTGATCAGGCCCTTCGTGGAAAACATGTTAAGCGTGGGGTTTGCTGTTTGCGACTATTCTACGAGACTCTGGTCCACCATGTCATAGACAAACGTTCGGAAGATTCCCCTCTATCTGAAGAAGTAAAGGTATCCCTTGCCAAGCTTCGACCTCCGATTGATGCACAGGAACTTGCAGATGAACATGTAGAGCTAGAGAGAAATGCTGAGCTGAAGGACCTCGTTGATGCTCTCTTCGAGGACTTTGAGGGTGCCCCACAAGCAGAATACTGGGTGTCATTCATGGAAATGGTTGAGGTTCTAACTCAAAATATCCATGCAATCAGAACAAGCAACTGGACTGAGTTCAAGTCCTCACTCAAGCTCATGCTTCCTTTGATGCAAATCTATGATAATGACAAGTATGGTCGGCATCTCCCCGATTTCACCGCAGTGCTTGATACCCTTCCTGTCGATCAGGCTGCATTCATGGAGAGTGGTATGTTTGCACAGTCAATGACAGGAAAACCATATTCGTGTGTCGCCCTCGACATATGGATAGAGTCAACAATGAATAAGGGCTCTAAGCTGAAGTCTGGTTGGTTGGCCATTTTGAACAATGAAAAGCAGCTCCTTTCAAACACTCGGAATGTGAATAACATCAATCGGGTGAGAACAAAGGTCCATCACCATGCTAATCGCAAGAAACAAGGAAAAGGGAAGCATGCTGATTGCTCGTCGAGTAAAATGAAGAAGGATGAACAAGCTGTACAGGATATAAGCGCATGTCTCACTTAATTCAAGTGAGATCCATTTGACCATACAAACAAGATACTTCGATCCCTACAGTCAGGAATCCCAGCCTGAGACGCTCTCGCTGCCGACTTGAAATCGGCAAAGGAGGATGGCACAAGCAAACTGAAGCAGTTCTTGAATGAGAGAGTGTATTCCAAGACCAAGTATCTCAACAACAGAGTTCCCCGTAGCAAGCGTTTGAACTTTTCAACTCAGGAATTGAAGAAAGCAGATGGTGGGAACCTGAAGGGAAAGACTGAGGAAATGGAGCGTAATGCCTTGGCCTCTGTTCTCGGACTGGTTGAAACGAGTGGTGCCCTCAAACTTCAAGAAGTCCTGCAGCATCGTGTTACAGCCGAGTGCCTTTCCATCTTCAACGTCAATGGAACCATCCGTAAGGCACAGAAAAGCAACCTTCAACAAAAACTAACTATGACTGTCATTCCAGAGCCTGATGTATACTCGTCTATTATTGATATGGGCCTCATCTGGCACCTAACAACTCCTACCATTGAAGACAGAGAGAAGGGAGACGGTACCAAGTATACCTGGGAAGATTATGCAGAGAAGTTGGTGCACTTCGTTCTAACGAGACACAAGCATGCTGAGCGCATCATTTGCTCTCAATGATTCATATGATCAGAATTACACGATCAAGGACAGTGAGAGAACACTGCGCCAAAAAAACCTGCCATCAGCAATGTCTTCATGAAGACAGAAGATAAATTTCCTTCTAGTCAAGTTTTCCATGCTCTCCTGGGTAAACCTGAGAACAAAATCCGCCTTCAGGCATTTCTTCAAACGGAATTCCAGAGAACAGCAACAACAACTAACACCGAGATCATCTAATGTGTAGTTGGCAGCACTGCAAAGAATCTCACCACAGGCAAGCTTGTGCCAGAGCTCACATGCTCCCATGCAGAGGCAGATACGGCAATGCTCACCATATATAGTGTGCTCCGGTCAGACAGCTACACAGCAGCTGTCGTTCTTGACACAGACGACACAGACAACTACGTGCAAGCGGCATATGTTGCTCAGAAATGTTGTGTGAAATGCAAACGTCAGCTTATCGATGCCCGATGTTTGTGCAGTGAGGCAATGGCTGCATCCATCATACCACTTCATGTCCTCACTGGGTGTGACCACAACTCTGGCTTCTATGGAGCAAGCAAGAAGCTCATCGCAGATCGTCTGGAGAAGTCTAAAGAGGTAAACGACCTGCTAGCAGCATGTGGTACACAGCTCCTAGTCACAGAACAGGTCATCAGTGATTTGGAGCGGTTTGTCATTCGATATGTCTATGGTGATACCAAAAGCAAGACCCTGGGAGATGCGAGGGCAGCGAAATGGAGAGCTCAGAAGAAAAAAAGCACTATCCGACTTGTGCTTGACTTGGACAGTCAACGTCCACACTTGGAGCGTGCAAACTATCTTGCATATTTGCAAAAGCATTACCAGCTCCAAAGTCACCCCTCACCGATCGGCCATGGATGGCATCTTGTATTGGCCTATGTCTGCCTGTCCGTTCAACCCAGCCCCCACTTCCCCCATCCATACCACTACCTACAAATCCGAAGACAGAGAACAACAGTGATGATAGCAGCGAAAGTGAGGACAGTGATTCTGATAGTGGCTCATACAGTGAATCATGTAGTGACAGTGAAGTGGCAGATTAGTATGTACAATTAGTATAATACAATACAATAACAATACAATATACAATACAATACAATACAATAACCATTCCAGTGGATTTGTAATGCCAGAATTAGTGAAAAAGGACACCTCATTCGTCCTTGTAGCTCATCTGATGCCAGAGATATTACATTTCATGTTTTTCAAGATGGCGTTGGGGACCATTTTGAATATTGGGCTCTAGCAGAGTTAGCCATCATTTTTCAGAGGGGCATAGGAGCTAATTTTCCTTTAAAATGGTTCAGGTTGTCAAATCCATCGAGAGAAAGAGGTAGGAACAAAATGGTCACGGATTCCAAGCAAATGACCCTACTTATGACACGCTAGCTAATGAAAAGGTCGCACTAACTATAAACGCGTCTATCTGTCTACCGCGCGCGCCACCTCCCTGTGACTCACCCGCACTACCTGTGTACTTATTTAGACTCTCAATTCCTCCATTCTCTTTTGCATCGAGATTGTATTCTAGAAACCTTATAGTTGATATATCCACGGAAGACACTCGACTCACATCATCATTATTATTAAGGGTTGATTCTATAAGTCACGTGTTATAAGTTAGTTGCATATTATTCACCTTGTTTATAACCACAGTTGAAGAGTAATTGCTCTCCATTTATGATCTACTATTTATATGTATTATATTCCTTGCCTGATAGTTAATAATTATCAAGGTAATGCTTCATCCTGAATTACAAATATATATTCGTGAATTGGGAATTGAAATGATCATGCTACGAGCTCCTAAACTTCAAGCTAAGAAATATCTTGAACAAACTTGTGTATAATTGGTATGTGTGTTGTTATTGAGTTCCGTAGTACCTAGTTGAATACCTATTTGTGATATTAAGAACGTGTTCGGTGTGACCCTGTTGGGCTTATTTACGGTCTATACGTCCAGATCTGGATTTTAGTAAAGACTATATCACGAGCTTTAGATATTATAGCCCGACATAACAATCTCATAATATTATATATTTCAACATATCTTACCCTTCAGGTAATTTACATACTATATCCTAGTACAAGTATATTTTATTCTGTACCTACACACTCGGATCTTTCCACGCCGACGATATTGAGCATATCAATATATTCAACTAGCGTCACCATTCCAACACCAGAGAAACCTATAATATGTAATCATTCACGATAAATGATTTAATGTACACTAAACTTATGTCCGAGAAAATAAACTAAGTGATAACCATAGAAGAAAGTGAAAGTGGAAGAAAAGAGAGAACAACAGTGAACGAGAAACTATTCTAAAACAGATAAATAAGATTGCCGGATAGTTCAAGTCCGAATAATAGTAGTGAATCTATCTAACACACATTTTACCATTTGTGTTGTCGGTAATTCATAACTAACGTAAATATCTATTGTTATCCACGTGGCGTATTCATGTAACTTTCCGCCCACGCATGTGTTACTCTAAAGTTGTACAGTACTGCCCGTCCACATGTGGACTTCACGTGTACTTCCATTACGATATTGCTATGAACTGTTGCTTACTCATGCTTATATGTTATATGGTGCATTCAATTATATAGGTTATAGCTCTTTGTGAATAAAATACTGTTTTGTACTCTTTGTATAACTTGATGTCTTTGTGTTCCCTTGTGGTCATATACTACTTCCTTGTACTTACCTCCGTTGAGATCAACCCATACAGACCAGACATATCCTAGCATAATACTAATGTTGTGTTATATTCCAGAGGCTTCACAATTTGTCTTTAAAGATTCAAAGGTTCAAATGGGTGTGAAGGTATTATGACTCATGGCTGTACATAGCGAAATATATTATCAACAACATCTATTGTTTTGCATTCGAGTATATCTAAACATATTTTTTGTTTAATCAGCAGCCCGCAGTAATGATTGTCCAAGCTTAATCGGGAAATGCAAGAACACAAACTGTCTCTCCAAAGCATTTATATGAAAAATCATAGGTGGCAATATCTCCCAGCCAAGGGATTGTAATTATATTGTTGTTTACATATCAGATCATGTGGACAGATGGCGTTGTATTATTCCTGCACTCTCTCTCTCTCTCTCTCTCTCTCTCTACTTTTTTTTTTTTGGATTATGGGTTGAAGGACCGGAGGATCCGAAGACCCCTATTCACCCTGCCGCGTAACCTATTTTACTGACAGGCGAAACAGAGGCAAGGGGTGTGAAGAGATTGCCCAAACGATCTCCACCAGCCGAGAATCGAACTCGGTCCTCCAGGTTAGAAACCGAGCGCTCTACTAATGTCGCTACTGGTCACCCCTCTCTCTCTCTCTCTCTCTATCCCTCTCTCTCTCGTCGCCCAAGTCATATTATTCAAGGGGAGAGAAGCCTATACAATAATCTACAAAAAAAACTTATCAACAAAATAAACCCTTATCATAGACGATTTTAATCTTCCCAATATCCATTGAACAGAATTAATAGGATCTGGCCATGCATCAGAAAAAATGACCGAATGTATTAAAGATAACTTCTTATATCAATTTGTCCAGAAACCCACGAGGGGAGATAATATTTTAGAGCTAGTAATCACGACACACGAACATTTATTTTCTAACCTAGAAGTAGGGGAATTAATATCTAACTGCGATCATAATATCATCAGGCTCCAATTTAACATGTCGCATACCAACAGTACTAGCGAAACTTTTATTCCCAACTATAATATGGCAGACTTCAATAGCCTAAAGGAGTAAAGGACCTTAACTTGCATCTCGAAGGACTCACCAACATTGAGGATATATGGGAAAGATTTAAAGAAATATTCATGAGTGTCCAAAAAAACATGTGCTTATGCGCAACAGACACAGTAAGAAAATATACAAACCCCTTTGGTACGATATTTATATCAACAGAGCAATTAGGGAGAGAAATTTTTCACACAGGCTAATATGAGAAACGAATAATAATACCATATGTAAACAATATTCGGCCGCTATAAGAAAAGTAAAATCACTAATGAATACGGCAAAGAGGAAATATGAAATCAGCATAGCTAAAGATAATGAGACTAATCCGAAGCAATTTTAAAGATACATAAATAGTAGCAATCAAATCACAAGTGGTATAGGGCCAATACTTAAAACTTAAGGTGTTTTAGAAACAGATAGCAGAGACATAGCTGCTACTATTAACGATTATTTCAGCTCTGTGTTTACCACTAATACCAACATGAATACTCCACAAGCTAATAATCAAACATGCAAATTTGTACTCCATGACTTCAAAATCAGCCAATCAAACGTCATTAGAAAAATATATTTACTGAAAATAAATATATATCCTGGTCCAGACCTGGTCAACCCTAAATCCTAAAATTGGTCAATGATGAAGTTAACAAAGCTCTAAACCAAATTTTTAACATGTCACTCCAACATGGACATTTACCAACTGACTGGAAGACAGTGAATAACACGCCAATACTAAAAAATGGAGATAATAAATTACCAGGTAATTACAGATTCATTAGTCGTTATTGTCAAATTATTAGAATCAAGCATAAGAGACGAAATTGTATTTTTCATAGAGAAGTACAATAACAGTCAACACAGCTTCAGAGCAGAGAGACCATGCGTAACAAACCTTATAGAATTATATGACAGCCTATATAAAATTAATGATTTTACCAACAGTCTTGATATACTGTATTGGACTTTCAAAAGGCCTCCGACATGGTCCCTCATAATAAATTACTTCAAAACTTCAAGACCCTAGGAATACAAGGTAAAACACACAATCGGATAAGTAACTGGTTAAATGAAGGAAAGAGATACATGTTTTATGGAGTTAAATCATATTGGACGCCAGTGACTAGTGGAGTCCCCCAGGGCTCAGTACTGGATCCAATATTATTCACAATATTTATTTATGATATAAACAAAGGCATCAATAATATCATTTCCAAATTCGCCGATTACACTAAGATAGGAAATGCAATAATCTCGGAAAGCTATAGAATTAGCTTGCAATCAGATATATGCAAAATCACAGTGTGGTCAGAATATTGGCAGATGCCCTTTAACCCTTCCTACCCGGGCTGCCTTAGGTAAGGACAGCGCGGCTGAAGGGCCGCAACCCGGTATGCCTTATGTAAGGCATTTGCTTGAAAGCGTGCTTTAAATTTCGCGCGGGCAAATTTTACTTTGCGGGGGCGATCGTAGCACCACCAAGCCTCAACTACCACGCTTATCAGTTCCTACGTTGCCGCCATTGAGAGCTACAGCAAAAAAATGAATTCCGACGCGTCCGATACTGTGCAATCTCCCACGCGTCCCATTGCTACCCCGCTTGCAACATCTACACCTCTGCCAACCGAGAAGAAAAGGAAAGTAAGGAAAGTGAAACGTTTGCTAAGTGACAGTGCAATACACCGTGAACTTTTCAACCAGGATTTGAGCAGTGGTGAAAGCTCTGTGGACAAAAACCTCTATATTCAGAGTAGAAGTGGGAGTGAAGTTGACGATTTGGTGGGATTTGGTGCTGATGACAATGTTGATTTATTTGAGGGGGGTGATAGTAGTGATGATCCTGATGTGGAAGTGGTGGAGGAAGGTGCTATTGAAGTACCAAGTGTGCTAGAGCCAACCCCTTCGCCTAGTTTCTTAGGTCAGGGTAGGCCTAGCCCTAGCCCTACGCCAGGACCTTCCCCTTTGCCTGCCCGTACGCCCTTGAAAGTGGGTAAATACTTCTATAAACAGTCTTTAGTGAAAAGTGCAGCCAAGAAAGCACGCAGGGAGTCAAAAAAAGTGAGGGAAGGCGTAGATAGTGAGAGTGACGCCGACCCAGGCCTAGCAACCACCCGCATTCCTTTGTCACGACGCCTTGACCCGGGACGCCGGGAGGGCCACCCACAGCCCTCAGCTTCATCTGTCCCTCAAGATGACCAAAGGGCCTCTACAAGTGTGCCATTGGCCTCCCACAGTGTGTCACCACAGGCCCCGCATCGTAGGTCATTATTTCCTGCGGAAAAGTCCCCGGCTAGCCGCAAAAGGAGCCCAACTCCCGAGGCCGAGGCTCCCATTGCTCAACCTCCCGCAGCCCCACGCCGCCGACGCCCGGTCTATTCTTCACCATAGTTGACTCCTGAAGAGGCTGCTGATGACCCCAACATTGCCCCAGATAACCTGACGTCGCCTGAGGAAGAGGAAAACGAAGAGGAAGAGGAAGAATTAGAGGGAGTCCCGACAAGAAGAGTCAAAGGATCTCGAGGTCGTGGACGTGGTCAGCCTGCCGATGCCGCTGCCCCTGGGCCTGGGCGTGGGCGTGGGCGTGCAGGTCGTCCGCCTGGGCATCCGCGTGGCCAAGGGCGTGTGCCTGCTGCAGCTCCACATCCTCGTCGTCGACCTGCTGAAATGTTTGTGTGGTCAGATGGGGCGGATTTTGTGCCAGATTTTCCTTCCTTTGACGAGGTACAACAGGGTTCTTGGGTGTCACCAGCATATCCCTGTGGCCCAAATGCCACCCCCAGTGAACTTTTCTGTGGCTTCTACGACAATGAAGTCCTGGAATACCTTGTCAAAGAGACAAATCACCACCAGGCTTTCTGTTCAAACTTTCTTGGCTGGAAGACAAGTGCAAAGATGGTGGCATGGAGAGCTCTCACTGTGGCAGAATTATATGTGTTCTTGGCACTCACAATGCTGATGACACACATAAAGAAGCACGTTCTGGCCGACTACTGGATAACTGGCGACCTCACAACGACTCCAGCATTTGGCAAATTCATGTCAAGGGATAGGTACTTCGACATCCTCTCATATTTCCACCTGACAAATAACATGCATGTCCACGAGCCCGACACACTCTGGAAGATCAGGCAACTGTATGACATGATACATCATCGATTTTCCTCCTACCTGATTCCATTTCAGAAGCTGTGCATCGACGAGTCTCTGGTCCTGTTCCGTGGTAGGCTGCACTTCCGACAGTATATCCCGTCAAAGAGACACCGCTTCGGCATCAAGCTCTTCGTCCTCTGCGACTGCAAGACGGGATATGTGCTCGACTTTATAGTCTACAGCGGCAAGGGTGGTGAGGTGGAGATTGAACCCCTCATTGGTTTTGGCGGCGCTGTGGTAAAGAGGATGATGGAGAGGTACTTCCATGACAACCACGTCCTCTATACCGACAATTATTACACGTCGCCTATCCTCGCCAAGTACCTCCATGACCGCAAGACCGGAACTGTCGGCACAGTGAAGGGGAAGAGGAAGGGCATGCCAGCCTACCCAACAAAAACTAAGAAGACGGACATATTCCATAAGAAGAGTGGCCCCATCCTCTCCATCCACTGGCATGACCAGCGCAAGGTCAACCTCCTCACCACATGCCACAAAGCAGAGATGGTCCCTACAGGGAAGGTGGACCGGAAAACGAAGAACCCTATCACAAAACCAGCTGCTGTTCTGGACTATAACCTGAACATGCGCCTCGTCGACAATTCCGACATGCAGATGGGCTTCATAGACTGCCTGTGTACATCTTGCAGGTGGTACAAGAAGTTTGTCCTGCATACAGTAGATATGTCTGTCTTCAACGCGTACAACATCTACCGTTTGAGGTGTCCAGTCATCAAGTACAAGAGCCTGCAGACCTTCCAAAAGCAGCTGATACATGAGCTCCTGGTAAAACATGCGGGTACACCAGGGAGACCACTACAAGGACCAGGCATGATGGACAGAATAGGGTGTGCCGACTTCATCAGAAAGCACCAGCTCGCCGCCCTTCCTTTCCAGGGTCCTAACAGCCGAATAAGGATGCAGAAGAGGTGCTATGTGTGCACCCGCACAACTCGATGACCAAGCAAACCCACAAAAAACACTTGGCAATGCCTCGAGTGTCAGGTGGGACTGTGTGCCGGCACCTGCTTCAATGATTTCCACACTCTGGCAAACTATTGAAGTGTAAGTGACAGTGATAGTGACACTCAATAATAATAATATAATTAAGTATAAGTGATAGACACACATAAGTAATAATAAGTGGCTTCAGAATAATATGAACAAGTGAAAGTGACACTAAAATATATATTCCTAATAATAAAGAAGTGAAAATTACACTATCAATTACCATAGTCCAGTATAAATAATCATAACTACTATAATAATGACTATAAAACTAAGTCTAAGTGAAAGAGACACACATAAGTAATAATAAGTGCCTTCAGAACAATATGAACAAGTGAAAGTGACACTAAAATATATATTCCTAACAATAAAGAAGTGAAAAAGACACTATCAATTACCATAGTCCAGTATAAATAATCATAACTACTATAATAATAACAATAAAACTAAGTATAAGTGACAGAGACACAAATTACTTCAGAAAAATAGATTTATTGAGTGAAAATATCATAATAACAATAATATATGGCATAATAAACAATAAAACACTAAAAAGTCGCTTCCCGCCATAATTCAAGGTAGAGCGACAAGTCAAAACGTTCGTCGTAGCTTGGGCCGCGGTTGAGCGTTCGGACGTGGCGAGGTAAATACGCGGCAAAAGTTACCTCGACTTCCATCACCATAACTCCTGAACTACTTAAGCTAGAAAGCTCTACTCAACGCCATTCTACGCGGGAAGGTAAGGCGCCCATTTTGACATATGTTTGATTATTGTAGGTATTATATTAAGCGAGATTAGCCTTAGTTTACTTTTGTTGTGTTTTCAGCCAGATCGCCCGGATACAGCCTCCGTCATTAAGAAAGGCTGCCCGGGTAGGAAGGGTTAATGTAAACAAATGTCTGATACTACAAATAGGCACTCATAACAATAAATATGGGTACCACATAAATGGAGAAAAGATAAAGAAAGTACCACAGATAAAAAACCTAGGAGTGCTTAAAAACGGAAATATAAAATGTTTAAGCCAATACACCGCAGCAGCTAACAAAACAAATGGAGCACTAGGATTCATTAGAAGAAACGTTAATTGTCATAGTAGACATACAGTAGGTATACCATCATACAAAAGTATTGTGCGGCCGTATCTAGAGTATGTTGTGCAGGTTTGGTCTCCCTACTTTGAAAAAGACATAGTCAATCTCCAATCTATTCAGCATAGAGCAACAGAAGTGATCCCTTCCCTTAGATCAAAAACATACAATGAGAGATTAAGAAAACTCGATCTGTTTTCGATTAAGAAACAGAATAAAGGGACAGCTAATAATGTGTTTTAAGATACTAAAAGGACTTAGTTACGTAAATTCCAATAATATATTTAGGATGGCCAAAGAGAGTTCCACAAGAGGAAACAAACTCAAACTAATAGGCAAGAAAGCTAACCTAGATACAACTAAAAATGTCTGCACCCAAAGTATTATTGGTGAGTGGAATAAGCTCCTTAACCCTTAATTGGCGGCGCGCAACTTATGTCATGTGAAATAAATTTGGACTAAGTGGCGGTTCACAACTTATGTCGTGTGCCATTTTCAGCACGTAATGTTGCTGAGAGAGAGAGCTGAGCGGTGGGACGAGCGTAGTAACCTTATAACCGCTCCACACCACCGCGGTGGACCTACGGATATTAATCCCACCCTTCCCTCCCCCCTCACACTCGCTACACAGGGAATTATGTAGGGAAATTACCTAATTACAGGGTTTTTGCACTCGTGTTGCACGATCGTTGCAAGAGAACCAGTGGTCGTACAAGGATGGTTCGGGTGTCATTGGAAAGCTCTGTTTACGCCCTTTCAGGGATAGATACTTGTTTTACGCTCTGGGTCTTATTTAGGCATGACAATGATCACGTAAACAACCCTATTTAGGGTTAAAAAAAAACGCTGGGCGCTACGGTCAAATAGACCACCTAGCCCGCTAAATAAGGGTTAATGAAGCTATAGACAGTGGCTCAATATGGACATATAAAAAAAGGTTAGACTCATATCACAGAGAAGTTGGTCTGAACTAGAAAAGTATTACTGACAAGAAAACCTGGCAGAAATGAACACTGTTGTCAGTTGAAGAGAGTCGAAAAGAAGGTGAAGGTATACATGTCATTTCCTTTATATTTCTAACTATTTTATACATTCCTTCAGGCGATTACCAAGCTCTGCAATTTTTGTTTTTGTTTTTTTCTATGTGAGTGAGGCAGGCAAAATGCAGAACTGCCCGCAGCGAGTGCCTCACCCAGAGTTTGAAAGAGTGACAGGGCCAAAATCAAGGGATGTTCAAGCCAAAATGCCTGGACACACGGAGTTTGAAGCAATTTAAGTCATAGGAAGAGGGAAAGACTGATTCTGGGAGAGAGTTCCAGAGCTCAGCTGTTGAATAGAAGAAAGTCTGAGAATAACATTTCACTCTTGGGTTAGAGAGTTGCACAGAGTAGGGGTGGGATTGTGTTGCAAGATGGGCACCACGCGCCCTACGTAGAGGAGGTGGTATACACTGGGAGAGCTCTGAAGAACACTAATTATTGTAGTAGCGATAGAATAGCGAGAGAGATGCAACATTGCAGCGGAGAGAGAGAGATTGCTGAGAGTTAGAGAGTGGATGGGAGTTAATGATACGAAAGGCATTCCTATCCACTTTGTCTAGGAGTGCGGTGTGAGAGGATCCTCCCCACACATGAGAACAATACTCAATACAAGGACGCACCGTGCCCCTGTACAGAGCAAGAAGCTGTGCAGGGGTAAATAACCCCTTGAGGCGGTTGAGAACGCCCAGCTTCTGGGAGGCTGCCTTAGCAAGACTGGTACTATGGTCATTCCTAGTGAGAGCAGAAGAAAATGAGACACCAAGAAAATTGAGAGAAGATGAAGGATTGATTTTTGTATTGTTGAAGAATAAGGGATAGTCCGTTGGGAGTTCCAGACGGGTAGATAGATGGAGAAATTGGGTTTTGGAAGCATTAAAGGCAACAAGGTTTTCTCTGCCCCAATTAGAAATAGTAGTTAGATCAGAAGTTAAGTGTTCTATGGCTTCATTACGTTTGTCTTTGAGGGATTGCTGGCTGGGGCGTTCAGGAAAACTAATTGAGTAGTGTAAGGTAGAGTCATCTGCATATGAATGGATGAGACTGGAGGTACAGTTGAGAAGATCATTTATGAATATTAGAAAGAGAATAGGAGATAGGACAGAGCCCTGAGGAACACCGGAGTTGATAGGATGAGGAAGTGAGCGATGGCCGTCCACAACCGCAGCTATTCACATCTAACTGTTTTCATGTACGGCAAATTGCCGGAGGGAGTGGAAGGTGGGGAGAGAGCCTTCATAGTTGCTATAATTACTTCCACTGTCTCTTAGGGTTGCTATTTCTACCAGGATTTTAAGTCCTGGCCACCTTGCAGTGATCTAAAGATATGTGTGGCCAGTGTATCTATGTAAATCTCTATCTTGGAATAAACAGTACTATAGTATGTTTTATTCACCTGACAGTAAATTGTCATGTCACCATCTACAATACTAAATTATCTCGATTAATTTGTAGCGAACTATATTCTTGTAAATATTATCTTTGATATAACATATGGAAACTTAGTACTTTCATATTTTGTCCTTAACTATAGAAAAATCAGTGGATAATTGGTTAATTTTACCTTCAGCTGAAGTATAACCGACTATTGTAAACACACGGTGACTGTCAAGGAAAATTTATTGTAACTGAAATTTATCATATTGTACAACATGTATATCAACACTACTCACAACAATGGTGGACATTAGAGGTGTGGCAGACCAGTGTGGCATGTACACAAGTATATGCTACCACCAAATCAGCATGGGAGAGCTGATTACACTGGTTACAGACTACATTCACATCTACAGCCATTCCAACAGTACAATAATATTCCTCATGCACCCCCACACACTATACACACCAATGGGCAGTTAGGCTTAAGTGATCTTCCTCCGTGAACAAGAACAGGCTAGATAATCAAATGAGTCCCCTCGGCATATGGATGCATACAAAGGCGGTTCATTGGTGGCCACCCCCTCGGGGATTAAGGTGCCTGGCAATAGATAGATAGCTTAGCAAGATTGTCAGGGAACTGTTGATTCTGACTGTACCGAGGGTTCAAGGAGTTCCATTGCCTCACATTATTTTATAAAACGCTTATCTAAAAACATCAACTACTTGACAATGAGTGCAAAAGGTTTCCCTAGAAGTTGTGTATGAAAACATGCTGAAGACAATTCTTCAACACTATTTGCAGGAGAAGCCATTAAAATATGGTGTGTGTATTAATACTACTACTAATAATACTACTACTACTAATACTAATACTAATAATAATAATATACTGTTTATTTAAGATTACAGCCAGAAGCTGAAAATATATATGTAATAATTTAATACAGTTGTGCTGTCTTATATTTTATTGCATTAATGTAGGCTTCATTGATATAAATACATGCACTGGGCTGTATGTATTCACAGTGCATGTATGTATATATATATATATATATGTATGTATATGGACAATACACATATATTCATACACACCCAACCATATACACTCATACACACATAAATGCCGATTACATGTAAACATTATTATAATTTCATAAGAACATTCAATATTGTGGATGGCTATACAATATTTATGCTAAGTACAGTTTAGCCGGATTCAGTTAGCATTGTGGAGGTACCTTTAAGTGATGGGAATGAGTGAGAGCTTAAACTGAAAAGTATAATTTAGACATACCGGTATATTGCAGATATGGTTTATTAAGCAAAATCTTCGTTTCGGGGAGTGTGTGTGTTGGAATGGGGATGTGGGGGGGGGGCTGATAGGGGGAGCAGTGGTTTGTTGGGAGCTGTTCTCCTAATATTTGGGTGAGGTGCTTGTGCGTACTGGATAGTGATTCTAGATCCAATGTAGTTAGTGCCTCGTGGTAATGTGTAGCTCTCTTCTGTATTTTGTTTTCTAATTGAAAAAATGAAGATGACACGCTGGGCAGGCATAGGTGAGTTTGGCAGAATTAATAGATAACGTTCATATGTGAGGTCAGATGAGGGAACACTGAGTGATTTGAGGAGACGGAGTTTGAAACCAGAGACTTTGATTACTTCACTGATATGAGGTTTCCAGTTTATACTATTGTATATGATAACCCCTAATAGTTTGAACATGTTCACTAACTGTAGGACGTTTGATCCGAGTGTGATGAGACGTGGTTCTATGTTCTCTGAACCTACACTGATGTACAGTACATCACAAACGTTTTATCGCTATTGATGTTGATATCGTTTGCTGAAGTCCACTTCTGAAATCCATTTATGTTGTCCTGAAGGGTGCTGACATCGGGGGCAGTGGCATCAATACTGACTCAGATGGTCGATTCATCCACATATTTCCACGGTAGGTCTATGTCATTCATCGCGTCGTTGATGTGTGTGTGTGTGTGGGTGGGTGTCAGTGTGAGTGTGTGGGTGTTTAGAAGTCTACAAATACACAAAAGTACATACAAATGTGGTCGTCCCTGTCTAGGACAAATAAGCTATACGTGAAGCTACAAGCTATAAGTGAAGCAGTGTCAATTAAGTGTTCTCCATCACTTGGTTCTTCAGTCCAAAGTATAGACCACAATGTTTAAGGGTTTTATATTCCCCTCGTCTCACCTTGCATACTAATAATGTTCTAGACTAAACCAATTTCCCTGCAGGTTTTTTATGTAGGTTACCATATTTACGAAGACTGGGAGACAACACAACTTGACAGTTTCTTCTTAAGAGGTTATTTTTGTCTGTAACCCTTTCTACCTCACCCTTAGCTCCATTGTTTTTTAGATTTTAGGACTTTCGCCCCATTTCTTTGTCAATGCTAAGACCTTCTGTACCATGTAGGTATGGATTTGTTTCCGAAACTCGCAAGTGGTCAATTGAACCCGTAAGCTATGTAAACATCCACGCTGTCAAATATCAATGCTATATATTATACGGTATATAAGATGATAAGATGATTGGAATATATATAGTGATGTACAGTCGGTCACCTTTCCGACTGGGCCACGTAATGGTAATTTCGCTGGGTCTTTCGCTCTGATATTACTAAGATGGCTCACTCCCACCCACCCTGAATCTGTTGCATATTATGTCCCATAGATGGCGTCGTTAGTCTTGCTGGGAAGGAGAAGGATGGGCTACACAGAGAAGGGGGTGGGTAGGTATTGATATAAATTAAGATGTAAATAGTTTTTGCTAGTGAAATCCGCCTTTAACCCTTCCAGCCCGGGTTTCATTTTAAAATGACACCACGAAAAAAGGGCAGGTGCCCGAGTGTCCTTTTAAAATCCCTGTGCTTGAAAGCGTGCTTCAAAATTCGCACGGCCCAATTTTGCATTGCAGAGCGACCGCAGCGCCACCAAGCCTCAACTACTAGTGTTATCAGTTCGTACGTGGCCGCCATAGCGAGTTATACTGAAAAAAAAAAATCCGACGTGTACGAATTGCTGCAACCTCCCGCGGGCCCCACTGCTACCCCGCTCGCAACTTCAACGCCTGTTGCAACCAAGAAGAAAGCTCAACGAAAGAAAGTTAAGCGTTTGTTGAGTGATAGCGCTATACAGCGACAACCTTTTGATAGTGAAGAGAGAAGTGGCGAAAGCTTGGTGGACAAAGAACAATTTATAAGTACAAGCGAAGATGACGATTTCGTTGGCTTTGGAGACGACGATAATGTCGATTTATTTGAGGGGGGAGACAGTAGTGATGATCCGGATGTGGAAGTGTTTCAGGAAGGTGCCATTGAGCTTCCAAGTGTGCTAGAACCTAGGCCTACCCCCTCGCCATCTTTGCTATGTCAGCCTAGGCCTAGCCTAGCACAGGACCTTCCTCTTTGCCTGCCCGTACGCCCTTGAAAGTGGGCAAATATTTCTATAAACAATCGTTGGTGAAAAGTGCAGCTAAAAAAGCACGCAGGGCAGCCGCAGAAAACGATAGGGATGCTGACGACAGTGATAATGACGCCGACCTTGGTCTAGCAACCACCCGCATTCCATTGAGAGACTTTTGAGGATTATACACCTACGAGTTCCAAGGTCCAATACGCCCCCTGTCTTGCCCACCATTCCCCAGCAACTGCCAGAGGTACAACAGCAGCAACTCTCTTCACTCCTTCAAGAATTTGCGGACGTTTTTGCACAATCCGCCACGGAAATTGGAATAACTCAGGTAGTGGAACATAACATACACACAGAAGGATTTCCCATCCGTCAACCTTCCAGACGTAATAATCCTTTAAAACGTCAAGAAAAGGAGCGACAAGTACAAGAGATGCTGAACGCAGGGATAGCCATGCCTTCTGTCAGCCCCTGGTCCTCCCCAGTCGTTTTAGTAAAGAAGAAAGATGGATCTACAAGATTCTGTGTGGATTACAGACAATTAAATGATGCCACAATAAAAGACGCCACACCCTTACCTAGAATTGATGACTCTCTCGATTCCCTGTACGGATCAAAATGGTTCACTACTCTTGACCTTCAAGCCGATTACTGGCAAGTGCCACTCAAGAAAAGCCACCAACAGAAGACCGCATTTTCAACCAGTGGGGGCAACTTATATGAATTCAACGTACTCCCCTTCGGTCTCTGTAGCGGTCCTGCCACTTTTTCATGTCTGATAGAGTCAGTCCTCAAGGGCCTCACCTTGGAAATATGCCTAGCCTACTTGGACGACGTCATTGTGTACGGTAAAACTTGGGAAGAGCATCTTCAGCCCCTTCGCCAAGATCTACTACGGATACGAGGTGCAGGTCTCAGCTTAAACCATCGAAATGTTCATTAGCTAGAACAAGAGTTGCTTTCCTAGGTCACGTGATCTCGACTGACAGTATATCACCTGACCCAAAAAGATTATCTGCAATAGCAGCCCAGACTCCACCTACCACCATGAAAGGCGTACGCTCCTTCTTAGGTTTAGCCACCTACTACAGGAGATTCCTAAGGAATTTCGCTGAGATCTCCCGCCCCCTGCACGAGTTAACTAAGAAAGAAGAACCGTTCCTTTGGACTCAAGAAAGATACACAGCCTTCAACACCTTAAAAGATCATCTAGTGCAAGCCCCAATTGTAGCATTTCCAGGTTATACAAACCATTCCGCCTATATACGGACGTTTCTCTGTATGCAATAGGCGCAGTCTTAGCTCAAATGCAGGACGACAAAGAACACAGCATCGCCTGCGCCAGCTCTACTTTAAACCCAGCCCAACGCAACTACACAGCAACTAAAAGAGATTGTTTGGGAGTGATCTGGGCATTAAGTTATTTCCGTTTTTTCTCGGCACCAAAGTCGACATAATAACGGATCATCAGTCTCTACAATGGCTCAGAAAGTTTGAAACCAACTGTGCCCTTCTGGTACGTTGGCGCGAAACATTAGAGGAGTTTAACTTTGAAATACACCATCGCCCAGGTAAATTACACACTAATGCAGACGCTCTATCACGTTTACCTGTCACAACTATTAACGTCGCCCAACATCTTTTTCCAAATATCACAGTCACCCCTCCCCAGCAAATTAACCAAGTTACCCCTTCCTCCAAATTTCTTCCAAGTTAAAATGATATCAGAGTACCCCCTGCAACCCTACACTCACCCCTACAGCATTTATTATATACAGGACAAGATCACCTCTCACTATTACAAGCATGGCTCAACAAGAAAAAGCTTAAGTGGATTCCCAAAGAAATTGTTTACAACCTACATCGGGTTGGTGACCAGTTATACACCGAGTCTGGTCACATTGCAGTGGATCCATATACAGCTCAAGATATTTGTTAATAATACACAAAGGAAACGGTATACATCTTGGCCAAACAAAAAATTTAACAATCTTCAGACAGATCTATTGGACCACAGGCCACACTGGGTTAGCGAAGAAAACCACCGAAGCCTGTAAACCATGCTTATTATGTAAAGATCAAAGAAAAGCCCCAGGGCCTGCAGGACAACTTTCAGCCGCTAGACCATGACAAACGTTATCCTTAGACGTGATGGGCCCATTTCCTGTGGTAAGCGGAAAAAGATTCGTTGTCACCTTCGTGGACGTCTACTCCAAGTTCCTCATAGCCTGTCCTTTCCAAGACCACAGTGCTCTCTCAGTCGCAAAAGTACTAGCCACAGAAGTATTAGCAGTTTTTGGCCTACCTGAGACCCTTCTCTCCGACAATGCCCCAGAATTCTCCAGTAAAATATGGGAACAATTTACAAAATTATGTGGCATAAAGGTGTCGCATTCATCCTCATACTGGCCCCAAGGTAACTCCATAGTGGAGAGAAGTCATAAGACCATTAACAATCAACTAAGAACCAGACTCATTGCCCTACAAACCCAAGATTGGCCAGATCAAATAAAGATGATTCAGTGGGGCATAAATTCCTGTCCTAGAGACGATGGCATCACGCCCCACGAAAGGATTTACGGCGTGGCCCCTTAATCCTGCCTTTCAGGGACGTTGCCAAACCGTCCACCCCCACCATCAAAACAGACCCCTAGCAACACCTGCAGAAAGTCCTTCACACTGCACAACTATGTCAGGACACTACCAAGGACGCCTCGCCACCTCAGAGTCCATATGCAATAAATGATCTCATTATGGTCGCCAAATTACCTATAATCAACAAACTGGGACCTAGGTAAGTAGGCCCCTATAACATCATCAAGGTGCCAAATTCATATCAGATAATTATAAATTACCACGGAGTGTCTCGGGTAGCCTATACAGAAATCGCTTCGTGAGAATATATCGTACTCTGTTCATGGATAGAGATAAATCTTACTCTGATCTTCCAACAACGACCATAACTCCTTCACCTACTCAGCCACATCAACCAAATAACTGTGAATTGCCAATCATTCCACCTCAAACGCCTATAACTACCACAAATTCTTCTTCTTCCGACTCATCTTCACCTTCCCCTCTCCCTCCAAATCTTTTCAACTCTCCCCAACTATCTCACAAAACCTCACTCACACCTCTTCCTCCCCATACCTCCTCTCCTAACCGTCAAACTTACCCCTCAGCCTCAAAAGACCATAAACCTCCATCCTCAATCATTCCCAACCACCCTAGGTAACCCCTACGTAATATATTTCCCTCTACTCCCTCACGCCGTACTACGGTCAAACATTCGCACAAAAATCATCCCTCCACCTCTCGCAATAACCCTCTTTCTTTTAAGTGTTAGAAATATTCTTCTAATTCCTCAAACACCTCATCAGAATCTTCATCTCCCCCTCCACATTCATCTTCTTCATCAAAATATACTTCTGTGCCCTAACCTTGCCCTACCCCTAAGCTTCACAAACAAACTTTAATCCCTCCAGCCAACCAGTCTCCCTCACTTTCCTCCTCCATCCCCTCAATACCTCTTTCCCCCTCCCCCCACCTTGCTCCCCCTCGCCAACTCTACCCCTCAAGTATCCCTCCTAGAACTCCTAAATCATCTATTTCTGTTCCGATTGAAATACAAACTCCACCACCTCGCCTCACACCCCCTCGCACACCAAACCTCAGACCTCCTTGCACCCTTCACAACACCCTCCACCTTCCCCATCACCATCAACCTCATCTACCCCAGTTCCCACTGCCATTCACACTTAATCGGGTCGTTTATCGAAACCTACGGCTCGTTTTTCCACAATTTCTCAACAAACAAAAAATTTCCCTCCTCCCACTAACATATTACCTCACAACAACCCACATAAGCTCACCATGATGGCTCCAGCACTCCGAATAGCAAGTTCAAGAAACACAAATCAGCCATCCTCACCCTCCATTACCACCACCCTTCACCCTTCATTCAGGTCAAAGGGTACCTTTGTGTCTGCACAGCTCCATAAAACAAAACCACTGACAGGTCAAAATAAAATTCCTTCTTCAACCTCGACCGTGTCAAGTCAGACCCCTGCTCGCCAAGTGAAAAAGAAAATGGCCTCTCCACGCAAATCACTAACCACATTGACTAAAGGTAGTGCCAGCGAATTTGACAATAATCTTGACCCCTTAACTTCTTATAACTAAAAATGAATGAAAGCAATTGGGCTGACATTCCTATCATTTGGGAACAGTCCACCAGGGAATAGGTGTGGATATTTACAGCCAGTTTGCTCTACGCCCTTTTGAGTTACGAAGAGGTCAGGGATCGAGATTTTTGTCAAGTTCGTTGGCGCTACCTATACCAACCTGGCTATCATCGAAGTACAATTTATCTAAAGAATTAGTTGGTGCAAAGCGGATTCTACAACCAAGCCTTTCAGGTTCGTGGACCAAATAGAAACAGCCCTGGAAAACTACCAAGAAATATCATACATAACTATATTCGCAGATTTATACAGGCATGCAGACTAAAGGTCAAAGAAATGGTGGAAGTATCTGGATACCTGCAGAAGCTTCTCAAGAGACCATGATTCTTGATGTTTTCAACTCCAGCCACGTGGTCGTGGCTTTCATCGGGATGAAGGAGGTAAATTAACGGAAAAACTGCTTCTCCGACATTCTCCATCACCAATCAATTCTTCTCCTCTGCCCACCACACCTCCATGCCACAAGGGAACAAAGCACAGTCCCATAAGATATGCCAGAGTCGCTGCCATCACCATAACACCTTCTACAACACCAAGGAAAGAATTTATTCAATCACATGGACAATCCTAAAGTGCCAAAGAGTAAGAAAAGTCGAAGAGAAAGATGACACAGGAAAAGGCACCACACTCAACAAAAGTCAAAACGCCCGTCTAACTCTCAACCACACCACCGCCATGATGAGGAAACCGAGAAGGATTACTACCAGCCCCACCGGAAGTCCTCTTCACACCGATGCCCTTATTGACCTCAAAGACATCACCCAAGACATCTCAGCCAAAGGTATGACCACTGCAGGAATACTTAACTCTCAAAGAGCAGGGCCATTTGTAACATCTACTACCTGCCAAGCGGGCATATTTACCCTAAACGAGCTTCATTTCATGCTCTTTTTCATGCATCAACAAGAGCCAGGGCGTAATACAATTATGTACCCGTGAAAGGGCGATAATAGAGCTTTCCAATGACACCTGAATCATCCTTGTACGATCCTTGCGATCGCGCAACGAGAGGTGAAAAACCCTAAAATAAGGTAATTTCCCCAGTTTTGTCCTGGTCTCGCGAGACCGTGGGTGTGGAATGTTGCAGTGGGGGGCTCAGTCGCGGGTTTGTGGTCGGGCCGAATGGTCAGAGCCCGCCTATCGTCCTCCCAATGCGTGGACTCTCTCTCAGATCCGATAATGTCCTCAAAATGCCGCCCGTCATATGACGAGTACCGCCACATTGTTCATTGATCTCTAGCCCGTCATATGACGGGTACTGCCAGTTATGTGTTAAGATCATTACTTGGTTGGATAGTTATCCTTATTTCTCACTGGAATATAAGGTAACAGTAAGATTGGGCCACCCCTTGTTCCTATTTGGGGATACATGATTAGGTGCACTGGTACTTAATTATCTACCCAAATTGATGTTTGCTGTTGTAGGTATCCACAAGAAAGCTTTTTTAGACACTTCACAGGTTGTAACTATTATCCTTTCCTACCCATAACCGCGTCGCTATTGTGGACAGAGAATGCTGCCATGGTAAACGCTTTATTCGAAATAGATCAACCCAGATCTTTGAATATTCCCATATTCAAAATATGTTACAGGGGGACAATGCCTAGTGAGTTCACTGCTCAATAGGTGGCATTCTGAGAGTGAGGGTCTGAGTCTGGAGGGTGAGACGGTGAAGCACTTGAGCGAAGCAACCAGCCGCTTCAGAGATGGAGCTGCTTCGAGCCATGATGGATGCTTCACATGTCTCACTCCCCAGACTGGAACAAGACCTCACGGGCTTCACCGTGTTGAGCGGTGGAATGTACAGGCTCTCAGCCTATGCCCGAGAGGGAGTAGTTGGAATATATAAAAAAAAAAAAAAAAAAAAAAAAAAAAAAAAAAAAAAAAAAAAAGAGCTCTGTGGGACACCATTTACTGATAACGGCACTCATCAGGAAGTCCTTTCGAGATGGCAATATCTCGAAGAAGGCCAACAATCTATCCATCACTCCCAGTTCTGAAAGACTCATATAACGGTCAGAACAGTTAAGATACGTTGCGTTAAAAACAACTATCTTACGTTAGTTCGATAACGTGTTGTTATTGCACTGGCATATTTACAAACAATATTTAAGACCCAACACCAAGACTCTGGAAGTTCTGCATCAAAACTCTTATAAAGACCGGAGTAGTCAGTGAGCTCTCTCCTGCGCTAACTCTATCTATGTACTGGCATATGGTAGGTATTATTCAAGGTCGAACATCAAGAGTTCGAGTACAACTGCTGTCAACTAGACACGTCAACTTATATACCGAAGTCGATAAGTTACTACTCTACATATAATAGTGAGATTATATGCTGTTCAAAACACACAGGAGAAACATCTGTGAAAAGTTATTTATACTAAGTGTTGTATTGAGAGAAGATGTAAATGATCAACAATGGAGAGTACTAGTGACGAGCCTGTATGTGAGGAAGTACTCCAGTGAAATCATACTCTCCGATTCTTTTGCAAATTAAAATATAAAGAAAGTACTAGTGATGCCCAGTTAATTTAGGGAAGTACTTATATTAAATCTGATTATAATAATACCAAGTGAATAGTAAATATTATACTCATAAATACTTGAACAAGAAAACTAGAAAGAAACACTCATTAGTCACTACCTCTAAGATAACTCTACGCAGTTTACTCCAAACAATTACGCATACCGTTATTCACATCTAACAGTCAGTAGCACAAGTGTAATACCTCAATTGAAGGGAGTGCTATTATTAGCTAATTATATTTACAACAGGACAAGTGTAATTCTTCAATTAGAAGACAGTTCTTATAATTACCTATCATATCGAGTGCAAGTGTAAATACCTCGATTGTAGGGAGCACTAATCTTTATTGTAGAAGTGACAGTCTTTCGAGTAAAACTTAGTATTTACCTATTTGTAAGTTTACAGGAATTGAGCCTAAGCTCGTGGTGTCCCGTCTGCTTGTTTCATTTGGTCATATTTCTCTTTAAAGCTATGGATAGTTTTGGCACACACTACTTTTTCCGGTAAGGCATTCCACTTCTCAATTGACCTTGTTGGAAAGCTGAATTTTCTGACATCCTTCTTGCCTCGCATCGTTGCCAATTTCCGACTGTGTCCTCTTGTCCTTCCCACTGCTGGCGTGATGAAGTTATCCCGATCGAAAAATTCCAGTCCATTGACACAATTGTAAAGTGTAATCATGTCCCCCCTTTCTCTCCTCTCTCCTAGTGTGGTTAAGCTCATGTTTTCCAGTCGTTCCTTGTATGTTAGACCTCTTAGTTCTGGTACCCATCGTGTCGCGGCTCTCCAAATTGTTAATATGTTATTTTTTTAGTGGAGCCTCGCTCGTGCGACTTATATATATTTTGTTCTTTACCATTATTCTAATATTTCGTATGCAATATGCATGTGCCAATGAATATAATATGAATGTATGTGTTGTTATAATTATCTTTTGTCACTTTCTGTGCATGTGTTAAACCGGATTCGGTTCCTCCAGTCAAGTAGAACCTACCTATTTAAACCAATTAACCCCAGCAAAAACCTGGTATAACACATACATACAATCATGGAGTGCATACATACATACATGGAGTACACAAAGAACCAGATTGGAGAGTGAAATCCAATATTCCGGACAGAAGATGATAGATGACCTCCTGGAGTGATAGAATATAAGCTTGGACGCAGACATACCAGAGTAGCATATAAGGTATCTTTTATCATAATGTTATGTCCTTAAAGCCAGTTCGACACCAACTACTAGGATATATTTTTTGTGTTTGACATAACACTGAAATATGTTAATTTTAATACAGGTGTGGTCTGGTAATGGTATTTAGAGAAAAACCTTTACAACGGCACCTCTTATCTACTTTTCGAAGAGTGTTGAGTGGGTACAAGGAATTTCGGAGAGAAAGGAAGCTGTTGGAGTGGCTTTGCTGCGTGTTTTATTAGTTTGCATAGGTCGTCAAGGTGTTCCCCGACCGGGTGTAAGCATGTGAAATACGTTAGAATGTACTACCAGACACACTAAATATATTTGCACTGGCTGGGATCGAACCCAGGTCAAGGAGATGCACACGTGAGCGTGCTATGCAGTCGGCCGCGGCTCTAGTAGTTAAACAATTAATGTGGATGCAAATGAATGTGCTAAATGGTGAAATGACTTTACGTTCCCCTTCTGAGAGCGTCCTTCCCTTCTGCTCTTAAGGGATTATCTCAGCAGTGGTCCAGGTATTTCTCTTTCATATAGTCCTCAGTTCCGTTAGTCAGAATGGGCTTATGTTATGACGTCCAGGTTGAGAGAGGGGAGGGAAGGGAGAGATGTATCCTGACCAAGAATCAAACCCACTCTCTTCAGATATTTTTGGAAGAATTGGGCACTGTTACCACTCGACCATCTGCTCATGGTCGAGTGGATAAGAAAGTTGGCAGGGAAGGTAGTGGACGTAACCCCTTGAGGATGATAGATGCGTATTAGTAGGTTATATTTGTTATCATTAAACGATATTATGCAGATAAGGAAGGACCTCTAGACAAGTAAGGGGTCAAAACCAGTTAAAACATGTCTCGGACTCCCACAGATCCTTTCATAGCTGAATAAAACCATCTAATGATAGCCAAAATACACGACTGAAACGCGTCATAATCCTCAAGGGACTAAGTAACAGGAGTGATGGAGATCTGGAGGCCGTTTAATCCATTCAGTACCGGTGACGTCCTTGTCATCATATTTTAGTCACTATCAGACGAATTGTTCAGCTTAGGAAGGATCTGTGGTATCTAAGAGGATTAGTTGTGAGAGTCTGTAACCTTTAATTGTTAAAGGCCCTTCCTAAACAGCATAAATATAGGTTTGTTGCGCTGGGGCGGCGTAGATATATAAATAAACTGTCTATAGTTTAAATACAATAATCAAATAGTTGCCATAATACAATGAAAAGCACGTCACCGGTACGGAATAGGATAAATATTGTTGGTGTTCTCAGCTGTAAACCCAACAGCGTTGTGGTGATACTTTAAAAAATTGCAACAACAATAATAACAACAATAAAAATAAAAATTATGTGGCTTGCTATTTCTCGCAAAACAAAATAAACATAAATAAATACATACATAACTATATACATATAAATATTAACACCACAAACACACACACACACACACAAGATATATTAAACCATTAAGCATATGGTAAAGCTATTCTTCTTTTATTATAGATGATTTTGTTTTGATTAGGAAGAACGTATTGGGGCTTGGGGGAGGTTTTTAGTTTGTTTCCTAGACCTCTATCAAGGTACACATTACGATTGGAACCTTATATAACCTAGTCGTGTTATAGGTAACCCAGAACCCTTATACGATACAGCTCTATCAAAATTTTACCATCCTGTCTCAATCACCCCTCTGACTTCCATATTCACTTCCTAATCTGAACAACATTTTCTAATGATAGCCAGAATCAATTGTCAAAACGCGTTATAATCATCTATCTATCTATCTATTGCCTGACGCCGTGATCCCCGAAGGGGTGGCCACGAACGAACCGCCCCCATGCACCTCTGTCCCCAGTCAGTCGACGCCCCTCCCCCCAACCAGCACCGCCTTCGTTCATGTACTTCCTCACTCCATCCTTCCACCTCATATTCGGTCTACCTCTCCCCCTCTGTCCCTCCACCTCGCTCTCGTACACCCTCTTAGTCATTCTCTCGCTTTCCATACGTTCCATATGGCCGAACCATCTCAAGTTGTTCCTTTTCACACTTTCCAGCACATCTACCTCCACACCACACCTCCTTCTTACTTCCTCATTAGTCTGTCTATCCCTCCATGTAACTCCGCACGCACTCCTTAAGTAATTAATTTCCACTGCTCTCACTCTTGGTCTGAGTCTCTCAACCAACGTCCATGCTTCGCTTCCGTAAGTCAGTGTCGGGATTACCACACTGTCATGCAAGGACTTCTTCACTTTCATACTGACCACCCTATTTCTTGTTACTGCTTTTAGCGTTCCTACAACCCTCTTCCCCTGTTGTACCCTCTCCCGCACCTCTTCATCCATAGTCCCATCTTTACTCAACACACTGCCCAGATACTTAAAAGAGTTGACGATCTCCATAGCCTGACCGTTCAGCTTCACCTCACACTCTGTGACTTCACCCCTTTCGAAGACCATAACCTAGCTCTTCCCCGTATTTACCTTCAAATTCCGTTTTTCGCACACTGTTCCAAACTCATTTACCAGACCCTGCAACTCCCATTCATTATCACTCATCAGAACTGTATCATCCGCAAACAGCAGTATAGGTAGCTTCCACTCAATTCCCTCCCTTTTCAGCGATACACCAACATCCACTGCTCTTGATAGTATTTCTTTCATAACTCCATCCATATATACAGTAAACAACCACAGGGACATCACACACCCCTGTTTCAAACCAACATTCAGGTGAAAGAACTCGCTCTGCTCACTCTCCACACGTACTGCCGCCTTTGCACCCTCATACATGCTCTTCACTGCTTTCAGCAACTTGCCCTCTACTCCGTATATTCTAAGTACTTTCCACAAACCTTCTCTATCCACTCTGTCATAGGCCTTCTCCAAGTCCATAAAGGCAACATACACCTTTTGTTTCTTCTCCAGATACTTCTCCACAACACAATTCAGGGTAAAAATCTGATCTACACATCCTCTTCCCTTCCTAAAACCTCCCTGCTCGTCGCCTATCCATTTCTCCGTTCTCACTCTCACTCTCTCAATCACTACCCTACTGTATACCTTCCCTACTACGCTTAGAAGACATATTCCTCGGTGGTTACCACACACTCCTCTTTCCCCTTTGCCCTTATATATATGTTATAATCATCAAGGGGTTAAATGATCTCTTAGGTAACCCTGAACCTTTATAGGGTACAGCTACATATATAATTAACTCTCCTCTGACAGACCCTCTCACATGAAACCAAAGCACAAACACAGTACTATGGACCACCTTCTGACTCATGCTTAGCCCCATTAATTTTGACATTTTAAGGCGCTTGCTTCATTAGCTACGCGATTTTAAGACCTTTCGCCCCATGTATTTGTCAATTTTAAGACATTTCGTGCCATTTAGGTGTCGAAATTGGCTTATATAACTAAAGTGATTTTATAGGTAAACCAGAACCTATATTCAGTACAGCTCCATAAACAACTTAAAGACCCTCTCAGAGGAACCCAATGTCGCAGCCTAATACTATCTGATGCAGGAGACGTAGGATTACTGAGAGCAGAGAGTACAAAGAAGTACAAAGGAGTACAAATGAAATCAAGCAACAACAGATCTAGTGACCCTTCTAGGCTGCTTGTCCTCCAAAACACTGAGGATCAAGTGTCCAAACAGTGGTTTAGAGTGGGTAAGGGAACATTGGAAAGGGGACTACTGCCCTGGAACTAATGTCCATGGCAGGATTAGGAAGTTAGTAGGGGACAGATGGGTTAGTAACTGAGGGGAGGATAAAATAAAATTGTTCATTTACAAACGCAGTCAGTCGCGGGTTTGATGCGAGATATTTGTCTAGGCGAAGTTTAAATGAATCAACGGTGCTGCAGTCTATAACATCTCGGGGAAACCCATTCCATAAGTTGACAACTCGCTTGAAGAAGACATTTTTAGCTTCGTGTGCGTTAAAAGATTTACCAATAATTTTGCACCCGTTTCCCCATGTGTAATTAGATTGGTCGATAGTGAAGTACTTACTACAGTTCATATTGTCGATGCCATTATGATAGTAAGGGCACCAGGATTGAACGCAGTATTCCAGAAGAGGGCGGACTAAGAAATTGTAAAGGGTTAGGATAACGTCTTTGGATTTATGCTCAAATGACCTGCCTATAAAGCCAATTATTTTGTTTGCCTTCTTAACAACTTCTGAACATTGTTGACTCGGTTTTAGGTTACTCGATATTGTTACTCCCAGATCGGTTACTCTGTTTACATTCTTAAGCTGAGTGCCATTCATCAAATAGTTTGCTTTCTCATTGTGGTATCCGATATGTAGTACTTTACATTTATCCGCATTGAAACTCATTTGCCAAATTTGGGCCCAACATGACAACTTATCTAGATTGTGTTGCATATCGTCAACTTGTTCTTTTACGAGTACGCTATTTGCAATTTTTGTATCGTCAGCAAATTTTGAGATTGTACAGGTGAGAGCCTCATCTATGTCATTGATGTAAATTAGAAAGAGAATTGGTCCTAGTACCGATCCCTGGGGTACCCCCCCCCCCCCCCCCGGTTACTTACATTGGTCCATTTAGATGCCTTACCGTTTATGGCTACTCTTTGCTTTCTGTCGCTGAGCCAATTTTCTATCCATTTCAACACACCGTCTTGTATTCCATGCGCTTTTAGTTTTAGCAGTAAACGTTTGTGGGGAAATTTGTCAAAGGCCTTTTGAAATTCAAGTAATATAATATCTACAGCTTTACTCTCATCGTAGTGGTTGAGGATATCGTGGAAGAAGTCTAAGAAGTTTGTTAAACAGGAACCTTTTTTACGAAAGCCGTGTTGAGTATCTTTAAGTATGTTATTTTCCTCTAAGTGATTTACGAGTCTGTCTCTTATGAGTGTTTCTAGCATTTTACATACAACTGAGGTTAAGCTAATTGGACGATAGTTACTGGGTAGGGATTTGCTGCCTTGTTTGAATATCGGTGTTACGTTGGCTAGCTTCCACTGATCAGGCATAGTTCCAGGCTGCAAGGATTTATTGAATAGCAATGTCAGTGGTTTAGAGAGCTCATCCTTAGCTTCCTTTAGGACTCTAGGTGAGATTGTATCAGGTCCAGGCGTTTTATTTACCTTGAGTTTATCTAAACAATTCAATACTTCTCTCTTTGTAACGGTGATATTGCTTAGAACATCTGAATTATCATCTGAATCGGCGATGGTGTAGGGATATCACTGAGGTATTCCGTTGTAAAAACTGATGCAAAGAAGGTATTGAAGGCATTACTCATTTGTACTTCGTCTTTGGTGTATTCTCCATTTTCATCGACTAACGGTCCAACATTTGAAGTAACTACTTTTTTCTTTCTGATATAACTATAGAATTATTTCGGGTTTGTTTTACTTTGATTCGCAACATGTAACTCCAGGGTCTTTTTACTTTGCTTAATTCACTTTTTGGCTTGGCGTCGTAGCTCTACAAATTTCACCCGTTCTTCGCCATTTTGTAAGAATTTTAATCTTTCATTAGCAAACTTTTTAGCAAGCAGACAGTTTGAAATATCTTTATTCCACCATTTGGGCTTATTATTATGGCCTGTACGCCGTATTTTCGATGCTATGCAGTCCTGCACTGCTTTTAGGTAAGTGGTTTCGAATAATTCCCAAGATGTATTTATGTATTTAGGTACAAGAACAACAGTCTCTTGGATATAACAAAGTACGAGAAATTATGGCCAGCAGCGAGTTCGGCCAATAAGACAAATGAGTACATAGGAAAGCAAGCAACAACAGCTATATTGAACCTTACAAGGCTGCTTGTAGCTAACCTACCTATTCAATATGAACACACGTAAAAATACCTGTTGGTAGGCTATTCATTTGTAAAAGCTGTTAATTAGAGCGAAATATTTATCACGTCCGTCTCTGAACAATTGAACAGTACAACAATCACTAACAATTCTAGGTAAGTAGTTTGGGTTGGACAGGTGATGTTTGTTTCATACCAGCAAGGAAATCAAGGGTCAGACAAAATATGTACATTAGATCACTCTGCTGGAGTTTCATTTACATAACCCTATAGTATATTTATTATAGGTAGGCCTGAAAATGTGACTCCACCCTACTGTAACTCAAAAAAGGCTAGAGCAAATGGGCTGTAAATTTCCGCACTTATTCCCTGCCTGACCCTTTCTAAATGGTAGGAAAATGAGCTCGATTTATTTAGTTGTTTAGTTATAGAGGTTAATGGTCAAGATCTTAGCCTACTTTGACAACATTAATTTGGATTCACTGTTCAAAACCAATAATAGTTCATCAACTTACTGAAATGGACTTAAAATAAAAAGGGAGGACGAATATCGATGTCATACAGCAAAGTGTGGTCAACGAGTGAAAAAAATTGCCAGAGCAAGTGGTACAGTATAATACAATCTACACATTACAAAGGAAGCTAGATATTCATTTCGAGAACGTTGGAGTACTATAGGATAATGTAAACAATGTTATGTAAGGTTACATATCATTAGTATAATGTACATTGTTTCTCAACTTCGATTTTTACTATGAATTTCCCAGTAGAAACGTTCTCATTCTGCTGGGGGCCTTTCCGCAAAATGTATTTCATGCCGACCCAAAGTCGGAGGGAGTGGTGAGTGGGGAGAGAGCCTTCTCCTGTGCTATCTTTATCGTCCATTTCTATGTTAGAATTCATTCTGGGCTGCCTACCAGGGACCCCAATGTCTGTATACCTGTGTAATCTCTCTCTCTCTCTCTCTCTCTCTCTCTCTCTCTCTCTCTCCTCAGTAACTCTTCAGGTATAAGCTGATAAAGAGTGGAGATATTTCCCGTCCTTGTGTTCATACCTCCTTGGTTGACAGCGGACGTACATATTTTGTCAGTTTGGGTCTCCTCCCTGTCACGTCATAGAGAGAGAGAGAGAGAGAGATTTCCCTTTCGTATTTCCTTGGTTGACATTGGACTTACATTTTCTGTCTCTTTGGGTTTCCTGTCGTCACTTCATTTATACAAAGATTATAATTAATGGAATACCATTGAATGAAGTGAATAGAGTGAATAATGTGATTGAAAATTAAAACTAATTGAATGAAGAGTGTAGATGATAATATAATTAATAGCGTGTATGTGAAATAGTGAATAGAATTAATAGAGTGGATGATATATAGTGAATGGAATGCACTAGAAATATAGTGAATAGAAATATAAGAGTGGATGATAAATACAATTAATTGAGTGGATGGGGAAAGTAATTAATCGAGTGGATAAGAAATAGAGTGCATACAATGCATTAGACATAGAACCTACACAATGAATAGAGTGCATGCGGAATAGTGACTAGAAGTCATGATAAATATAATGATTAGAGTGGATGAACAATAAAGTAAATAACACAAAGAGTGTGGATGAGAATTGACATTAATAGAGTAGCTGACAAATACAGTGAATAGAATGAATAAGAACTAAAATTAACGAAAAGTAAGAGGGAAATACAAAAACATGATTGATAAACTTTATTCCTTTATCGTTTTAAATCTGAAGAATTCATGGATCAAGGTTGCCAAGAAGCGCTATGGAATTACAAAATTACTCAATGTTCCATTTTTCATTTCACTGGACTTAATCGACTTGCCAAAATGGACCAATCACATTTATATACATTGTGTAAAATATGCATACACGAAAAACAAGATCAACTTAACCTTGTATGGGACTTCACAGAGGTCTGCATAGCCTACATCAAGGACCCCCAGGGAGTTGCCCTGTTCGCCAACTTCTTCATGGGAACGATCAAGGAGGAACTTCAAGCTGCTCACCGGCCCATAGTCTATTGTAGATACGTCGATGACATTTTTATTCAGGTGAAGGATCTCAGCGAACTACAAGAACTCCAGCAGCGTTTCATGACCACCTCCGGACTCATCTTCACCTATGAAGAATCTACCGACGGACGACTACCCTTCCTCTAACTTCTTGTATCCTTCAACGACCTTGGCTTCAGAACCACTGTGTACACCAAGCCTAGCCTACAAACAACGGTCAGTGCCCCAATACCTCCTGTCTACTATCTCGGCCTAAGTCAGAGCCCTCACCCACTGCACCACTTGGGGAGATACCCATCAAGTACTTGAACGACTCTCCCAGGTACTGGTTAAAAATGGGTATTCCAACTAAGACGTCACCAGCACCATTAACCACCACCTACAAAAATGGTACAATCCAGATTCCCCCAACACCAACTCTTCTGACGACATCAACATCTTCTATCAAAGCTACATGTCATCTGACCACAAAACCAACGAGACCATAATGAGAGAAATTATCAATACAAATTTCCTACCCACCAACCCCGACAACAAAATTAAACTAATAATATACTATAAATCCCCCAAGACCTCGAACCTAGTCCTCCGAAACAGACCTGCCTCCGCCAAGATTCCGATGAACGACGACCAAGTGGTATACCAACACACCTTTAATAATGGGGACTGTGGGCCCTAGTCCTATATTGATATGACACAAACTCGTCTGTCCCGTTAGCTTACCCTCTACCTTCAATCTGGAGCCATACAATATCACTACCAAGCACCCAACCATCATGCCCTAACTCCAGCCGACTTAACTAAGCACACTTCCATACTTGATAAAGAGAACAATCCCAGACAATTCCCAATACTCGAAATCTAATATATTCAAGCCTTAATCAACAACATTAACAACCAAGCCCAGGACCTCCAGGTATTGCCCTCAGCTAAATGCTACACCCCTACACACCACCACCGCCACTACCTCCAGCCAATCAATGATGACTTCCTCTACCACCAGCCAACCACTGACAAGAAGCAGCGACTTGTCAGGAGGTCACCCGCTGCCAATGACGGCCGCCCTAATGCACGGTAGCTCCTCCCACCTCTCGTATGAGATCAAAAGTCAGATCAACGATAATATACAGTATATACCATGTAACTTGTCAAGTTTCATCATTCCTGATGATGCTAGCTGTGCCTAGTGAAGCGTTGGATATGATTCATTAACTTTGCCACCCTTATCCACCTTTTTACTTAACCTCAAAGAAGGCTGATCATAAATATTAAAAATATTAACAATAAAATACTGAACGTTGAACTAGCCTCTTTATTAACCCTTGTCTATCGGGGCCCGACTTCAGTCCATATCTAAAAAGCTGGACAATGTGGCGGGGCCCGACTTAAGTCTGTGTGCAATTTTGGCGCAATATTGGCTCTGAGAGAGAGCCGAGCGGTGGGAGGAGCATAGGTTACCTCATGACTGCTCGCCACGACCGTCGTGGGCCCACTGACATTTACTCCACTCTACTCTCACTCGCTACACACGTAATTATGTAACAAAATTACCGTATTTTAGCGAATTTGCCCTTCGGTTGCACGATCGTTGCAAGACAACCAGTGATCATAGAAGGATGGTTCGGATGTCATTGGAAAGCTCAATTTACGCCCTTTCAGAGATACATACTTGTATTACACTCTGGCTCTTGTTTATGCATGAAAAAGAGCACGGAAACAACACCATTTATGGTATAAAAAAAAAACGCTGGGCGGCACGGTCAAATATACTCCACCACCCGCTCTTAAGGTGTTAAATCTCCTTTGTCTTAAAGCAAATTTATTACCTGGCTATACTAATATATATATATAATATATATATATATATATATACAGTATATATATATATATATATATATATATATATATATATATATATATTTATACTGTATATATATATATATATATATATACTGTATAATTGTATATATATATATATATATTTATATATATATATATATATATATATTTCAATTCATACGTGAACTCATCTAGGCCTTTCTCTCTCTCTCTCTCTCATGTAGGTATCTCTCTATCTATCTTGATGTTACCTCTTCCTCATACTCCTTAATCTGATACCATCTCAATAATCTTCACTCTCCATTCTGCCTCCTCCTCCTCCTCCTCCCTACTTTCAGGAGAGAGAGGGGCAGGTTCCATCCTTCACAGAGTAGACCACTTCTTTCGTTCACCAGTCAGGTCGCCCTCAATACAATTCACCTTTGCTTGAGTTGGACAAAAACAAGAACAACAACAACTACTTTTACAACAACAATTACAACAACACCACCAACCAAAACAGCAATGGATATGTTAGACTTTGAGCGAATATAGTCCGAGTGCGGACGAAATTACAGGAGAACACGATGAATTTATTAATCTCTCGTTTTCCCTCCTCACCCTCAGATTACTATTGACGGTAATCTCAGAGCCCATTCTTCCCTTACCTTCCATTGAGCACCTTCTGACCGTGATTAGTGACGGGGACAACATTACAAACCTATTAAACCTCAATGGAATATTGCTTCCTCCTTCCTACCTCTCTTTTTTCCTACCCACTCTCTTCCATCCTTCCTCCCTTCCTTTTTTTAATTCCTTCCCTCCTCTCTTCCTTGTTCCCTTCCTTCCTTCGTTTCCTCCCACCTTCCTTTCGTTCCTTCCTGCCCTCCTACTCTCCTTCCTCCTTTACATATACTTCCTTCTTATATTGTTCTTCATTTTTGCTTTCCTTCCGATCTGCCCCATCCCTTTCGTTCCTACTATATTGTCTATTCTTCCTATCTTTACTTCCACCCTTCGCTTCCTTCCCCCCTTTCTTCCTTGCTTCCTTTCTCCCTTGTCTTCTTCCCTCCTTTTTACCTGATCTCCCTCCCCTCCATCCTTCCTTCTTCTACTTTCTTCTTCTTCCCTTCCTTATCATCTCCCCTTCTCCCCTCTCCTGTCTTCCTCCCTCCTCCTTCCCCCCTTTCTTCTTCCTTCCATTCCTCCCCATCTTTAGTCTCTCCTGAGCCACTGAGTGATTTTTGACGTGCAGGTAAACATTATAAATACCATAAAATCTCCATGAAAATATTTAGAACCCTTAATTTATAGAATGTTGAGCGGTAATTGAAAAGTAAACAACATGGATAAAAAACACCATCTGAGGAAGAGCACTTTATTGACAACGTTTTTTTCAGATAGCTTCATCAAGACCTGATGAAGCTATCTGCGAAACGTTGTCAATACAGTGTTCTTCCTCAGATGGTGTTTCTTATCCACTTAATTTATAGTTAGGTAAAGAAAGGCAAGACCATCTCATCCGACATCTTTCTTTATATCCTTCCGTCCTTCCCTCCCTAATGCCCCTTCTTTCCTCCCTTCTTTACCATCCATCCTTCCTTCCTTTATTACATCCCCTTCCTTCCTTATCTTCTCTCCTTCCTTCCTCCTCCCTCCCACCTTTTTACTTCCGCCTGAGCCACTTACCCGTGATCTTTGACATGCAGGCAACCATTATAATAACCACTAGCAGGGGTACCCGGCGTTGCCCGGGTAATCACCATAATCACCATCACTACTACCACCACTACTACTACCATAACCACCATCATCACCACAATCATCACAATACTACTACTACCATAATCACTGGCCTCGACCTCCCTGTGCCTCATTTAACGGCGACCTCGATTTCGGCCGCTAAATTACCTCCTATTTTGGATCTGACCTCATCCGTAGCCCCATTTTGGGGGGCTGCGAACAACTTTCGTTCCATACCCCTTTTCGATCGGAGGCCTCCTTCTGCCCCAAACGACATTTTTTTTTTTCATTTTTTTTTTTCAATTTCGGCCTCGAAACGACCTCCGATCGTGGCCTCGCCCCCTCTATGTCCTGACCCAGGTCAATTGACACCCACATGCAAAGTTTCAGCTCCTTAGGTCCAAAACTGCGGCCGCCTATTAAGAACACACACACAGACAACCGAAAATATTATATAGATAAAACCTCCACTTAATACTTACGATACATAATTTAAAGTTCGGTAAAGGTGGGTCAGTTTTAAACACTTGACACACACTTGAAACACTTTAAACACTTTAAACACTTTAATATTATCATGGCACATTTGAGAACAACAGAAAAAAGTAATATAATATAAATTTACAGGCAAGCCTTTGCACTAGACATATCGAAAGCCTTCGATAGAGTCTGGCACAAATCTTTTATGTCTAACCTAGCCTCCTTCGGTTTCTATCCCTCCATCTGTGCCTTTGTCTCTAATTTCCTTTCTGGCCGTTCCATAGCCGCGGTTGTGGACGGCCATCGTTCACTTCCTCACCCTATAAACTCCGGTGTTCCTCAGGGCTCTGTCCTATCTCCTATTCTCTTTCTAATGTTTATAAATTATCTCCTCAACTGTACCTTAATTCCCATCCATCATACGCAGACGACTCAACCTTACACTACTCCATTAGTTTTTCAGAACGCCCCAGCCAGCAATCCCTCAACGACAAACGTAATGAAGCCATAGAACTCTTAAATTCTGATCTAAATACTATCTCCAATTGGGGCAGAGAAATCCTTGTTACCTTTAATGCTTCCAAAACCCAATTTCTCCATCTATCTACCCGTCAGGATCTCCCAGCGGACTATCCCTTATTCTTCAACAATACAAAAATCAACCCTTCATCTTCTCTCAATATACTTGGTGTCCCTTTTTCTTCTGCTCTCATTTGGAAGGACCATATTACCAGTCTTGCTAAAGGGTGGTTCACACATAGCCGAGTCGGTGCGCGAGTCCAACACGAGTGGTGAAATTTTGCTATTCGGCAATGACTCGCCGAAACTCCTCAACACTTGTGTTTGACTCGTGTATACTCTTTGTTTACTCGACACACTCGTGGGTACTCGCCACGGGGTCCAAAAATGTCATGTATGCATGAAATTTGTGGGCCACGTGGCGAGTACCCACGATTGTGGCCTACATACGTGTAGATTTGTGTACATACGTGTTAACTCGTGGTGAACTCTGAATAACTCTTCATTATTCGTGTTAACTCGTGTTGACTCGTGTAAACCCGTGTAACACACTTTGCTGATTCGTCGCTTGCTTTTCGTTATCATTTCGACGTTGTATTTTGTATGTCAAAATCAAATGTATGTGACTCCAGGTGTTGTTTTGCATCCAATTAATATTTATAGTTACTTTATTCACATAAAATAATAAGTTTAATTTACAATTTTCCTTTACTCAAGTTTTAAATGACTTGTTAACAGAGAAACAAATAAACAATATGAATTAAATACTTTTTGGAAGAATAGATAAAATAATTATGATGATTAAGCAATTTGTGGGATACCGTGGGAAAAATAAAATAAAAAAATCTATCAAACGTAAATCATCAGTCTCCGAAGCTCGGGCCTCGCACAGCAAGACGGAGGGGAGGGTTGAAATATTTTGTAGACTATCTTATTTATTGTTTATCTATGTGCTGGAAGGATATTATATTTTTCAATTCCATCGCATTAGAAATGATTCCAAGATTACAAAAAGTCCAAATATGACATAGTTATGTTAATGTATAAGGGAGTTACGTAGATGCTTTAGAGAGATAGATAGATATAAAGAGAGTTGCAGAGGGGGAAGTGAGGGATAAACACAAAGTATTATGAGACAGACGGACTTAATTGGTTCTGAAAACACAAAGGAGTCATTTGTATTGACTCTTTTTCATGTTATTATTTGTGTGTTAGAAGGGTAATATTATTTTCAATTCCATCATTAGAAATGATTCATAGATTAAAAAAATATCAAATAAGACATAGTTATATATATGTAGGGAGATAGATGCATTAAATAGACAGAAAAAACAAAAAACAACAAGTTTTCTCAATTTCTCTGGTGAGCATTACTCAAATATATGAGACAAATATAAATAAAATCATAGTAATGAATATTATCGCTGAAATAAATATAGAAAATAAATAAACATGTACGAGGATTGTTAATATTGACACTCGTGTTGACCCGTGTTACACTTGTGTTGATCCGTGTTACACTCGTTTTGACCCGTGTTACACTCCTGTTGATCCGTGTTACACTCGTTGTGACTCGTACCTACTCTTTGTTTACGTGCCCTGGAATTTGACCGTTATTTTTCAAATTTTTGACACTCGTCTTGGGTTCGTGTTACACTCGTTTTGACTCTCAGTTACTCTACAGACTCTTGCATGAACACGTGTTGACTCGTATTGACTCGAGTTAACTCGTGTTACATTCTCGTTGACTCGGGATCAATTGCTACTCTCGGCAGAATCGGCCTCCAGCGACGGCGATAATCGACGAGTGTGACTCGTGTTGGACTCGCGCACCGACTCGGCTATGTGTGAACCACGCTTAAGGCAGCCTCCCAGAAGCTGGGTGTGCTCAACCGCCTTAAGGGGTTCTTTTCCCCTGCACAGCTTCTTGCTCTGTACAGGGGCATAGTGCACCCTTGTATTGAGTATTGTTCACATGTGGGGGGAGGTTCCTCTCACACCGCTCTCCTAGACAAATTTGAAAGGAAGGCCTTTCGTATCATTAACTCCCGTCCACTCACCAACTCTGCAATCTTTCTCTCTCCGCCGCAATGTTGCATCTCTATCGCTATTCTATCGCTACTATAATAATCAGTGTTCCTCAGAGTTTCCCAGTGTATACCACCTCCTTTACGTAGGTACCCGTCTTGCAACTCAATCCCACCCCTACTCTGTGCAACTCTCCAACCCAAGAGTGAAACGTTACTCTCAAACTTTCTTCTACTCAACAGCTGAGCTCTGGAACTCTCTCCCAGAGTCAGTTTTTCCCTCTTCCTATGACTTAAATTGCTTCAAACTCCGTGTGTCCAGGCATTTTGGCTCGAACGTCCCTTGATTTTGGCCCTGTCACTCTTTCAACTATGGGGGAGGCACTCGCTATAGGCAGTTCTGCCTTTTGCCTCCCTCAATCACATAGAAAAAATAAAAAATAAATAAGGCAGTAGACTAAACGTTTGATTTTGGTGGAAATTGGTGGAAAGTAGGTTATGTTAATCATCTACACTCTAGTCCATGAGTAAATGTGAGTGAAGTGACTGAGGGGGAAATACATTGTGGACAAAAGGATCATCAGTTTCTATTGTTCCTGGTTCCCGCGGGTTAATGTTCCTCCCTTCCTACTCATCTTTTTGTTCTTCCTGTCTACCTTTCTTTTCTTCCAGTCTTCCTTCCTTCTCTCTTTATTTTACCTTCCTTCCTGCATTTCCTTCCCATACCTCTTCCTCTCCCTTCCCTTTATAGTTCCTCCTTTTCTTCTCTTACTTCTTCACTTCCTCCCATCCCTTACTTCTTATTTCCTCTTCTTCTTTCTTCTTTCCCTTCATTCTTCTTCTTCTCCTTACCTTACTTCTTCATTCCTTCACTTCTTTACTTCTTTCCCTTTCTTTACCCTTCACCTCCCTTGCTTCCCATCCCCCTTAGTAGATTACGGTGGAGACAAATGGTATTACCAATATATTTCTATGGAGGGTAAAATCGACGACACAACTGTATATATATATATATACCCGGTATATATATATAAATACATAAATTATAGGTTTGAGTCCCGGAGGGAAGAATAAAAACCTAATATTTAGTAGTGGCCCCGAAATCATTGACGATATGCCTATTAGTATTATAGTCCCCTTTCAAGCGCCCGCGGTTCGCATGTTTGAAACACCTGCCGCGGGGAGAAAGAGTCCTACATCATAAGTGCAACGCTTATTCTCTTATGGAATCTTCTAATATTGGGTACTCACTACGAAAACACTTTGTATAAAATAAAAAAGAATTATATTAATGCTTTCCATCACATGGATGTCTTATGTGGATTCTAGCCCAGACTCTGCTCCAAGCGACGCCATACTTCCTTCAATGACATATCAAGACTAACTCAAGACATCAAACGAATGGGAAGGGGATGGAAGGGAGGGCCCTACATCGTCAATGATTTCGGGGCCACTACTAAATATTAGGTTTCCATTCTTCCCTCCGGGACTCAAACCTATAATTTACTAGTGGCCCCTCCATCATTGACGATATGCCTGATATCACAAGACTGGAGGGGGACATTCGTGACAATATCAAAACCACTAACAAATACCATAGGTAGAGACAAAAAACCATATAACAAACTTAAGTTTTTATTGCTTACATACAATAACAGTAAAAAATGGACAGAAAGCAGTGCGTTACTTTGAAGAATATCTGCTTGTACATGACCGACTAGGTACATTTGATAGAATATCACATTGAGATTCATAACATTGTTTTCCAGGAACATTCTTGTATTCCTGTTCAACTTTTTAAAGGCACACATAAATAATTTGATTATATAATTATCATGTCCTTAAAACAAATAATTTGTACATTCTATATAATTTGTCCACTTATACTTAATACCTTATAGTTGTAACTATGATAGATATTATACAAATACAAATATTCTGAGCTGTATCCCCAGCTCGACTTATTAAGTATCACAGCTCGTGATCTTATCACATAGTCCGGCGGAGAGTCTCAAGGGGTCTTTAGGCTTACTTGTACCCCCCCCCCCCCACACACTCCTTTTCTACCCTTAAGATTGAACTTAATTTTAGTAGCACATAGACTAACTAGACCCGCTGACGTAATGCCAGACAGGTAAGTTTCGGCTTATCTAGAGCCACAGACAGGTACCGCGTCAGGAAAGTATTAATGGAAGCCCATAAAATAGTATTAGCTATGTCATCAATTGAATAATTTTATACAATTCTTAGAGAGACAGCCCACTTTCTGATGTCATGGGCTCTGCCCACTACACCGGGATTACTTTCACGAATTACGTCTATGAGTAAGGAAGCTAATTTTCTACTTGTGACGCGAGTACCTGTGTTATTGACCCATAAGGCTCCTTGTTGTTGGGGCTGTGACACCCTCATAAATTTGATTAATGCCTGCACCGGGCACAAAATATAATGCGTGTGCCCGTGTTTAAGTGCCGGGATCGTAAAATCAGAAAAAACATGATCATAGTGCTCATTCTTTGCTACGAACGTGGGAAAAGGTGTAACTTGTTTCATTAAGTCTCCCAAACCTGAGGCAATTAGGTTCGTTGCTCATCGCCGTCAGCTCATATACTCTGTTTCCTGTAGCCAAAGCCATAAGGAACACAGCCTTCTTTACTAATGAGTCAAAATCCGGTGCATGGTTATACTTGTGCGAATGACGTGGTGGTGGGCAAGGTCTGAAACATGCCCTTATGAACCTTTTCTCCTCCGCCTGCGGTATGGATAGACCTGTAAGGTCGTAAAAAGGGGGTTCTAATGGCAGACAAGTGGTTCTTTAGCGTAACTACAGAAAGGCGTTTTTTGTTCAAACAATGAGGCTAAGTACCAAAGCAACTGATGCATCTGTTTGCGCCGTCTCTACTATCCAGGTTGTGAACGTTTTCCAATAAACTTGGTATTATCTCCTGGTAGACATAGTATACTGATTAAGAACTTTATTAGTGACTCTCTCTCCCTACGGAATTAACTATTTGGCATTTTGAATATCCAGAAGGCGAAAGTCATCGAGGACACTAGGTTGCCAATTGTCTCCAAGTGGAGGCACGAGACCGGGAGCGACACCGGGTTCTCGCACCACATTTTCAATTGGTGGTACCACACCTGAGCCGGCCCAAAAGGCGCGATCATCGAGACTAGGCCCCGGTAACCCCGTAGTTTGTGAACTACTGGACACCTGAGTGAAGCGTCTGGAGGCGGAAAAGATAGATGTAATTCCACTTGTTCCATTCCTCCGACAATGCGTCTGGACCCCCCGCCGAAGTTACTTCCCAGCGGGTTAGGTAGAGAGGGAGTCTTGTGGGTCCCCTCGGATGCGAATAGATCCACTTGTGGATGGTATGGCTCTGCAATCATCTGGTTGAAGATGTTTTGCGTGATTGCCCATTCTCCTGTGGTGCTCTGTCGCCGGGACAGAGTGTCTGCCCAGACGTTCGCTGCGCCCGGGAGGCAAGATGCATGAAGATGAATGCTCAGCGTTTCGGCTAGAACAAACATCTTTTCTGACAATTCTAGCAATTACCGAGACTTCGCTGACCCTTGCTTTTGAATGCAGTGTACCGCGTTCAAATTGTCTAATTGAAAAACTATTGATTCCCCCCCGTAAGGAAGAGCCGTGAGATTAAAGGAAAAACCAAAGGGACTAGGAGCTCTTGTTGGTTGATATGAAAGTTCTCGGCTTGGGACTAAGGACCTTGACCCTGGTGGCCTAGGCTCTACTGATATCCCCAGCTTATTGTCTCTAAAGCATCTGTGTCTACCCATACCGTTGGTGGGAGAGAAACCCATGTCATTATTGAGTGCAATGCTTCCCTTCTCACCCAGACCGACAGTAAGTTGTGAATTAATGGAGGAATGTTTTACATTTTTTCGCCGGCAATAGCGGATTTTTTTTTTTAGTTTCCTTCAAGATTAATCTATTTACTTTCAACCGGCCCAACTACACAGTTAACTCCAGTTGAGAGAGCCGACCAGGGACCCCCAAGTCCTTCTCGTCGTGTTCAGATTGTGAAGAAAACAAACTATTTCTCGCGAAATCTGTTGCGGTTATCCACAGTCTGATTGAGAGTAAGGTTGGCTGTGTCCCAGCCCAGCCCTATCCACTGAATTACCCGTGTGGGAACAAGATGCGACTTTGCCAAGTTGACCTTGAACCCTAGGGAAAAAACATAATTTATGATGTGATGACATGGATATTGCATAAACTCTCTGACTCCGCAACTACTAGCCAGTCGTCTAGGTATCACAACCCTTTGATTCCTTGATTTACCCTTGGCCTAGGGGTCTGCTGGACTAATTTTGTGAATATTCCTGGTGCCCGGTATCCCCAAACTGGTATTAAGTAAAGACATAAATATATTGATTGATCCTCAAGGCAAGGGATTTTATGTCTTGAAGGTACCTGCTCACCGGCAGCTCCCCGGTCTAGCGAGCACTTCCGGCTTTATGGCGGAACAAGTTGCTTGACTTTACTGAGAGCGTCTTGAAGGGTGAAATTTCGCTGACCATGAGATCTCAGACACGTTAGAGTTACTACTGGTCGTATCTGAATACTATCCCTCTTTGGCCCTCGATAAGTCTGGACGAGACAACATGGCAAGTTGGATCGGCCGGGACAATGACATGTTTTTTGGGGAACCTCGCCTGAACTAGCGACTCCACCTCTAAAGAAACATGATTGACTTTTAGCCTGACGTAAACGAGGTCGCCGGAGCCACCATCAGGTGCGGCCCTTGTGCCATTGTCCCTGCCCACGTCTGCCGGGGCCTTAGCCTGGTGACAACCGTAGAGACCCCTAGTACTGGACTGGGTCTGTCCTACGGAACTGCCCTCGGATCCACTCACCTACAAAAGGCCCCGGGAGAGAGAGAGGCTTTTATGGAATCATAAGGTTGGTGTTGATAGGGATAAATGGCTGCCTAGTATTGGTCGATGTCGCTCCCTAACCTGAAAGTATGGTAACCTATCTCAATTGTTCAGTTATGCAGCTATTAACAATTTTTCCAGCATATGGTGAACTGCCTGCCTAGTCTCAGTGTTAATAACTGAAGCTGTCAACACAGGTGAGAGGATTACCCAGTGGTAGATATTCCCAGGCAACCCTCTCACCATGAACAGTCTCAGGTGTTGCCGAGCGCGAACAGCTTCCAACAAGGCTATTCGAATGTCGCCGATGGATCTAACCGGGTGGGGGAGCAGAAGTCGTTGGAACAAGACTATCGTCTCACTAATACCTTGATCTGCTTTAGAGTCTACTGGTTTAACGATGGACTGGGCAGTTTGGCGACTGAGTAAAAATTGTGAAAACAGTTTACAAGCATTATTTCGCAATTTAAAATCTGTATGGAGGTCAGTCAAAGGAGGAGTATTGAAAGGATCCTGGAAGTCCCGTTGTGATAACTGAGGGGACGAAAGGAATTAAACACCTCCGGCTTGAGTACTCATTACGTCGACCTCAAGATGGTTGGAAAGAGGGATAGGCTGGGAGGGCTGTGACGTTAATGTTATAGCAAACTGTTGCGCATCTTTCTCCCAGTCCACCCATGGACCAAAACCTACCTGCCCCAGGAGCACTTCCTGACTGCTCGACGGAAAGCGTGCCGGAGTTGTAACCAATCCCGGTTCCTGTCCCTTGAGTGAGTCATAACCGTGTACGCCGTAAGGCCGGGAGCAGTCCGGACAATTTAGCTCTGCTGGGGAAGGTGGTACAAGCTGGGAAGGTACATATACAAAATATTCATAATTCCAGACATTAGGAATAGCCTTGATTGGTACCTTTAAAAGTCTACCTTGTGCGTCTTTAACTCGGAACTCCCTATTCTTACTTGTCTCGATTACCCACTCACCAGGGACTGGGATCTCCCCTGCAATGGATTTGTGCACCACCTGATTTGGTCGTTAAAACTGGGAACCAAAAACAATCTGACTCCGGCAAACCGGGAACACAGGCCATAGCCTGTAACTGTTTATCTAAAGAAAGGGGGTAGAAGTCTGCATTGGTACAAGCATAGGTAGATGTCCGAGCGGCGGGTACCGTAGTGTCACTCGCCGGGGAACATGAGTTAGTTACGTTAACCGGGGAACAAGCCGAAGTTGGTAGACACTAAGTTTGGATGGGTTTAGCGGTAGCACAGAGGTACTCGGGGGAGCTCCCAGCGTAGCTGTGGGAGTATTTCGAGACTTCTTAGGAACATAGCACTGATTCTAAACCTTATGTAATATGTTATCAAGATGTTTGGCCGTGATACATTTACTATGGGCTCTCTTTGGAGATTTAGTTCGTACCTTCTCCACATTCCCTGTGTCCCTGCAGCGCCGAGGATTGTCCTACTTCCCCCGGCGCTCCCATTACTCTCATTGTTTCTGGTTTCGGTCTGAGCTTATGACGCTCTTCTATACTGGGTTCTGATTGACTAGGTTCTGGGGTTCTACCCCTAGAGGAGCCGAGCTTACACGGTGCTTGAGATTCCGGTAAACCTTGACCTACTATTGACCCTTCAACGGTGTCGTCCTCACCTGCCGCGGAAGTGCGGTAATGTTCTGGGAGCGCCTTTGGCGAAACTATGCGTTTATCCTTTGATAAAGGAAAATCAACTTTAGGAAACACCATTTGCGCCTTTTGTTGGTTCACACCTACCTTAGACCCTTCCTTGAGATCAGACTCAATCCCCCTCGCTCCTGCCTGGGAGCTGCCTGGGAGGAACTCTGGCACGTCAGAGGCAGACACTGAGGGGAGCGGCCGTGACCCCAGCTTACACTGGTGCCGCGACTGTTTCTCGTCCGAGTGGGCACTGGCATGCACCTCCGCTGTGACCAGATGGGTAGAGATCGCCGAGTCACACTTCTGTCTCTTGGGAGGCCGCGTAGTCTGGGCTGGCAACTGCCTAGACTGCCGCCGGGGTGATCTGGACCGGGACCTAGGTTGGCCTCTCGGGTACAACGAGCGTGTCCTCTTGAGGCGGGTGGGGGGGGGGGGGGGTTACCTCATTTGAATCAGTGTCGCTACTCTGAGCTAATTCCTATACAAGACATTGTGTTTTCGCTGTACTGATAGAAGATGACTTTGCTACAGAGGAATCAATATCCGAAGAGTAGAACAGGAGTTGCTGTAAAAGATCTGCGTCATCGTAGATTATTTCTACATTCGCCACTCTCTTGGCATAGGAGGTAAAATTATTATCAATTATTATTATTATTATATGTGATGCCGAAGTCTCCAACCAGGGTGCAGAAACACCAGCAAGATGAATCCACACAAAACACCAGGAAGCACTGGAGAGAGACTACGGCATCTTTAGGGGAAAAAAACAAAAAAAAACATATATATACTGTACTGTATATTTACATATATTAAACACAGATAAAATAAATAATAAAATATTATGCAGTGGAGGATATCAAATATAAAAATAAAACAATCAAATAGAATAAAATAAGTTTAAAAATTAGAATTAATGCTGTAAACAAGCATTAACTCTAGGCTTAAAGATGGAGATATGAGCTGAATTGACTAGGTCATTTGGCAACTTATTCTACAAGTCAACCATGGCCGGCACAAAACACCGTGAAAACTGTGTAGTAGAAAAATTAACACGGCTCATGGCAAGATCATTAAGGTTGCTTGTGAATCTAGTTGCACGAGTCCGGACATAGGGCCCTGGCAGAACCCCTATGTAAGGGATGCTGAGGGTTGTTAAAAACTTCAAATAAAAGACTAAGGGCACCAACTTTACGTCGATGACACAGATCAAGAGACAAATGAGGTAGAATAAAACTGATAGAATTTAGTGACCTGTCAAGCAACTTGAGATGGCAGTCAGCTGCTGACAACCAGACAGGTGAGCAGTACTCGAATTGTGGCAAAATAAAAGCATAAAAAGACTTGATAACTGTGGCGTCACATGCAAATGTTTTATAACACTTGCAAAGCAGACCAATTTTTTGGGAAAGAACGAATATTCTTTCCAAAGTAAGTTTGGGATCCAGAGTAACTTCTAGCAAACACAGAGTATCCACATTCTCAATTTGCTCGCCAGAAACTTGTAGATAAAGATGGGGAGGATCCAAGGTACGAGATCAGCTGATGATAATGGAGTGTGTTTTGCTAGCATTAAGTTTCATACCCCAAAGTTCACACCATGATGTAATTTTGGCAAAGTCGCTATTCAGAGCAGTAGCAATTTTGTGTCGATCAACTGGTGATGGAATTGACGCATATAAAGTTGTATCATCGGCATAGGAGATTAGTTTATTTTCAAGCTCGGAACACAGGTCAGCAGTAAAAATAATAAAAAGCAAAGGCCCAAGGACACTGCCTCATGGAACGCCAGAAACAACAGTCACAGAAGGTGAATGACACCCATCAATGACCACAGACAGAGATCTTTTCGTCAAAAAATCTGCAAAGATCCTTAAAAAATTGCCACCAATACCAATGAGCTGTAACTTATACAGAAGTGCTCTATGGTTGACTAAGTCAAAAGCAGAAATAAAGTCAATAGCCACGACACGAGACTCATGTCCCTGGTCCAATGAAGATTGCAAGTCATGGGTGAGTGTCAGAAGCGCATCACATGTACCCAGTCCCTTATGAAAACCAAATTGTGAGTTTGGTATCAAATTATGACTATTACAATAAGAGGAAAGGTGTCTGGACAAAAGCCTTTCATAGAGCTTGGATAGGATAAGCGTAATGGAGATAGGGCGATAGTCGTAAGGAGATGATGAGGCAGTATTTCCCTTTGTAATAGGACTGATACTAGCCTTACGCCAGTAATGTCGATCAGTTCCACCAGGCACGAAAGATCTTGCTTACTAACCCATTCTGCAAAAAGATCTGAGCACACCGGACACTTCTGGGACGTCCATAGGAACTTAGACCTATCTAAGCACTTGACACATTTTATACAGAGTTTGTGTGCAATGACCGGTACTAGTGAGCAAGTGGGTGTGGCACAAATAATGGTAACTGAAACCCCCCTCCCGCCGGGATCGGTTCCTTCCTCTGCTGACCTGTGTTGCTCAAGATGTGTTGTGATCTGGAAATACAAATTTCCAGGAATCAATGCTCATAAGGATAACCTGAGAGGTTTACACATCCTAACACCCCAAATACGCCGGAAAATTAGCTATAGCTCAACCGCTACTCTAACCTTTGAAGGTTTCTTCGTCGACTGAACTGCTTACCTGTGACAAGTGTCATAGGCCCAAGATAACCTCGTCAATTAACTATCTGATCGTCTATTTGTATTAGCGAGATAGGTAAAGACCACATTGGACTGTTTCGCCGGGCGTTAAAAGTCATGATGCGTGAGGCTAACGGTCTGGGCGAGTTCACTCGGCCAGGCCGAGACACTACCTTTAGGAATTATAATTTCCGCCGGGAGTCAAGTGGTACAGCACACCATGCCGGGTCATCTGTCTAAATCCATTCTCGCCTGCAAGACGAGAATCCGGCATCAATACACAGAAAGATCTCCGGGAGGAAAAAAACAAACTTTTCAGAGGTACTGACTTATATGGGAAAGTCAGCTACCTCTAAAAAACCCACCAAACAGTCAGAACGTCTCCTGACTCCCTGTTAACATGAACATAACACCACATGAAAATGAGAGACACATCTTAGGGCTAAATATAGTATAATTTAACATTAAATAAATACCCCTAGCCTTTTAAGAATACCCCTACTGACGCTGGCCACGAGGCTCATAGTAATCATACTCTTGGATCTGTTACTCTTACCTCCAGAAGACACAGCTGCAGCACAAGGAGAAGGACCCATGGAGAGGGCCAACGCAGACACGGACCCTGGAAAGCTCTACACCACGTGTGACAACTCTTGGACCAGAGCGACTGCTATCAAAACAATAATGCAACTGCCTCATAGAGACGGCCTGAAGCATAATCCTGCAGATATAGTAGCCTCCTAACTAGTAGGTAAAAGCAAAAACTAAGGCGCAGCAAAACAAAAACAAACACACGAGGCGCGGACCCTGGGAGACTGATATGGCGCCTCTACAATAATACCCTAATTTAACACTCTCCTGCGGGCATACAAATGGGGCAGCCTGTTCTAGCTAATCTAAACCTGTTGTATTACAACTCAGATATATACAAATGAGCAAGGACTCACTAGAGTTGATCGAACGAATAATTAAGCGGAGCACAGGCTGCGCACATCTATCCGGGATGCGCGCCGGGAGAAGAAGGAAGTATGGCGTCGCTTGGAGCAGCGTCTGGGCTAGAATCCACATAAGACATCCATGTGATGGAAAGCATTACTAAAACAAGTCTTAAGTAAATTTGTATTTTTTATTTTTTACACAGTTTTTTCCTAGTGAGCACCCAATCATAAGACGATTCCATAAGAGAATTAGCGTTGCACTTATAATGTAGGACTCTTTCTCCCCGCGGCGAGTGTTTCAAGCATGCGAACCGCCGGCGCTTGGAAGGGGACTATTATACTAATAGGCATATCGTCAATGATGGAGGGGCCACTAATAAATATATATATATATATATATATATATATATATATATATATATGATCTTTTTTCTTCTTTTTCTATGTTATTTATTTATTTTTTCTCATTATTGTTTTCATTTTTTTTTAATTGGCGAATTTGTACTCAAGGGGATTTCCCATCTGTTGAAGACCCCGAACACTGTGTTCAACGGAGTTCTGTATATTTCAAATGTCAAAAATCATGAACCGTCCAAGATGACCTACGTATGCTAACCTACGTGTACCTAAGAACTAGTGCGAAACCCTAAGAACAGGTATGGAGGATCACGATGTGCTACAAAATGATGCACTAGAATACTATACAAAAAGTGGAGTGTCACTTTCAGAGGTATATTATGGATTGGCAGTGTACCTCGTGTTAACCAAGGAGAACAAGAAGAAACACCAAAGATGGAGAGCATATTGGACCAAGCCTTGGCTACTTCGAGAAGAGCAGTAGTTATGCAAATATTGTGTTTCTTTTTATGCAACAAATGTCAGAAGGGAATGGTCTGCCAATAAATATTTGCGCAACATTTAGAGGGCCATAATATATATTAACAAATAAATGCTTCTAACAACATGATTCATAAAATAAATCAACATATAATTATGTAAACAAAGATAAATTATCCAACGATACATGATATTAACTTAACTTTCACAGATCCTTTTTAAGCTGCATACAATTGTCGAAATATAGCGGTTTCGTTTCCAGTTTTTCTGATAGAATTAATAAGATATGTACGAACATTGAGCCATTTTGTGTGCTTCGTATTTCATATTGGCCCCAGCCTACATTTGCGCTAACAAAATTGCGCTGTGAAACATTAAGATGCGTCAAGATGCGCTACCGAATTCCTAAGATAAAAGATGGGCTACTATTGCCTACGATGCACGTTAAGAACCACTTACCGAACGCCTACAAAAAGCTCCAAAATCGGCAGCTGCACCGAAATGTTCACGCATGTGTAAACATTTTGTGCCATTACCCGACCCATCACGGTTCACTAAGATACTGTGCGACATTGTGACCATGAACACCGCATCGGGACATGTCAGCGCATAATTCTTAAAGGTGGGAAAAACCCTTTAGTCTCTTCTATATTTCGAGCTGATTGGCTGACGGTACTATGAAATATATTCCTGGTGTTTGTTTGTGTTATTTGGACACAGTACCAACCACCAATCAGGTCTTTTCAGCTGAAAATATGTGAAATAGCCAGCGAACGAAAGGACCTATTAATCCCCGGTCTCCCTTCGTTCCTTCCTCTAGATTAATGTTGTCGATAATCACTGTCCCTTGCCTTCCCTTCTAAGCCGATTACAATGACGCTGTGTATCTTAGAAAATATAGTATGTTGGTTGTATCATAAGTAGATTTTATTTAGATTTCCAACCCATCTTATCTTACCTTAGGCTAAAGTAACCTATCTAATTATGAATTAACGTAACCTATCATATTTTGAGATACCAGTACTAACCTAATCCTAGACTAACCTTACCTAACCGAACCAAAAATTAACTTTAAATTCACCTGACCTAAACTAAACTAATCAGACCAAACTAACTAACATAACCCCAATAAACAATTTTACGTTGTTACAACGTCATATAAAAGTGTAGTCACAACTTGACAACTTACGAAAATAACGTTGTATTTACGTAAATGCGTGAACAACCACAAAAGTCGCATTACCATAACACAGAATGTTGTAAAATAATGTAAATAGACCATAATTTCACCAACTACTACAATGTATATTTCTATGTTGTCATAACCCTCCAATTACCAAGATATACAACTTAACAATATTACGAAAAATACGTTGTATTCACGTAAATGCGTGAACAACCATAAAGGTCGCCGGACCATAATACAGAATGTTGTAGTATGACGCAACTAGACCAAAATATAAAAAACTACTTCAATGTATTCTACTATGTTGTCAAAACCTTCGAAATGCCTCTAGTTATACAACCTGACAGCATTACGATAACTAGTTGTGTACCCATATGTCAAAATTGTGACCTCCATACCGCTTAGACCTCCTATAGCAAGCTAATGATATTGTTGCTCCAGACACTATCTACAACCCTCAACACAATCCACTATTAATATAACGAGTACCTGGTGTACCATAGCCGGTACAGTGTACCCCTATGTCAATATTGTGACCTCCATACCGGTCAGACCTCATAAAGCAAGCTACTGACATTGTGGCTCCAGACAGTATCTTCAACCCTCAAGTCAATCCACTATTAATATAACGAATACCTGGTGTACCATAGCCGGTACAGTGTACCCCTATGTCAATATTGTGACCTCCATACCAGTCAGACCTCATATAGCAAACTAATGATATTGTGGCTCCAGACACTATCTACAACCATCAACACAATCCACTATTAATATAACGAGTACCTGGTGTACCAAAGCCGGTACAGTGTACCCCTATGTCAATATTGTGACCTCCATACCGGTCAGACCTCATATAGAAAGCTAATGATATTGTGGATCCACACACAATCTACAACCCTTAACACAATCCACTATTAATGTAACGAGTACCTGGTGTACCATATCCGGTACAGTGTACCCCTATGTCAATATTGTGATCTCCATACCGGTCAGAACTCATATAGCAAGCTAATGATATTGTGGATCCACACACTATCTACAACCCTCAACACAATCCAAAATTAATATAATGAGTACCTGGTGTACCATATCCGTACAGTGTACCCCACTAGGCTCACCCGATCCAATATGTGTGTGTGTTTCTGTATACATTTTTTTAACAGGCAACAAAGGGAAAAACTTATATTGAATTAAATGATAATTGATTCCATTTTCGTTCTTTTCCAGACGCCCCCGAGCCTCCAACTATCATCGGGTACCGTACGGGTGAGGTACTGACGGAGGGAGAGAGGCGGGTGTTGACATGTCTGGTGGTAGGTGGCAACCCTCGGCCCTGGGTTACCTGGTACCGTCATGGCCGACCACTCAACACAGCCTTCAGGTAACTTGTGGTGTGTTATGTTGGGAGAGAGGCGGGTGTTGACATGTCTGGTGGTAGGTGGCTACCCTCGGCCCTGGGTTACCTGGTACCGTCATGGCCGACCACTCAACACAGCCTTCAGGTAACTTGTGGTGTGTTATGTTGGGAGAGAGGCGGGTGTTGACATGTCTGGTGGTAGGTGGCAACCCTCGGCCCTGGGTTACCTGGTACCGTCATGGCCAACCACTCAACACAGCCTTCAGGTAATTTGTGGTGTGTTATGTTGGGAGAGAGGTGGGTGTTGACATGTTTGGTGGTAGGTGACAACCCTCGGCCCTGGGTTACCTGGTACCGTCATGGCCGACCACTCAACACAGCCTTCAGGTAACTTGTGGTGTGTTATGTTGGGAGAGAGGCGGGTGTTGACATGTCTGGTGGTAGGTGGCAACCCTCGGCCCTGGGTTACCTGGTACCGTCATGGCCGACCATTCAACACAGCCTTCAGGTAACTTGTGGTGTGTTATGTTGGGAGAGAGGCGGGTGTTGACATGTCTGGTGGTAGGTGGCAAGCCTCGGCCCTGGGTTACCTGGTACCGTCATGGCCGACCACTCAACACAGCCTTCAGGTAACTTGTGGTGTGTTATGTTGGGAGAGAGGCGGGTGTTGACATGTCTATTGGTAGGTGGCAACCCTCGGCCCTGGGTTACCTGGTACCGTCATGGCCGACCACTCAACGCAGCCTTCTAGTAACTTGTGGTGTGTTATGTTGGGAGAGAGGCGGGTGTTGACATGTCTGGTGGTAGGTGGCAACTCTCGGCCCTGGGTTACCTGGTACCGCCATGGCAGACCCCTTAACCCATCCTTTAGGTCAGTTGTGTTCTGATTTATTGATATATTTCAGTTTTAACCCTTTGAATACTGTAATGCATTTTGAGTGTATCATTAGATGATTTTATACAATTTAAGAAGGATCTGTGGGAATTATAATGGTAAAGACTATCTCAATTAACCCAAGGAGAGCGATAAATCTTCCAGAAAGTTCTTCTAGGTGACAGCAATAATCTTTTGGAGGCAAGATGTGTAATAGCGTACAAAAACCGCACCAACAGGTTTAAGCGGGTGCAAATTGGATCACGAATCGGCCAACATGGCAACTGTTGATGCCACACATGATGATACACCTACACCTCATACACACACTCACACCTTTATTATCGAATAGGCAGTGGCAGGGCTCTGGGACCGTCCCTCATCCCCAGATATAAACCATATACTATACATATAAGATACATGTGTGAGGCAGGCAGCTCAGAGCCCCTTACTGAGCGTAATGTTGCATGCAGTGGCGATCAATAATCTGAGGGAAGGAGGGGAGGCAAAAGTCCTCCTCCCTCCCTCCATTCTGTCATTTCCGAATCATGTATATCTGACCTTGTCTATGTATGTGCTGTATTAAATCCCTACACCTAAATTTGCTAATATGGTTATATAAGGGAGATAAGGGATATTAAATAATTCCTCCCCTCCCTCTTCCCACGCACATCAGACCAAAACAAAGCTGCCAACTGTCAAACTCTCGAACACGCCCACAATATTCAACATAATGTTTGTGCAAATGACCTTCACAGTAGGGTGTGTTGGTGTGATACCAACACGTTGATGTACATTAAATTAAGTTTTGTGATGGCTACCACTTCGACCATTAATTTGCAATAGGGGTGGCTAAGTCGTAGGCCATTTGCGCTATCCTCAGGTTAACTTTCTGACTTGTATATGCTCTTCCTAATCTGAATAAAAAAGTCTAATATAAGCTAGAAAGAAAAAAAATAATTGGATTTTGGAAGGGTTAACTTGCCTTACTGAATATCTAGCTATACACTGTGTAATATAAATCAAATATAGACCGGCAGCCCAGAGCATTTTGATCAAACGAACGAGGTACCAATATCTGAGTACTGGATCACTTAGAGTGTACCCTACCCCTACCATATGCAGATATGGACGTCTGCCGGGGCCCTCCTGCTGTAAGTGGCCCCCAGGGGCCCCAATGGGGGCCCAAAAAATCGTCTAGATCAAACATAGGAGATACCACATGAAACTTAGTTTAGAAGAATTAGGACATTCCGTGGAGTAACAAATGGTCCCTGCCAGACAAATTGTCCGCTGCAAAATGGCCGCCAGACGCCCCTAAAGGGCCCCAAAATTTGGTCTGGATCAAACATTGGAGGTACCACTTGAAACAAATTTTAGTGGAACTAGTACATCCTAAAGAGTATAGAATGGCTCCTGCCAGACACATTGTCTGCTGCTTAATGCCCGCCAGACGTCCCTGAAATGTTGGCACCAGGGACGCTATGGCAGAATTAGGCTAGATCAAACATTGAGAATACCACATAAAACTAAGTTTAAATGAACAAGGACATCCTACACAGTACAAAATCAACCCTGCCAGACAAATTGTCTGCTGCATAAGGCCTCCTATATCCTGCCTAAATATGTTCCCTTTATATGTTAGGGCTAGCTTATTTAGCAATACGAAATAATACTGTAGCCTGCTATTATCAAGTACCGGTACATTTCCTACATGTCTGTCCACTCGTCATTATTATCATATGATAAGTCTTTATTTATGCATACAGTAATAACAGTACTGCCAGTACATGCAATTAAAATAATAGTTATAGGCAAGTAATTCCTGCAGGCCATTGACTAAAAATAAATAGTTACCCCTGCATTTATTTTCAGGGTGGTTTTCTTTAGTTAGCGGTACTATTTTATATGCACTTTTAGATACTGTATCTTATGTACATTCTGGATAATATTTCATCAGAATATTCAGTTAACAGTACAATATTTATATTTTGTGTATAGTTCTGATATGTCCGAAACTGATGATAGAGCAAGCCTCCAGAATGATGATACAAAGCACCTCCAAGTGATATGCACTGCAGCATTGCATCTTCGAGCTGTGATACAAGGAATGACCAAGTGGAAAACACCAACTCCAACAACATTTGAGACACTCAAGGCATGTTCACCTGACCTCCCTGAAGAAATCTTACTATTTTACAAAATGCTCCTTTGTGGCCTTCGTGAACCTTCAGGTGATGATAACAGAGAAGCAGTAGATAGAAAGATTATGGCTATGTCATCAGATGCAGTATTTAACACATCAAGGGGTACCGTGCAGCCTTGGAAACATACTGTACTTGGACTGGGGCTCGGTACTTTAACTGGTTCCAAATTGATCCTACATATCTTGAACCGTCTGGGAAACTCCCTCAGCTATGATGAAGGAAAGGCATTAGAGACTGAATTTGCCATTTCTACTGAAGAATGTGATCAAGATTCTCCTGATGGCATATAAATTAATCCTAACCTAGGCACAGGGCTCGCATGGGATAATTATGATGTTAACATGGATATGATTGATGGAAAAGACACTCTGCATGCTACCGTTGGAATCTGCTACCAAAACATGGATGATGCCACTAGAACCAATGAACATGTGAATGATGGGCTCACCAGTAAACGCAGTGGGAGGAACAGACGGCAGTTTGATGGCAAAGAGCGTGAAATTGTCCCATACTGTAAGCAGCTAAAGAAAGCTCGGTTTGATTTGTCTGCACCTAACGAACACCAGGAAATGGAGAAGTGTGCTACTCTACGTGTTGTTGATTTCTACTGGTTGCTGCAGGCAGAAGTTGACAAGCCATTACCACTTTTTCCTGGATTTTACTCACAGTTTGTCCATGATCATCTTCCGCAACAAAGAATATGGTACATGGATCCAATATCTGGCCCACCGACCAGAAATGATGTTGTCCATGAAATAATGAAAAGGAGCATGAATGTAGCCATTGAAGCTCATCAAGAATATGGTGTTGTTACCTATGACCTGGCTGTGGCTCTCAAGGCATATTCAATCCAGGCATTAGAGGCACCTATTTTTGATAAGCTCCTCATCATGCTTGGAAACTTTCACTTGGAGCTGGCATTCTATGGGGCTATCAGGACATTCATAAATGAAAATGGTGCTGAATACCTGTTAACAGAATCAGGGATACTGGCTGAAGGATCACTCATGGGTTTCATCCGTGGCAAGTACTACAATCGATGTGTCAGAATCCATGACATCCTTGCTCTCGTCATGGAATGAAAACTCTATGACAGCTTCTTGTCATCAGCTGTCACCCAGGAAAGTAAAGATGCCATCAATGACCTACTTACCGATATATCTAATTATGATCGCAAAGCTCAGGAACAGTTTCTTGAGACACATCCAGTTTTCTTGAAACACTTGCAGGAGTATGAGTTGTTTTTCAAGAATGTAATGGATGGAAAACTTGGCCCAACTGCTCAATACTGGAGCATGTATGTCTACATGATTAACAGAGCCCACAGGAACCTAATGCATGCACTTAGAACAAATGACATCGATGGGTACATCACCATACTGCCAGCTATAATTGACATTTTTTTTGCTCTAAATCGAACAAACTATGCTCGTTGGGGGGTGTTGTTTTTGAACCAGCTAGAAAAGGCAGCACCACAGAGCCGGATGGTACTTCATACAGGGGCCTTCTCCATTAGACGTACAGAGAAGAACTATTGCAGATCAGCAATTGATTTGACAATGGAGCAAACTGTCAATCGAGATGCTGCATCTCCAATGAGAGGTATTGTTGGCTTTCACCACTCTCATAATGCAATTAGAAGATGGTGTATTACATCAACTCAGCGGGGCATGTCTGTGACAGAGGTGCGGAATATGACAGGGTTGGAAATGGAAGAGCAGCCTACATCACAGCTAAGGGCCAGCAGAATGGAGAAAGACAGTCAGCAAAGGGATGCCTTGTTCAAAGCAGTAACAGAATCACAGACCTACAGTACATGATTTATAATAATAAGTGTACATAATTATATTCAAGTAGAATATTATGCATAATTAAGTAGACACTTTAATATAATTGTAATCTGGTTCTCATAATAATATTAGTGATAACATAACAAATGATTGTTTTAACTCAGGTTGTTATACTGGGATCTGTAGCTACAGTATAGTCATTTGTCAATGGTTTATAAAATTGATGCATAAAATTTGTATGTATGATGTCAAGTAATGTGATCAAATGCTTCAATACAATTAATATATTTTAATTCAAGTTATGTTGACCAAATTCCTATGTGAGGTAAAGTATAATTTATCTCTTACCTGTTCAAATACATATTATTTACCACATATCTATGCTAATGTTATCGAGTAACGTTTGTGCTCAAATGGTGTTAACGCTAGCTTGGAGTAATGACTCGGAAAGTTAATATAGTAGTAATATAGTGATAACTGGGGGAGCGGTCTCAATTTTTGGGCATAGCTGGCCATAAACAGCAGGTAATTGTTATGACAGGGGCCATTTTTTACTCTGTGATATCCTTATTAATTTATATTATGTTTGAGGTGGTAATCCCAATGTTCCGTCCAGCCCAATTCTGCCATAGGTTGCCGGGCAGACCATATGTGCAATAGATAATTTATCTGGCAATTTTGTTTTTTATTCTATGGTATATACTATACTTGTACTTTATCTCCTGACATTTTTAACTGGTTTAAAGATAATTCGCTATATGAAATTTAGTTTTATTCACTCTTGAGATAGAATTTGCATGTACCTAACCGTCTCTGGCTAACGAATATCACACTTAGAACTAGTTTGATATGGTCCTTTAATACATTTGTGTCTAAAGTGGCCTGCGAAACCAACTTTATCTGTCGTAATACTAATTGGATATTTTACGTGTTTTCAAGTTCAAGATTATATTTTCCAATAAATTCAAATGCATTTTCCACATAGATTTTAATTAGTTTAGTGTCTTTGCGTAAGCTTTGAAGTTTGATTAGTTATTTTGTATATATTTATGCAGTTTATGTTTCAGTTTTATTTGTAAGTTTAATTTAATATATTTTCTACGTGACCTTCAATATTTCATTCAACCAAAATTGTGGAACATCTTTGGGGCATCTGGCAGGCCTTATGCAGCAGACAATTTGTCTGGCAGGGTTGATTTCGTACTGTGTAGGATGTCCTTGTTCATTTAAACTTAGTTTGATGTGGTATTCTCAATGTTTGATCTAGCCTAATTCTGCCATAGCGTCCCTGGTGCCAACATTTGAGGGACGTCTGGCGGGCATTAAGCAGCAGACAATGTGTCTGGCAGGAGCCATTCTATATTCTTAAGGATGTACTAGTTCCACTAAAAAAAAATTCAAGTGGTACCTCCAATGTTTGATCCAGACCAAATTTTGGGGCCCTTTAGGGGCGTCTGGCGGCCATTTTGCCGCGGACAATTTGTCTGGCAGGGACCATTTGTTACTCCACGGAATGTCCTAATTCTTCTAAACTAAGTTTCATGTGGTATCTCCTATGTTTGATCTAGACGATTTTTTGGGCCCCTATTGGGGCCCCTGGGGGCCACTTACAGCAGGGGGGCCCCGGCAGACGTCCATATCTGCATATGGTAGGGTACACTCTAAGTGATCCAGTACTCAGATATTGGTACCTCGTTCGTTTGATCAAAATGCTCTGGGCTGCTGCTCTAATATTGTATACACTGTCCATCTACTGCCTCATTGACTTCTGGGCTCCAGAAATTGGGTACTAGTTAGTAGTGGAAGCTCTGATTAAACTATGGATGGCAAGTAACCTCGATGGGTCGCATGATCTGTTGTTGCTTGTTTTCTTTTGTACTCCTTTGTTTCAAAGTAACCTCACACAAATACCCATTCCTTAGCCCTTTGAGTACCAGCGACGTGTTATATTTTATTCTAGCTATATTTAGACGATATTATGCAGCTGGGGAAGGATCTGTGGTAGTTAAAAGGGTTGGTTGAGATAGTTTGAAGCCTTATTCTTACTAGAGGTCCTTCCTAAGCTGAATTAAATCGTCTAATAGTTGCCAGTTAAAAGAGCGTCCCTGGTACTAAACGGGTTAGGTATGATCAATGTGACAGAAAACAAAGGTGGTTGCAGAAGCTGGGCAATTGACAGCATTTACAGCATATGTTCAAAAGATAAAAAACTCACTTCGATAAAGAAGGATTGAAGGTAAATATTATACAGGCAATGCATATATGAAATTAAGTTATAACTTTGAAACGGGACATGTTTTAATTTTGTGTCTTCCAGGCTCCGGTCCCCCTCCTCCCTACCCCTAAAGGAGGGTGGGTTTGGTGATGGAGGAGGGGAGAGGGCTGAGGTGAGGGTAGAACAGAGAGTGAGGGGAGCTAGGGAGGAGGATGGTGCGGTATATGAGTGTACAGTAACCAACACACATCTACAGACCATCCTCACCACCAACGTCACACTCACCGTACACTGTAAGTACTCAGTATATGTATATATAAAGGATTGATAAGACTTCAGTAATAACAAGGGACTGGAGTTCTCGCAGAGAGGCTTCAGGCCTGATGTTATTCTTGACTTACAGTGTGCTGGCTTAATAATCCAGTAGGGTTGATAGCCTCTGAAGTCCTATTTTAATTAAAACAAAAATCAGTAATATCGGACAAGGGACTGGAGTTCTCGAAAAGAGGCTCCAGTCCTTCGCGATTCTTGACTTGCAGTGTGCTGGCTTAATAATCCAATAGGGTTGATAGCCTCTGAAGTCCTATTTTAACTAAATCAGTAATATCACGGTCAAGGGACTGGGGTTTTCGCAGAGAGGCTCCAGTCCTGACGTTATTCTTGACTTACAGTGTGCTGACCTAATTGCTTAATAATCAAATAGGGTTGATAGCCTCTGAAGTCCTATTTTAACTAACTTCAGTAATGCAAATGACTGGAGTTCTCGCAGAGAGGCTCCAGTCCTAAAGATATTCTTAACTAAGTGTGCTGGCTTAATAATCCAAAAGGGTTGATAGCCTCTTAAGTCCTATTTCAACTAAGACTTTAACATAACTCAGTAGTAATACTCCTGTTATCATGTTACAATTATTTTAGTCGTTCGATTGACGACAAGTGATACTTATGTTTTTTTCATTATTTATGTCTTTATTTTGTTCCCTAGACCTCTATCAAGCTTAATATATAAAACCTTCACAAAATCTGAAACTATTGGTGGTACAGTTGTCCACAGATGAAACAGAGACACCCTTGGTCTGTCCAAGACCTCAATAGAGGGCAGCACAATTAGTGACCATAAATGATCTGGTAACAGTGATGGTGCGGGGGTAGTAGGTGAAGGTATGGGGTGGAGGGAGGGGGGAGGAGGGTACAGTCGCGGGAGGGGTAACCAGCGGCGAGGTGGGACCAGGTGGGGGTGGATGGAAGTGGGTGGCTAGTTATTTGACTGTGAAAACATAATTTTGTGTTTTGAATATTTTGTGGTATTATGATTGCAAAGTATTGGATTGCTGGTATTAATGAAACATAATACTGCTAAAGTTGTAGAAAATTGAAACAGAGACACCCTCCAATAAGAAACTGTGTGTTTTTACCGAGAATCTTAGATGGGGGAGGGGAGAGGGTATTGTTATTATTCTTATTATTATTATTATAAGGACTAGCACCAAGCCCATGAAAACTATGTGACACTAAAACTCATGATTAAGACGGCAGAGGAAAGTTAGGCAAATTCGAGAAACATAAGAAGCTATGGGGAAAAAAACGTTACATGAAAGGTAGAAGACAGCACGAGACAGAACATGCATAAAGAGATCAAGATACAAAGTGGGGGTGACAAACTAAAGAGGGCAACCTAGCAGTAGTGCAGGATAGGGGTAGGTGGTGGTGGATTACAAAGAAACGTGTAGCTGGAGTGTGAATGATTATATGAAAACAATTGATTTAAACTTTGGTAATGGCATAATAAATAAGTTGTCTAACATCTCACTTACCTACCTTCGATTGCGATGGTAATATAACGAATTCTTATACATTCAATATTCAACTATGAAAACACATCTTCGCAGAGCCTCATAATACCATAAACCTTGATAAGATTAGGTAGAGGTGTGTGTAGCATGATAAACGCGCTATAGGCTGGCAACTTGTTCTCGCTTGCTCTCTCTCTCTCTCTCTCTCTCTCTCTCTCTCTCTCTCTCTCTCTCTCTCTCTCTCTATTGGAACATAATCACAAACTGTTTCTCGGTTGTATATCTAATTTACTTTGAAACAATATATATAAATATATATATATATATATATATATATATATATATATATATATATATATATATATATATATATATATATATATATATGTACCGTATTACAGTAAATAAAGGTTTATCTACCTATTTTTACCTTTGCTATATTTATTGTGCTTTAGTCTGCAGTTTTACTGTTATAGCAAACTGGGTCGACCCTGATTATATTTACACACTACACTATAGGTATTTGCATTGCAGTTCCTTAATTTTGTAAAATAAATGCTACCACATTTGTTTAGACATAATTGTATGAAACTGACAGCAGCCCCTTCTCTGTATCCTCCTACTTTATCTATCCTACTTTCAAAACAAAAGGTGGATGCTGTGCATACGTGCACAGCAAACTCACTGGTTCTCATGTTTCCGATTTTGACTCCTCTGAATTCTCCACTTTATGGCTCAAACTATCCTGTCATTTTCATACTAAATAATTCTGTGTTGTCTATCTTTCCCCTAACTCTACTGACTTTCCCAAATTCTTTGAGTATCTAAACTCTTAACTGGAACACATCCTAGCCATCTCGCCTTTCTCAGAAATCACCATCTTAGGAGATTTTAACTTTCACCACCGCCAATGGCTCTCCTCTCATTCCACTGACTAACCTGTGAACAAGCCTATATATGTTCTATCCTAAATGACCTACAGCAGTTGGTTCAACAACCCACCCGTATCCCAGATCGCTTCGGAGATCGGCTTAACATTCTTAACTTGTTTCTAACTTCTAACCCTTCCTCTTATACTGTCGATCTTTTCCCTCATTTGGGCTCCTCTTACTTATCTCTCTTACCTGTCATATCTCTCCAGTACGGCCACCCGATTGAGCCGAACTAGCCAGCCGGCTGCAATTGTAGCACTTTGGCGATGCCGACTGGGAGGCTCTTCGGCAGTACTTCTTTAATTTCCCATGGAATTATTTTTGCTTCCGTATGCCAGGGACCCTCGGAGAGTGTTGAACGCATTACCAAAGGTAATCTTTTCGGGCATGGAGGCATACATTCCATTCTCTTTCCCTCAGACTAATGTAAAATAAACTCGGTTTACTTATGCTTTGTTCTACTTCTGTCCGCAATAAGGATGATGCATTCAAACAGTACCGACACCTTAAAACCCAAAAATCTTATTTTTCCTATGTTTCTGCCAAGAATCAAGCCAAATCTGTTCTTCGACTCACCAAACACTCTTTCATCGATTTCATATTAAATGCACTGAACTGTTCAATATTCAATGATAATGTCGGACAGGTTGGGAGAGAGGTATCTTGACCAGGATTCGAACCCACTCACTCCAGGTATATTTGGAAGAGCTGAGCACCATAAGCACTCAGCCATATGCTCATGGCCGAGTGGTTATGGTGCCCAGCTCTTCCAAGTATACCTGGAGTGAGTGGGTTCGAATCTTGGTCAGGTTACCTCTCTCTGAACTATCCAACTCTAAGCTCTTCCCAAGCTTTCTGGTATCTAGCCAAAAACCTTTCCACCAATTGTTCTTCTTTATCTTTCCCTCCTCTTTTCCACTCTGACAGCACTACCGTCACTTCTTCCTCTGACAAAATTAAACTCTTCACCCAAACTTTCGCTAAAAACTCCACCTTGGATGATTCCAGTGCTATTCATCCCTCTCCAAGCCCCTCTCTCCTACTTATACCTAATATCCTAATCTCTTTTAAATATGTACTCTCTACCCTCTCTGGGCTTAATACTAAGAAGGCGTGATTGGTGTTCCTCCTGTTGTACTAAAAAACTGTGCTTCCGAGCTGACTCCCTGCCTAGGCAAACTCTTCCGTCTCTGTCTCTCCTCTAATGTGTTCCGTTCTTGCTGGAAGTTTGCTCTCATTCAACCTATCCCAAAGAAAGGGTGATCGTTCTCAACCCTCCAACTATCGTCCAATTGCTCTCATTTCTTGCATCTCCAAAGTTTTGGAAACTATTCTTACTTCAAAAATGTTTAAGCATCTCTCTGCCCAAATACAATAATCAACTTTCAGATCGCCAGTCTGGCTTCCTTAGGGTCACTCTACTGGTGATCTTCTTTCATATCTTATTCATATCTTACTAAATTTTGGTCATCCTCCTTTCATGATTTTGATGAAACCTTTTCTATTGCGCTAGACATAGCTAAGGCCTTTAATAGTGTCTGGCACAAATCTCTAATATCTAAACTACCCTCCTTTAGTTTCTGTCCCTCAATGTGTGACTTTATCTCTATTTTCCTTCCTGGCCGTTTCATAGCTGCAGTTGTAGACGGCCATCTTTCACTTTCTCAACCTATCAACTATCAGCTATTCATACATAATTATGCTGATGACACTATTACACTATTCAACTATTTTTTTCAGAACCCCCCAGCAAACAATCCCTCAAAAAGTCACATGGCGATGCCATAAAACACTTATCTTCTGACCTATCAACATTTCCCATTCTGGCAAAAAATATATTGTTGGTCTTGGTGTTTCCAACACCCATTTCTCCATTTATCTACCAAGCAAGAACTCCCACAGGACTTTCCCTTATACTTCAACAATACACAAATCAACCCTTCATCTTATCTCAGTATTCTCGGTGTCTCCTTTTCTTCTGATCTCACTTGGAAATTATCATTTTACCACCCTTGCTAAACCAGCTTTCCAGAAGCTGGGTGTGCTCAATCGCCTCCGGGGGTTCTTTACCCCGGCACAGCTTCTTGCTCTGTACAGAGGCACAGTGCATCCATGTATTGAGTATTGTTCACATGTGTGGGGAGGATCCTTTCACACAGCACTTCTTGACAAAGTAGAAAAGAAAACCTTTTATCTTATTAACTCACGTCCATTCCCTGACTCTCTGTGATCTCTCTCTCTTCGCCGCAAAGTTGCAACTCTCTCGCTATTCTACCGATATTACAATAATCAGTGTTCCTCAGACCTCTCTCAATGTCTACACCTCCTCTACAAAGAGTACGTAGAACCCGTTTTCCAACACAATCCCACCCCTACCCTTTGCTACTCTCCATCCCAAGAGTGAAGCAATATTCCCAATCTTTCTCCTATTCAACAGCTGAGCTCTGGAATGCTCTACCCTGAATACATTTTTCCCTCATCCTATAACTTAAATTACTTCAAACTCTGTGTGTCCAGGCATTTTGGCTCGAACATTCCTTGATTTTGGCACTGTCACTCTTTTAACTATGGGGGAGGCACTCGTCACAGGCAGTTCTGCCTTTAGTCTCGCTAACTCACATAGAAAAATTATCTACTAAATATAAAATGACCATGCTTTTATTTCAGTCTTGCTCTACAGGTTTTGTGTGAGTCAATTATATAGCAAGATTAAGATACCCTCTTTATTGGTAAATAATGTTGTATCAAATCTAGAGTTACCAATAATGCTATTGTAAAGTCGGTTTGTAACTAAATATATTAAGAAATCAATGGACCTTATATTATTGATTGGCAATATTTGTCAATATTGTATTATTGGTAACCTGTCGAGAATCAATCTCGACATAAATTCTTCTTCTAGTGAATAAGGGATATGTGGGATATGTAAATAAAGATATAGATGATAATGTATAACCATTAAAACTAAGGAATAAGAAATAATGAATGTATATAAGAATAAGGGAGAAGCGTTAATAATTGTAGGGTATAGAGTCCCCGCGTATGAAATCCGCTCTCAAAACCTTAAGCTGTAAGCACATTAAGCTGTAAGCACATTAAAAATAATGAGTTCTTCTGCTCACTACGTGCTCGTAATGAGCCAAGTGAGATTACCATTTTCTAAAGAGACTATACAAACCAATTCAGACCTAGGTAAGTCATATGATTTGTGAGATATGCTTGTCACTCACCACGAGTCTATATTACATAGAGTTACATATAGTTTAAACACGTGAGTAAGGCATGGACCTATGCACCTGAGCATATGAAAGTAAGATATTGAATTCATAAAGTCAGTAGCAGACCAGAGACACAGCAGTCGACAACACCACGTCCCCCTACCCAACCAAACCACAACCATGGGTTTCTTCATAACCAGTGTTCCGAGTCCCAGACAGACACTACATATATTAATAGTGAATACCAATTAAAATATTAATATAGGATGGTAGTTTTGGTTGGAATCATTTATTATGAAATATTTAATAGGAAACAGGTGTTATTTGAGATCATACAATACGTGTTAACAAATCCAAGTCGTTTTGGTAAACTATTCAGTCATAACAAACTCTGTGGAGCTATTATCTGAAAGTGTAACAATGTATAACACTTAATTATAAGTATATACACTTAATTAAATAAAAAGTAAAAAACATTATAAATAACAAAATTCTTAATTGTGTTTTTATAACCGAAATATATTCTTATAAATATATAAAGATACTCTAAGTATAATAATTTATCATGATTCTTATGTCTCAATAAATACAGCAATTATAACGACCTCTAGAGTAAACAACGAGACTTAAATATACGATAGATATGTGAATCTATCTACATAGTTTAGAGTATGATTCTCAACATATAATTATAACATAGAAAAGAGATCCTTCATAATCACAGGAGCATTTAAAACTGTATTTCTAGTGATATTTTCCTTATAGCCTCTTGGATATTGATAATAAAGTAATTAGCATTGAAGCTACAAATTGAGACTTATATAGTAAAGTAATAAATAGATAAAGGAAGATTAGAAATACGATAATGGTGGAATCAATAATCCATAATTACGATAATGGTGGCAGCGATCAACAACACTTACGATAAATTACGATAATGATAACAGCGATAAACAATACTTACGATAATGATACCAGCGATAACCGGTAATTACGATAATTGCGATAATGGTGGAAGCAGACACTCGTTTTATAGTAGCACCTACGATAACCGATAATAGTGATAATAGCAACAGTCGACGATGGTTGCAGCGGTAACTGATTTTTTATTTTTGCCCTGAAAACTATATATATATTTTTTTGTATTCACCCTGTCGACCATAGTAATAGCGGATTTCGACAATAGTGACAATGATCAACACACGTGATTCTTAAACTACCTTTATTTTTTGCCGACTCGCCGATGGTAGCGAGCGGTTAACCACAGTGATTTTTGCGTTGCCCTGTAGTACCTTGAGACGACGGTGTCTGTATAACTGTTTATATTCTTGCCTATCGACATAACACCAGTGGATTTTGTTTATATTATCAAACATACCGAGTTATTTTTTTTATATTCCCAACGGCTATGGTGGGTGGAACTTTGGGTAAACATATTTTTTTGGAAAACTGAAAAACTAAGATTTTTTGTGAAATTATTGATGTCTGAGTTTGCAAATCTTTCTCTGTCTGATTCTTCTCTTAGTGGTGATAATAATACGGATTCTGAAGGAAGTCTGTCCACTTCTGATTTAACTTCTAATAGTGATACTGGTGACGGTGAAGGCGAAGCCATGACGGACCAGGTTATTGCTCAATTAGCAGAGACCATAACAGCTGGTCTCTCGCTAGCTAATAAAAATAATTTTTCCAAACTCACGAACGTTTCATATTTTTGTGGCGGTCCCGTGAGCCATTCTGATAAGCCCAAGGTTAAGTGTAATCCTTCTGCAAGGAACTGGATAAAGGATCTAGATTCCAAAACACCTGTCCCGTTAGAATGGAGTATTCAGGGTAAGCTGGAAGTTGCAAGACTTTACAGCTTAGGTCCTGCTAAAACTATTGTTCAAACACTCCTTGATGATTTAGGCACTGTTCCTGAAGGTAAAACGGAATGGGATGTGTTCAGGGATATATTTTTTACTTTCTTTCCCCCTGAACGTACCTTAGATCGAGTCATGGGTGTTCTAATGAAGGCAACAAAAACTGCCGATGAGACGTATCTAACTTTCTTTTCTCGTTTGAATAAGTTTGCAGTAGAGTTAAAGAAATTAAATTCTGATGCACGGACAGTAAACTCATTAGAGGTGGCTAGTTTCCTCATTAGCGCCCCCACTGCTTTCGTCATTCATATTAAAGAGTCGGATCGGGAGGATTCACAGAAAATCTGGAGTAAGTTTTTAAGGTTTCAGGAACGAGATCCGAAATTATCAGCGGCAGAGAAAGAAGGAACTGGTCTGGGAGTTAAGCGTTCGCTGTTAACCATAGGTAGTTCCGAGGGTGGTCTACACATTGACGTCCGTAAGCAAACTCTACACAGACAGTATGACACACCCAGTAATGGTAGACCGGCTGTTAAAATACTGTGTAACAGTTGTGGGAAGATTGGGCATAAGGCGAATCTTTGCCGCATGCCTTCGCACAAAATTGCTGGTTTTAGTAGGGGTCTGAGGAAAGGTCCTGATATCAAATGTTCCCGTTGCAAAGGCGTGGCACATTTTGCAAAGAACTGTTCTACACCATGGGAGGCTATTGGTCAAAGGAATGGAGGAATAGCTAGTGCTAGACCTTATAGGCAGTATACAAGACAATCCTATGCTACATCAGTGGGGTATCAATCACACCCCCTGGAATTGCAATATCGCCCGCAGGTTATGAATAGCCCGCACTATGGTGGTTACAGTCAGGCACCCCCTCAGTCACAGTACTATGCCACCTACCAAACCCCCACCACACTTGTCCCGCGGTCCTAGGAATATGCCGAGCGCGGAGTCAGGTTCTGTAAACACCCCTTCGCATGCACATTTTTCGGGAGAATTGGAGAAAAACAAAAATCCAGTGTAGCTATCCAAGTCCTTAGTTCATCTCCAACAGTAGTTTATAAATTGATTGCCATTCAAACTAACGTAAATGAGGGCGGGTGCCCAACCCCGAAAAGGGTTGAAATAGGGGAGCTATCCCCCCGCCAAAGGCGGCTTTCTAGGGCCTTTCCTAGCTGATGCTGAGAGGATTGGGTTCTAGTCATGTGGTGATGGGCTGGTCTATTAGAGTGAGAACTGAGCAATCTCTGCCATACCCATAGCTTACTCTGACTGTTCCTTTTACTTATATATTTTCTAGATCTCAAGTGACGGCGTCTCTAACGTGGATTGACCTCCCAATCTACCAAGATTGGAAGCCAAAGCGTCACATTTTTCCCTTGCCCCTCAACTTTCTCTTCATAATTGCTGAGGGACACAGGGCCCTGGGTGGGGCTTTGGTTTCCCGGGCATTTCCGCACCCTCCTCAGCTCCCCGCCATGGAGTGGCTTCGGTCACCCAGGCTTTATTGTGGTCGGCGGGGAGGGTTCTGTGGGGGCGCTCGGTTATGGCCTTGGCCTTGCTCAGGGCCTTGGGGCTGTTCAGCCAGGCAGCTTGGGGAACAACAACAACAACAACAACGTAAATGAGGGGGAGATGGTAGCTATGATTGATACAGGTGCAACTACTAGTTTAATTTCTGAAGCAAAATTAAAGGAATTATCACATTCAACTGATTTGGTAATAGATACAGCAAAGCCTTTGTATGATGGAAATGGCCAGCCCCTTTCTGCAATAGGGTCTGTTTAATTGAGGGTATCTTATTGGAGGTTTGGTAATACTTCAGGACTTTACGGTAGTAAAGAACATGCCTATTCCTACAACCATCCTCCTAGGTACTGATTTTCTCTGTAGTAATAAAATTTCCTTAAATACAAACCCTCTATCTTTTTGTATCAATGGAGTAGAGGCTAACATTTCTAATTTGGATGAGGAAGCCATACAGTCAGTACACACCCAACCAGGTAGGACAATTAAACCGCTTAAAGTTACTGTAAGGGAGGTGACAAAACTCTGCAGACCCTTGGGAATATGGCTCCGTACTGCTATCATGCGAAAGAGGGAACCAGGTAGAAGAGGTTAATGATACAGTCTATGGAGTTTACACGCCATTTGAAGGGGTGACACAGGCATCTGCATTTTTTCAAGGCATCATTGCATTATCTGAGGGTACATTTGCAATGAAATTTGCCAATTTCACTCCAGATATAATATAAATTAAGCCAGGTGATTCATTAGGATACGTAGAAGTTTGTGAAAAGGTAGACTTAGATATCTCGGACGAGATATCTCCTACACAGAGAGATAATATCTGTACTTTGACGCCTAACGAACGAAGTGATGGCTTAGTAAAATACGTAGAGGAAATTTGTTCACATTTAGTGGAACAGAAACAAGCTTTGAAAACGATGGTAAGGGAGTTCTCTGACGTATTTTCTTTGGAAAGTGATCCCCTGACAATCAGTCCGTATTTTTTTCATAATATAGAGACAGTTTCCGACCAGGTTGTTTATAGACGTCCTTATCCTATACCTCGTAAATATATTCAGGATGTCAAGGACCAGATTCAAACCTTAATGGAACAAGGAATAGTACGACCATCCCGTTCTTCTTTAATAACCCGGTAGTCCCGGTAGTGAAGAAGGAAGGAGGATTGAGATTGTGCTTGGATTTCCGTAATTTGAACAAGCTAATTAAGGATGATAGATATCCTTTACCTAACATAGACCGTATTCTAGCTCAGCTTGGGAAAGTCAGTTTTTCACTTGCCTTGACCTCCGCAGGGGTTACCACCAGATTCCCTTGACGGAGGAAAGTAAGCAAAAAACTGCCTTTTCAACCCCAGATGGTCACTATGAATATAATGTGTTGCCTTTTGGATTAAAAGATGCACCCTCTAGTTTTCAAAGGATCATAAATCAGGTGCTGATGGGTTAAGTGGGAAGTAAGGCACACGTATATCTAGATGACATAGTTGTACCTGGGAGGACCTGGGAACAACATATAGACAACCTGACCACTGTCCTAGAGAGACTACGAGAGTCCTCTCTCAAGCTAAGGCTAGATAAATGTAGTTTTTTTTGCTGAGCAAGTACATTATCTTGGTCATGTAGTAGGTACCGACGGAATGAAGCCACAACCTGCAAAAATTCAGGCTATAATACAGCTAACTCCTCCGCAATCCATGCATGAACTACAAAGTTTCCTAGGGATGTGTAACTACTATCGGAAGTTTATCAGGTCCTACTCTGAGAAAGCCGCACCTCTTACAAAATTAACAGGAGGGAGAACAAATAAGAGGAAAGATAAAACAGTCATTAAATTAACGGAAAGATATAATGAAACTTTTAATGCGCTCAAACTTAATTATATTATCAGAGGAACTGGTATTAGCGTATTCTGACTTCACCAAGCCTTTTGTTCTTACCACAGACGCGTCAGATATAGCAATAGGTTTTGTTTTTGTTTTTGTTTTATCTATGTGATCGAGGGAGGCAAAAGGCATAACTGCCTATAGCGAGTGCCTCCCCCATAGTTGAAAGAGTGACAGGGCCAAAATCAAGGGACGTTCGAGCCAAAATGCCTGGACACACGGAGTTTGAAGCAATTTAAGTCATAGGAAACGGGAAAGACTGATTCTGGGAGAGAGTTCCAGAGCTCAGCTGTTGAGTAGAAGAAAGTTTGAGAGTAATGTTTCACTCTTGGGTTGGAGAGTTGCACAGAGTAGGGGTGGGATTGAGTTGCAAGACGGGTACCACATGCCCTACCTAAAGGAGGTGGTATGCACTGGGATAGCTCTGAGGAACACTGATTATTATAGTAGCGATAGAATAGCGAGAGAGATGCAACATTGCGGCGGAGAGAGAGAGATTGCAGAGAGTTGGTGAGTGGACGGGAGTTAATGATACGAAAGGCCTTCCTTTCAACCATGTCTAGGAGAGTGGTGTGAGAGGAACCTCCCCACACATGTGATCAATACTCAATACAAGGGCGCACTATGCCCCTGTACAGAGCAAGAAGCTGTGCAGGGGAAAAGTACCCCCTAAGGCGGTTGAGCACACCCAGCTTCTGGGAGGCTGCCTTAGCAAGACTGGTAATATGGTCCTTCCAAATGAGAGCAGAAGAAAAAGAGACACCAAGAATATTGAGAGAAGATGAAGGGTTGATTTTTGTATTGTTGAAGAATAAGGGATAGTCTGCTGGGAGATCCTGACGGGTAGATAGATGGAGAAATTGGGTTTTGGAAGCATTAAAGTTAACAAGGTTTTCTCTGCCCCAATTGGAAATAGTATTTAGATCAGAATTTAAGAGTTCTATGGCTTCATTACGTTTGTCGTTGAGGGATTGCTGGCTGGGGCGTTCTGAAAAAGTAATGGAGTAGTGTAAGGTTGAGTCGTCTGCGTATGAATGGATGGGAATTAAGGTACAGTTAAGGAGATCATTTATAAAAATTAGAAAGAGAATAGGAGATAGGACAGAACTCTGAGGAACACCGGAGTTTATAGGGTGAGGAAGTGAACAATGGCCGTCCACAACCACGGCTATGGAACGGCCGGAAAGGAAATTAGAGATAAAGGCACAGATGGAGGGATAGAAACCGAAGGAGGGTAGTTTAGAAATTAAAGATTTATGCCAGACTCTATCGAAGGCTTTCGATATGTCTAGTGCAATAGAAAAAAGTCTCACCGAAGTCCCGAAAGGAGGATGACCAAGAGTTAGTAAGATATGAAAGAAGATCACCAGTAGAGCGACCCTTAAGGAAGCCATACTAGTGATATGAGAGCAGATTATGAGAAGAGAAATGCTTAAGAAAGTTGGAAGCAAGAATAGTTTCAAAAACTTTAGAAAGACAAGAAATGAGAGCAATTGGACTACAGTTGGAGGGTTGAGAGCGGTCACCCTTCTTTGGGACAGGTTGAATGTGAGGTGGAGTACTTCAGCAGGAAGATGAGCATAATAGGCTTAGACCTTTAACCTACTTCAGCTGTAAATTAACCTCTGCTAAACAGAGATATTCTACAGTAGAAAAGGAAGCATTAGCTATTGTCTATGGATTGAAATACAATCGTAGTTTAATACTAGGATGTCAGATAATAGTCAATACGGATCATAGACCTTTAATTTGGCTTCTAACTACATCTAGTCCTAGTGGTAGAGTGGCAAGATGGCAACTTCTAGTAATCGAATATGATATACAGCCAACATATTTACCTGGCAAGGATAATGTTGTAGCTGATACACTAAGTCGCTTAAGAGTCGATACAGAAATAGAAGATAGAGTACTTGCAATTACAGGTATAAGAGTTAGTGTTAGTCAATGCACAAAGCCCACAATCGCGGCTATACAAAATGCAACCCAGTTAAACACGAGTTGTACACCTAGCAATGAGACTAAGGTCCAAAAAGTTGATACACCAAGCAATGAGACATTGGTAGACAACCACAGAATTGAGTGGAATTTAATTGATATTGCACGTGAACAGAAGCTTCACCCTATATATGGCAAAGTCATTTCCCTACTACAAAGTAAACCACTGATCAGTGTCACTACAAAGGAACGTAAATATTTAGCGTCAAATCTCAAGGCCAAACTTGAAGATCTAATTCTTCAAGACGAGACAAATCTCTTATATATTCATCCGTTTAACGGGAACGAGAAAGTCACATAATCGAGTTATTTGTCCAGATACACATATTTTAGCGGCCCTGTTTCTGATCTATGAACATCCAATAGCAGGACATGGTGGGGTTAGAGCAACGATGCATCGGCTTCAATCATTTTGTTATTGGCCCAGTATGCGCAAGAGTGTCACAGCATACGTTAGCGCATGTCGGAACTGTATCCTTTATAAGGCCCCAGTGGACGCACAAGGTCCCTATAAAAGATACCCATTATCCGATGCACCATTTCAAAGAGTTCATATTGACTTAATTGGGCCCCTGCCTGACTCACATGCCGATTCACCAGATGAATCACATATTTCTGGAGGATATAAGTATATCATGACTATCATAGACGTCTTTACACGTTATCTTATAGCAGTGCCTTTACGTAATAAAACTACTCAATCCACTGCTCAAGCATTTGTGGAAAATGTCTTACTCAAACATGGTACACCCACGTGGATTGTATCAGATCAAGGAAAAGAATTCACAAGTACTTTTGATGAAGTTGCAACGCTCTTAAATAATTATGAAACATACCTGTACCACGGCTTACCGACCAAGCGCAAACGGCGTAGTTGAACGAGTAAATGAAACTGTTGTAAGGATTTTGAGGACACTCGTAGATAATAATTCAGGAATATGACCTTCAATGTTGCCATATGCAGTTTTTGCTTATAATTCTGGATATCATCGAGTGATCAAAGACTCACCATTTTTCTTATTGTATCATCGTGATCCACAGATGCCATATCAAACGATCTTGTCAAATCAAACTTTCATTTACAACCGCGAAGACTACAAGAATGAAGTAGCAATCAAGAAGTACCTAGAAGAGGGTCAAGAGGAAAACGAGAGAAATCAAAAGAGAAATAAAGTAAAACCAATCAAGGCAGGAGACCGAGTATAATTATATCAAAGTTGTTCCACGAAAAAATGAAAGGCAAAAACTTCAACCAAAATACAACGGTCCGTATAGATTGGTGGAGAAAGTAAGTGATGTAGTAATTACATTACGTCGCATTAAAGATAATCGCGCAGTGACAATTCACACTGATCGTGTCCGAATTGTGCCGGAAGAGGCATTGCTAGCTCCCGACAATCTAAATGTAAAAAGTGATTATCCAATACACTCGGATATAAACGAAACTGATAGTTCTAGCAATATGAATGATCCTAACTTAATTCTCGATGACAGTGAGAGTGAGAGTGAGTGTGAGGTTGATAGAGTAGGTAATAATATTGATGATGATATTGTACATAATATTCCTAGATATTCTCTACGATCACATAGTAGAGTACAACCTTTGCCGTATGTAATGCCCCGTCCCCTTGAATATAGAAAATAGTAGTGTACAAAACAATTATATTGTTTACCTTCCAGGTAATCCTGGGTTTCTTGGCGATCGTCTGTCCCGCAGCGGATACGGATGAGTCAACATTCAGTATATAATCCAGTCATCTTTACTGAAGAGCCGAGATTGGTTGTTACGGGAAATACTTATGTAATTCCCTACTAAATTGACACTACAACTGTGTTACGCCCACTACGTTTAGCTCAGGTTTGTGTTCATGACATTATACTATATTCTAAAGCTCATAGCCCCAAATGGGGGAGCATCAAAGCGTCAAAAACTTATCCTATCATTTCATCAAATCTGCAAAAAGCTATCAGTACATCAAATGTTCCAGATGTGTTCATTTTGTCAAAAAACAGTTTTTCCCCAGATCATATCAATGTGTAAAAAAGTTTATATCACTTCAATGCATCAAAAGTTGGAAGTCATCGATGTATCAAAAATGTTAACCCCATTCTTACTAGGTTAGGTTAGGTAAGGTTGTTAGGTTAGGCTAATGTTAACCCCATTCTTACTAGGTTAGGTTAGGTAAGGTTGTTAGGTTAGGCTAATGTTAACCCCATTCTTACTAGGTTAGGTTAGGTAAGGTTGTTAGGTTAGGCTAATGTTAACCCCTAACTATTTTTGATGATATGATATCATCCAGTCAGTTTCAGCCTTTTGTCAAATTGAAAAGGTCCAACTTTTGTTATGCTTTGAAAAGATTGGGTTTTTGATGTATTGATAGGGCTGACACCCTTGGAATAGTTTTGACGCTTTGCAGGCACCCCCCCCAACAAAAAAATAGTGGAGGAAAATGGAAAACGGGATAACTGGATCAAATCGATTGTAAATTAATTAAATAGGATTGAACAAGATTTTCATAATTACATACGTTATGTCATGTCCGAAAGTCCGGTAGAAAGTAGATCATCGACATCCAAGCGCAATAAACGAGGAGCAATAGATTTTGTGGGATCTCTAGCTATTTCTCTTTTCGGTATTGCAACACAAGATCAAATTGATGTAGTTCACGATAAATTAGGCAATTTACAAGTCCTTACAGAAGATAAACGTAAGCAATTAAATGTACATACTAGGATTTTGAACATAACTACTAGACGAATGGAATCTTTAACACTCCACGAGCGGCTAGGTCGGTAACTTCTACTACCTGGCAAGCGGGTGGTTTTACCCTAAACGACCTTGTTTCCGTGCTCTTTTTCATGCATAAACAAGAGCCAGAGTGTAATACAATTACGTATCCCTGAAAGGGCGATAATTGAGCTTTCCAATGACACCAGAACCATCCTTCTACGACCCACGCGTTATCTTGCAACGATCGTGTAAGACGAAGGGAAAATCCCTAAAATACGGTAATATCCTTACATAATTCCCTGTGTAGCGAGGCAGTGAGTGTGGATGTGTGTGGAGGGAACGTCAGTAGTCGCGCGGGACCCGTGTCGAGCGGTCATGAGCCGACCTACGCTCCTTCCATCGCTCGTCTCTCTTTCAGAGCCATTATTGCTCAAAAATTGCACACAGACTTAAGTCGCGCCCCGCCATATAGTCCTTGGTTCTCTAGCCCGACTTAAGTCCACCCCCGCTAGACAAGGGTTAAATTATGCACTTGATAGGCTACATAATAGCACTCGAAATATCTTAAACATTGTCACACGAGTTGGAAATGAGTTGCAAGAGTTGGAGGATGAATCAGATTTAATTGGTAATTTATTATCAGTACAAATAGTATTGTTTGCTATTTATGCTGACGTAAATAACGTTAAAATTGGATTGGATCAGATGTTAGAATCTCAAATTTCTCCATATTTAATGCCAACAGATAAATTGTTTGAAATTTTATCAGAAGCTTCATTGAATTCACCAGGATTATTGTACCCGGCAAGACCAGAATATTTAAGTTTCTATAGAGATACAATAATAGTTGTGTCCAAGCCAACCATTGCTAATCACATCTTTTGTTTTTATTTAATTGTACCCCTTCGTGGACAACCAGCACATACATTTGATGTTTTTAAAATACATACTTTACCTTTTCCAGCGTCCAAGACACACTTTTACTTACAAGTTGACATAAAAAAAATCAATTTTTTGGCCATTTCTAAAGACCGGAATACGTATGCAATGTATAATTCTTTTTCGCATTGCAAGGCACATAACAAATTTTGTATATGCCCCCCCCCAACCGGTCCTCTTTATAGTATTCACACCCCTAACTGTGAAGTTGCTACATTTCTTAATGGTAAAGTACACCCGACACTATGTCATACTACTATAATTTATAGTTTCACTTCTATTTTTATTCAACTCAATGAAGGATGGATATATTCAACCCCTATTCAAATTACTTTTTACCTTGCTTGTCCATCCATTACACTTGCAATACAAAAACAGATAACACATAATCTGGGGCTTCTCAAGCTGACTGAAGGTTGTGCAGCACATAGCCCAATTCTTCAATTACCGGCTATGGGGAAGAGACGGCGAGAAGAGACATATATACAAGCATCACCTATGCATGTGTCTCTTCATATAACCCAGCACACCCACAACATATTTCAAGAAGTCAACAGGACAATTCTACAACTATGAGATCTCCCAACTCCAAGCATGTCTACAATGGATCTACTGCAACTAGCCGTGATAGCAAAAAGGATCAAGGTACGACATCCTCAGCGACATCACATCATCCAGCATACAACCCTAGTAATAGCTGTTATGCTATTACTAGTCGGAGCAGCCTACGTAATCTACACCGTCGTGTTAGCCCATACACGTCGAGCAGAGGAGATCACGAAGCAGCAGAACTCCGAAACAACGCTGCCGTCAAGGTGATCAACATGAACCAGATTACGTGATCTCCACCCATTACTTCCGTTCCTGCACTGTCGCCCCTCTCACCAGACGAGGAAGAGTGTGACGGCGAGGGTAGTAGGAACTATTAAGTGTAGAAGATCATATAATATTAATGGGAAAGAGGAGAAGGAACTACACATTTATCAAGCTATCTGCGAAACGTTGTCAATAAAGTGCTCTTCCTCAGATGGTGTTTTTTATCCATGGAGAGACTATATAAGACAAGCTTTGGGTAATAGAGTACAAAGGAGGAAATCAAGCAACAACAGATCTAGTGACCCTTCTAGGCTGCTTGTCCTCCAAAACACTGAGGATCAAGTGTCCAAACAGTGGTTTAGAGTGGGTAAGGGAACATTGGAAAGCGAACTATAATGCCCTGGAACTAATGTCCGTGGCAGGATTAGGAAGTTAGTAGGGGACAGAGGGGTTAGTAACTGATGGGAGGATAAAATAAAGTTATTCATTTACAAACGCAATCAGTCGCGGATTTGATGTGAGATATTTGTCTAGGCGAAGTTTAAATGAATCAACGGTGCTACAGTCTATAACATCTCGGGGAAGCCCATTCCATAAGTTGACAACTCGATTGAAGAAGAAATGTTTAGCTTCGTGTGAGCTAAAGAACAAACCATACGAGGAGCGTCTTAGAGAATTAAATCTATTTCCTTTATCCGAGCGCAGATTAACTCCTTCAGCCATATTATGTTCCAGTAAGTCCGAGGAGGTAGGAGCCCCAGGATCATTGCCACTGCCTCGCACTACACTCACAACAACACTGCGGCCGTTAGAATTATCGCAGGAGGCTGAGGTTGCCACCAACGGTTTTACCGTATGGTAACTTATCGGACTTACTGAGCTCATATAAAGCAAAATCGCGTCATAAACTTATTGGAGAGGTATAGAGATAAGTCCATATGACGCGATCGCGTCATATGACTTATTGGTTATAAGTTCCATATGACGCGATCGCGTCATATATGTCGCAAGGAGTTAAGAGGCGACTTAATTCAAGTGTTCAAATTCATCAAAGGCATCGACAATACGAACTGAAGTACTTCACTATCGACCAATCTAATTACATGCGGGGAAACGGGTGCAAAATTATTGGTAAATCTTTTTTAAGATTTACCAATAATTTTGCACCCGTTTCCCCGCGTGTAATTAGATTGGTCGATAGTGAAGTACTTACTACAGTTCATATTGTCGATGCCTTTGATGAATTTGAACACTTGAATTAAGTCGCCTCTTAATCTGCACTGGGTTAAAGGAAATAGATTTAATTCTCCACGACGCTCCTTGTATGGTTTGTTCTCCCTTGTCTAGCGGGGTGTTTTGGGCTCATTTGGGCATATTCAGGCCCTCCTGCATGATAAATCAAGCATCTGCATGAATTTTTTTTATTTAGCAACAAACTAGGCACTAAAAGCTTCACAATGAGACCAGAAGGAGCTACGTAGCACTCGTGGTTCTCTTGCAGTGGTGCCACGAACATGGAAGTTTAGCATATATCGGTATATTTTTCCCAGCTATGCTCACTACTGGCTACACTGCCGGCCTCTCGAGAACACAGGGCGGTAAGCCCTGGGAGTCGGCTGTCTGGCCCGCTGCTCTCCCGGCGATTTGCACTCGATTTTAACCCTTTAAAAGTCTTAATAATGCTCCTAATTTGCTGCAAATTTGTGCATGACTTAAGTCGAGCGCCGCTCTTTAGGGGTTAGGCTAGGTATCATTTTGGTAACTCTACGTTGAACTCGTTCTAGCTTGTCTATATCTTTTTGGTAATAAGGGCACCAGGATTGAATGCAGTATTCCAGAAGAGGGCGGACTAAAGAATTGCAAAGGGTTAGGATAACGTCATTGGATTTATGCTCAAATGACCTGCCTATAAAGCCAATTATTGTGTTTGCCTTCTTAATAACTTCTGAACATTGTTGACTCGGTTTTAGGTTACTCGATATTGTTACTCCCAGATTGGTTTCTCTGTTTACATTCTTAAGCTGAGTGCCATTCATCAAATAGTTTGCTCTCTCATTTTGGTATCCGATATGTAGTACTTTACATTTATCCGCATTGAAACTCATTTGCCAAATTTGGGCCCAACGTGACAACTTATCTAGATTGTGTTGCATATCGTCAACTTGTTCTTTTGAGAGTACGCTATTTGCAATTTTTGTATCGTCAGCAAATTTTGAGATTGTACAGGTGAGACCCTCATCTATGTCGTTGATGTAAATTAGAAAGAGAATTGGTCCTAGTACCGATCCCTGGGGTACCCCGCTACTTACACTGGTCCATTTAGATGCCTTACCGTTTATGAATACTCTTTGCTTTCTGTCACTGAGCCAATTTTCTTTCCATTTCAACACACCGTCTTGTATTCCATGCGCTTTTAGTTTTAGCAGTAAACGTTTGTGGGGAACTTTGTCAAAGGCCTTTTGAAAATCAAGGTATATTATATCTACAGCTTTACTCTCATCGTAGAGGTTGAGGATATCGTGGAAGAAGTCTAAGAGGTTTGTTAAACAGGATTTTTTTTTACGAAAGCCGTGTTGAGTATCTTTAACCGCTAAATAAGGGTTAAGTATGTTATTTTCCTCTAATTGATTTACGAGTCTGCCTCTTATGAGTGTTTCTAGCATTTTACATACAACTGAGGTTAAGCTAATCGGACGATAGTTACTGGGTAGGGATTTGCTGCCTGTTTTTAATATCGGTGTTACGTTGGCTAGCTTCCACTGATAAGGCATAGTTCCAGACTGCAAGGATTTATTGAATAGCAATGTCAGTGGTTTAGAGAGCTCATCCTTAGCTTCCTTTAGGACTCTAGGTGAGATTGTCTCAGGTCCAGGCGTTTTATTTACCTTGAGTTTATCTAAACCATTCAATACTTCTCTCTCTGTAACGGTGATATTGCTTAGAAAATCTGAATTATCAATCTGAATCGGCGATGGTGTAGGGATATCACTGAGATCTTCCGTTGTAAAAACTGATGCAAAGAAGGTATTGAGAGCATTACTCATTTGTACTTCATCTTTGGTGTATTCTCCATTTTCATCGACTAACGGTCCAACAGTTGAAGTAAGTACTTTTTTCTTTCTGATATAACTATAGAATTCTTTCGGGTTTGTTTTACTTTGATTCGCAATATGTAATCCCGGGTCTTTTTACTTTGTTTAATTAACTTTTTGGCTTTGCGTCGTAGCTCTACAAATTTCACCCGTTCTTCGTCATTTTGTAAGGATTTTAATCTATCATTAGCAAACTTTTTAACAAGCAGACAGTTTGAAATATCTTTATTCCACCATTTGGACTTATTATTATGGCCTGTACGCCGTATTTTCGATGGTATGCAGTCCTGCATACCCAAGATGTATTTATGTCGTTATTGTTAATTAAAAAGCTCCAGTCAGTTTCTTTAAACATAGCTCTAAGTTTATAAAAGTTTGCTTTCTTGAAATTAGGGGCTTTTTCGATGCTGCTATTTGGTTCGTTACTAGTAAACTTTAAATTGAAAGTTATTGTACGATGGTCGCTGTTATTGAATTCATCACCAACATTCAAATTATCTATTAATTCTTCTTTTGTTGCAAGTACAAGGTCAAGAACGTTATTATCACGGGTCGGCGATCGAACAAATTGATAGAGTGAACTCTCTTGCAAGTTCGCATACAAGTCATGTCCGGAGTGTGAAGTAAGAGTATCGCCCCACTTGGTCACAGGTAAATTAAAGTCGCCAAAATATACTGTATCTTGTGAGTTACTTACATCTGCAATTTGTTCATAATTGTTTTGGTCAGTTTGCACTGATTGAGCTGGAGGTCTGTATATTAATGCAAGTATTATTTTTGTACCTTTATTATTCTTTATTAGCACAAAAGATGTGCCGACGTTCACAATTTGAGGTTTTGACAAGAGGGTCGGGTTAAGACTTTCTTTGATATAGAGGAATGACTATAGATCAGGCAAACGAAGTAGTAATAAACAGGAATGAATGGAGAATGCTTGTGAATAGATGAGTGAACACATGGTCATTTGGGAGAGGGGGTCGGGCACAAGTTGAACTAGATAATAGGCCATCAGGCGCCTGGCCCGGGGAGCCGGTATATATGAAGGTTGCGCCTGGAAGTGTGGAGGGCGGACTTTTGGTTTCGGCTTCGCTGAATGTGCGCATGCTGGGTGATCGGGGCTGTGAGAGTGCTAAAGTGCAACATTTATCCCCCAAGTATAGCAACGTCTAAGGGATAAAATCGAAACTTTGGGATGAGGCATTTTACGGAGAAGGAGCTAAGAGAGAAAATTGTATAACCCTTTCAAGATACGATGACGCATGTATTTATGTTTTCTGGCCATTATGAGACGATTTTATTGAGATTATGAAGAGTATACAGAAGTTAGAGAGATAATTGAGATAGTCTCTACCCTTTTTATTCCCACAGATCCTAAGCTACATAAAATCATCTATTGATAGCCAGAAAAACTATCAAAATGCGGCATAATCTTCAAAGAGTGAAGATTACATAACAAGAATGTTAAATAATACAGCGTTTAGCATTTTAGATCATATCAATTTCACCAAAATTAAAATTCTTCTGAGAGAAAACTGAAGACAGTGAGTACACACAATTTCAGAGAGGGTGTTAAGACATATAATAAGAAGAAAGATTGAATAGGTACAAAGAAGTAAACAAACGAATAACAAATTAGCCTTTAACCTGAGCAGATACCAACACCAATATATCTTCAAAATAATCAATCTTAACACCTAACGAGCGGCCTAGGCGGTAATTTATATGTACCGCCCAGCGGGGTGTTTTTACCCTAAATAGGGTTGTTTACGTGATAATTTTCATGCTTAAATAAGACCCAGAGCGTAAAATAAGTATCTATCCCTGAAAGTGCATAAACAGAGCTTTCCAATGACACTCCAACCATCCTTGTACGACCTCTAGTTTTCTTGCAACGATCGTGCAACACGAGTGCAAAAACCATGTAATTAGGTAGTTTCCCTACATAATTCCCTGTGTAGCGAGTGTGTGAGGGTGGGGGAGGGTGGGATTCATGTCAGTAGGTCCGCCGTGGTGGTCTGGAGCAGTCATACGATTGCTACTCTCCTGCCACCACTTATCTCTCTCTCTCAGCAACATTACGTACTGAAAATGGCACACGACATAAGTTGTGAACCGCCACTTAGTCCAAATTTCTTTCACACGACATAAGTTGCGCGCCGCCAATAAAGGGTTAATGGATAAAACTGAAGCTAATGGGTTCAGAAATTTGTCAGAGAGTAAGGTAAGAACAAATACAGCAACAAAAATAATTAACCTATCCGCGATGAGACTCCGATTCATTAAACGTCGTGTGGGGCTAAGCTATTGCATTAATTTCTGACAAAAATCATCATTATCCCATAAATATCTATATTACTTATTCATATGCACCTATGTTATGTTTACTATGAAGATAGTTACATGTTACAACAATAAAACAAGTGGGACTAGTTTTTGGGGGGTGACAAACACAAAATATTGCCGAGCGGTTCATTCATGGAGTTGACAAGAGAGCGAGAGTGCATCCTCCCTTCACGAGCTCTCGAGAGAGACTGGAGGCAGTGCAGGCTAGTCTCTCTCTCTCTCCTCACTCCACACCCCTCCCTTTCGACCTTGGAACCGTGTAGGGAGTTTTGGCGCCATAAGTAAACCGATAATCACAGGAATAAGAGAAAAATAGGTGATAATTGAGGTGGGGGAGAAAGGGGTGGGTGGGGGGAAAGGGGGAAATTTGGACACATGTGGAGTAGTGATAGGAAGTATGGAGAGGAATTATCTCGCATATTTACACATTCCTTTGTTTTGAGTGACAGTGGGATATTTGGAAAGGCTTGTTTTAGGCCATGGCTCATATGAGGACGCTCGCCCTCCTAGGGTTCAGCCTCATATGAGGACACTCGCCGTTCCTGGGTTAAGAATATTATTTTTATTAATCTCACCACCACACCCCCAATGAAATTAATTCAAGTATATATGATCCACCGGGATTCGAACCCGGGTTATCACACACATATTTTTGCCACCTTAACCATTACACCACCAGGGCGGTTAAAGGTTTATGCACACGCCTACGACTTATTATCCATTCTCGAATACTGGATATTAATCTAATCATGTTCATATAATTAGCAAGAAAAAAGGATGACAACAAATTATAATACAAATCATAACCTTTTTAATCGCGCCATCAGTATATCTTCAAAATGGAAAATATTAAGGGATAAAACTGAAGATTATGGTTTCAAACATTTTCAGAGAGGGAGGTAGGAAAAAATAGAGGAGAGGAATTCAGAAGAAGGAAATCTAACAAAAACAGAAAGATGGCCCCATAGAAAATACAAGATTTAGCCTGGTCGATGCCTGAACTCATTGGTATCAGTTTTATCCTTTTCGAGATTGTTCATTTTGAAGATATATTGATAGCGCATCAATATATCTTCTCTATCTATCTATATGCTCAGGCCCAATCCCCATTTTGGGGGTAGCCGACTCAAGACAGAGCAAGAACAGGGAAAACACAAAAACAACTTATATATATCTTAAAAATTAAAAACATTGAAAGGGATAACACTGAATCCATTGGGTTCAGCTATCTTCAGAGACGGTGGTAAGAAAGGTTAGAGGAAGAGAGATAAGAAGAAAAATAATTGCACTGAAAAGAATTGAGGGGAGGTTTTTGTTTTCTCTCTGGATTCGCTTTTCCCTCATGCTTAGCCCAATTGATTTCAAGATTATATGACGTTCACCCCATTAGTTTGGCGTGCTTAATACCTTTCGTCCCATTTCCTTGTCAATGTTAAGACCTTTCGTGCCGTTATGGAGTCAGTATTTTCTTGGCGTGCGAAAGCGACCCTGCTAGCTAGGTGGAACTGGCCTTGAAAACAATTATCTCGAAGGGGGGTCATGGGGGTATTTGGTAAAGCTTAATGTAGTTAAAAATATAAAATACCACACACAAATAACAAACAAAAAGAAAGAAAGAATAAAAAGAAGAACTTCCCTTAAGATAATATAGAGGAAAGGATCGGATATAAAGGAGAAGGATTCAGAAAAACAGGAGGACCAAAATATCTAATACGGCCTTTAGCCTCTTAGACGAAACCCTCAATGTATCTTTAAAATTATATATATAGATGCATTTTTGGAAAGAGAAAATACAAAGGAGTACACAACAAAACAGGCAACAACAGTCCTATTGGTCATTACGAGGCTGCATGTAACTGAAACTACTTAACCAATATGAACAATGGTAACCGTAGCAAAGTAAAGACTGGTGCTGTCCGTTTGTGAACGCAGTTAATCGGGGGATAAGAGTAAGACATTTATCTAGTCGAATTTATAACATTTTAATAGTACGACACTCAAAGACATTACTAGGTAGTCCATTCCATAGGTTTACTACTCGATTGACAAATATAATGGGAGGTAGGAAAGAAGATATGATAGCCCTAGAATATAGGAAAGGAAGCTATTATAAGGGAATAAATAACGCCATTAGCCTTTTTTGTACTACCATAAATACATATATCTTTAAACTAAAATATCTCAAGGGGTAAAATCGCAGTGTGGGATCACTCATGTGCACTGTCAGAGTTGCCACGATTCAGCTCTCACGGGTCAGGAGAGAGAGAGAGAGAGAGAGAGAGAGAGAGACATAGAGAGAGAGAGAGAGCCGAATGACGGTTGCCATGATTCAGCTCAAATGGATCACGTTGCAATTGGTTCTGGGGGAAGGGGGAGTGAAGGAAGGAAGGAGGAGAAGGGAAGGAAGGCAATAGAGAAGAAAGGAAGGAAGGAGAGGAGGTAAGGAAGGGAGGAGAGATGGAAGGAGGGAGGTGGGCAGAGAAGGAAGGACGAAGGGAAAGGAGAGGAGGGAAGGAAAGGAATGGGGAGGTGGGGAGAGAGGAGGGAAAGAGAAAAGAGAATGGGGAGGTGTGGAGAGACGAAGGAAGGAGGACAGAGATTGAGGAAGTTTGAAGAAGAGGAGGGAAAGGAGGAAGGAAGGAAGGACAGGAGAGAAGGAAAGAAAGGTAGGAGTGGTAGGAAAAAAGTGAAAATGAGAATAATAGGAGAGAAGCATGGAAGGAAGGAGAATGAGGAGAGAGAGAGCGACAGCGAGAGTGAGAGCGAGAGCGAGACTAAGGAAGTGATGGAGCCAAGACAAAAGAAGAAACAAACATCTAAGGAATATAACTGCGGAAAATTAGTTTTAGCTTAACCCTTTGAAGATAACGACGCATGTTGGTCGATTTATTCTGGCTATCATTATACGTGTTTATACAATTTGTAAAGGGTATGTGGGAATTATAAGGGTAAAGACACAGTTGTCTGGGACTACTGACAGCAAATCCTTCTCTGTATCCTCCTACTATCTCTATCCTTAGTTTCAAGCCAAAGGTGGATGGTGCGTCTATGTACACAACAATCTTGCTTTCTCTCGTGTTCCCAACTTAGATTCTTCTTGTTACGCTGGCCTGTTTGCCAGTATGTGCTCGTACTCGCTAGCGCTCGCCAGGGAAGTTGAATGGGCTATAATAATCGTAGAACGATGTTCTTTCTTTCCGAGTATTCATGTAGTCACAGCCAGATCAGTGGTGGTCTTTATTCTTGTCTGTGATACATGGAAGTATTTTATATCAGTGATAGAGTATAAGATATGCAGTGTGAAGTTAAGGAGAAAGAGCGAGGTAGGCAGCGAGGTTGTATTATGTGCGTGTGTATGTACGTGTGCCTCCCTCGCTCGGGCGGGCTTTCCCACGCCCTTGATTGGCTGGCGGGCCTGGCGCGTCCTAGGAAGCTTGCTTTTCATGACGTAGTGGTCTGTAACTGGGTGCTGCTGTCCTAGTGTTGGTGCTGGGGGGGCTCCCGCCGCGTGTCTCCTTTAGAGCTTGGCATGGTGTGCTTAGTCCTAGACGTCCCTTGCAATCTGTCCCCCAATCTAACCCCCTGTACTGCTGTTTCTCTCTCTGAACTTCTTCTTTTCCATTACTTCTCATCTTTATTCAATTACTTATCCCTTCTGGTTCTGCATACGACTTCCATAGTCGGCCAGTCGTATTACAGCACCAGTTCTCACATATATGTTTTGCACTAGCTTTAGGGATTATTAGTCATAGTCACATGAGTCATATTATCATTGGGTGCTTCTGATTATTGAGTTGTTCTTTGTTACTATTTAATGCTAGACAGTGGAGGGTATCTTTAGTCGTTGTCTGAGTTATGTACATGGCAAGTCAGAGCCTGTACGACTTCGACGGAGCTAGGAGCCTGTAACCCTTGTGCATATTTTTCCTGTGCGAGTGTAGCAGTATACAAGCGAAGGGTTTTTGCCTACACTTACTTGTATGCTCGCTACCTCATTTTGTTGACCTTTGTGGAGCACCAGGGCAAGACCAGATACTTGAGATCTGGACTTACAAAGAGAGCCTCCTAGTCACTTAACGTAACATAAGGGAAATCTGTTCAAGGGGAGACAGTAGGCTACGAGCATGCTTGCGCTCTGCCTAGCCTCCTGGTACCTTTTATGCCGCTGCTAGACGTTATTAGTGATAAAGACAGCATTGTGTTTATTAACTTTAACTGTGTATGCTTTAGGAATTATTCACTTATTATTTTAGCCTAGGTTGATGCTTGGTGCACAACCCAGTATGGCTGTTACTTTGGCTAAAGAAGTACTGTTTTGAGTGGCTATTATTAGTGCTGTCACAGAGTTGTTGCACTCCATTGTTATATATATATGTATCCTACTTATTGGTGTATTTAAGATACACACTTTGGTGTCCTGCCCCTGCATTATTTCTGTTCTATATTAATGAGCATCTTAGAGCATCAGATGTTTTCAGAAGATTCTATATCTGTTTGCTGTAGGACTAGACTTTCAGTGTTTTCATAGAGCATTGAAGAGTTTAGTGTTGAGTACAGACTCACACTAAAGTGTGAGCATATACTCCTTTATTAAATCTTGTTATAGTTTATGTAAGCATAGTTATTACTTAAGAGCATTTTATTAACGTAAAGTACTCCTGTTGTGAGTAGGCTTTGCCGTCACCGGAAAGCCTTTGTAGAAGTGCACTAAAACCCAGTTAATTGATACCCCGTTATCCAGTAGATTAACTCTGGAGGGTTTAAGTGTTTTGTTCACCGGCGTAATAGTTCGAGGGTTTGGAATTAGCGTACCGTTGTTGCAGATATAGCCTATAATCTAGTCCAATATTGAGTGCCCTTGTTTATTTCGTAGTGCCAGTCGTAACATTCTGAATTCTCAACTCTCTGGCTAAAGCTTTCTTGTCACTCTCAACCTAAATATTTCTGCACTGTCTATCTCTCCCCTAATTCTACTGACTATACAAAATTCTTTGACTATCTTACTTCTAAAGTGGAACACATTCTATCCATCTCTCCTTTCGCAGAAATTGTATTGTTGAAGTGTAAGGGATAGTCCTCTGGGAGTTCCGGACAGGTAGTAAGATGAGGAAATTGGGTTTTGGAAGCATTAACCCTTGTCTATCGGGGCCCAACTTAAGTCTGTATCTAAAAAGCTGGACAATGTGGCGGGGCCCGACTTAAGTCTGTGTGCAATTTTGGCGCAATATTGGCTCTGAGAGAGAGCCGAGCTGTGGGAGGAACATAGGTTACCTCATGACTGCTCGCCACGACCGTCGTGGGCCCACTGACATTTACTCCACTCTACTCCACCCTCTCTCACTCGCTACACACGTAATTATGTAACAAAATTACCGTATTTTAGCGATTTTGCCCTTCGGTTGCATGATCGTTGCAAGACAACCAGTGATCGTAGAAGGATGGTTCGGGTGTCATTGGAACGCTCAATTTACGCCCTTACAGGGATACATACTTGTATTACGCTCTGGCTCTTGTTTATTCATGAAAAAGAGCACGGAAACAACCCCATTTATGGTAAAAAAAAACCCGCTGGGCGGCACGGTCAAATATACTCCACCACCCGCTCTTAAGGTGTTAAAGGCAACAAGGTTTTCTCTTCCACAATTGGAAATAGTAGTTAGATCAGAAGATAAGTGTTGCATGGCTTCATTACGTTTGTTTTTGAGGGATTGCTGGCTGGGGCGTTCAGGACAACTAATTGAGTAGTGTAAAGTAGAGTCGTCTGCGTATGAATGGATGGGACTGGAGGTACAGTAGAGAAGATCATATTCACCATCACCAACGGCTCTCCTCTGTTTCCACTGACCAACCTGGTGAACAAGCCTCCTTTTTTCTATCGTAAACGACCTAGAGCAGTTAGTCCAGCAACCCACCCGATTCCCGGATCACTTCGGAGATCGGCCCAACATTCTTGACATATTTTTAACTTCTAACCCTCCTGTTTATACTGTAAATCTTTTCTCTCCTTTGGGCTCCTCCGACCATAAACTAATATCTGTCACCTGTCCTATCTCTCAAGGACGGCCACCCGATCCTCCCAACCGGTGGCGCTTGTGGCACTTTGCCGCTGCCGACTGGGATGCTCTTCGGCAGTACTTTTTTATATTTTATTGTGAATTTTGCTTCCGTGGCCGGGGACCCTCGGAGAGTGCTTAACACATTACTGAGGTAATCCTCTCAGGTAAAGAAGCATACATTCCATTTTCTTTCTCTCAGTCTAATGCAAAACAAATATTGGTTTCCTCACGCTTGTTCTACTGCTGTCCGCAACAAGGAGGAATCATTCAAACGTTACCGACGCGTTAAGACTCAAGAATCTCATTCTTCCTATGTTTCTGCCCGGAATCAAGCCAAATAATCTAGCCAAAAACCTCTCTAACAAAATGTTCTTCCTCGTCTTTGTCTCCCCTTTTCAACTCTGATGGCACAACCATCACTTCTCCTCTGACAAAGCTGAACTCTTCGCTCAAACTTTTGCTAGTAACTTCACTTTTGATGATTTTGGTGCTATTCCTCCCTCTCCACCCCTCTCTCTCCTACTTATGCCTAATATCCTAATCTCTTCTAAAGATGTATTTTCTACCCTCTCTGGGCTTAATACTAAGAAGGTGTACGGTCCGGACAGTGTTTCTCCTGTTGTACTCAAAAACTGTGCTTCCGTGCTGAATCCCTGCCTAGGCAAATTCTTTCGTCTCTGTCTCTCCTCTAACGTCTTCCCTTCTTGCTGGAAGTTTGCTCTCATTCAACCTGTCCCAAAGAAGGGTGACCGTTCTCAACCCTCCAACTATCGTCCAATTGCTCTCATCTCATGTATCTCTAAAGTTTTTGAAACAATTCTTGCTTCCAAATTTCTTAAGCATTTTTGTTCTCATAATCTACTCTCAGATCGCCAGTATGGCTTCCTTAAGGGTCACTCTACTGGTGATCTTCTTTCATATCTTAATAACTCTTGGTTATCCTCCTTTTGGGACTTTGGTGAGGCCTCTTCTATTGCACGAGACATATTGAAGGCCTTCGATAGAGTCTGGCACAAATCTTTAATTTCTAAACTACCCTCCTTCGGTTTCTATCCCTCCATCTGTGCCTTTGTCTCTAATTTCCTTTCCGGACATTCCAAAGCTGCAGTTGTGGACGGCCATCACTCACTTCCTCATCCTATCAACTCCGGTGTTCCTCAGGGCTCTGTCCTATCTCCGATTCTATTTCTAATTTTCATAAATGATCTTCTCAACTGTACCTCCAGTCCCATCCATTCATACGCAGACGACTCTGCTTTACACTACTCAAATAGGTGTCTTAAACACCCCAGCCAGCAATCCCTCAAAAATAAACGTAATGAAGTCATGCAACACTTATCTTCTGATCTAACTACTATTTCCAATTTGGGCAGAGAAAATCTTGTTGCCTTTAATGGTTCCAAAACCCAATTTCCTCATCTTACTACCTGTCTGCAACTCCCAGTGGACTATCCCTTACACTTCAACAATACAAAAATCAATCCTTCATCTTCTCTCAATAATCTTGGTGTCTCTTTTTCTTCTCCTCTCACTTGGAAGGACCATATTACCAGTCTTGCTAAGGCAGCCTCCCAGAAGCTGGGTGTGCTCAACTGCCTCAAGGGATTCTTTGCCCCTGCACAGCTTCTTGCTCTATACAGGGGCACGGTGCGTCCTTGTATTGAATATTGTTCACATGTATGGGGAGGATCCTCTCACACCGCACTCCTAGAGAAAGTAGAAAGGAAAGCCTTTCGCATCATTAACTCCCGTCCACTCACCAACTCTCTGCAATCTCTCTCTCTTTGCTGCAATGTTGCATCTCTCTCGCTATTCAATCGCTACTACAATAATCAATGTTCCTCAGAGCTTTGCCAGTGTATACTACCTCCTCTATGTAGGGTACGTAGTACCCGTCTTGCCACACAATCCAACCCCTACTCTGTGCAACTTTCCAACCCAATAGTGAAACGTTATTCTCAGTCTTTCTTTTATTCAACTGCTGAGCTCTGGAACTCTCTTCCAGAATCAGTCTTTCCCTCTGTCTATGACTTAAGTTGCTTTAAACTCCATGTGTCCAGGTATTTTGGCTCTAACGTCCCTTGATTTTGGCCCTGTCACTCTTTCAAATCTGGGGAGGCACTTGATACAGGCAGTTCTGCCTTTTGTCTCCCTCACTCACATAGAACAAAAAATAACCCTATGACTTTCATATACACTTCATAATCTGAATAACATTATCTACTAATAGCCTGAAAACAGAAAATAAGTGAGTCATCGTATCTTCTAAAGGTTATTATACTTGTAGATGGTAGGCAGAAAGTTAAGGAAGGCAATTTCATGACGAGAGTATGAAGGTATGAAGAACAAAAATATAATAAATATGGATGCAAATAAAACAAAGAGGAAAATTGAAGCGATACAACACAACACAATGGGATCGGATCCTCTCAGTGTGATGCTTGCTATGAATCAGCCCTCTGGGGCAATCGATTCTTGGGAAGGAGGGAGGTTTAAGGAAGGAAGGAAGGCAGAAAGGAAGAAAGGAAGGCAGGGAGGAAGAAAGGACGGAAGGTAGGCAGGCAGGCAGGAAGGACGGAAGGAAGGCAGGGATGAAGGAAGGAAGACAGGCAGGCAGGCAGGCAGGAAGGAAGGAAGGAAGGAGGGTAGAAGGAAAGGTTCAAGGAGGGAGAGAAGAAGAAGTGAAGAAGACAGTAAGGGAAAAGATATGCAAGTAGAAAAGAAGAGAGAGAGGGAGGAAGCAAGAGAGGAAGAAAATTAGAAAGGGAAGGAAGGAAAGATGGAATGAAGGTAAGAAGAAATTAATGGAGAGGTACATAGGAACGAAGAGAGAGCGGGAGGAAGAGAACAAAAGAGGGAGAAGAATGGAAAGGAGAGATGAAAGGAAGAAGTACAGTAGGTAAGGGAATTGCAAAATAATTCACAAGGCTATGAAACAAGGAAGAGTAGAAGGGAAGGAAGACATCTAAGGAGAAAACAAATATTAGAAGAGTGTATTCAGCTTACGAAGGACGTTTACCAACTAAAAGGCAACAAATTAGCCCAATACATACTTTTAGCTACCCCATATGCGATTTCATACGATTTTCGTCGCCGAGGACGTAGTCTTGTCAATTCGCAACGAATTTGTGCGACGTCAACGATTTTGACCGTTAAAAACCGTTGACAAGTTTACACTCGGCGACGATGTTGCCGATGAGTACGACATAATCGGCGACATTATGCGATGTCATCGGCAAACTGAGCGATGGTTCGCCGATGACCTCGGCGAGAACTGTCACATTTGAATAAAATATTGCGAAATAATGCGAAGGATGAACGAATCCTCGGCGTATGTTCTGCGACATCTTCGGCGAATTAAGCGATAGTTCGATAGTTCGGCGAATACCCCGGCGAGATTATCCGAAAACTTTTTGCATATATTTCATGGCACAAACATAAGAACATAAGAAAACGCGAGTCTGCAGAAAGCCGATCGGCCCACACAAGGCAGATCCCTATCACTCCCAGCCCCAATTACATGGCCTAATTATAGACCCAACTCACTAATGCCTTGAGGACTGACCTCACCAAAACGGTTAGAGATCGACACAAGATTACGGGTTCTGCAGAGCGCAAATTGGCCCACACCAAGCAGATCCCCCCTCATACCCAACCCAACTCGTCGAAAATGTACAAATTTATCTTGAAGGGAAGGGGGGTCTAGAGATTTTTGTTTTAATTTTGATGGAGTTCTAGTGAGGAAACTAAGAAATAAAGGAATGAATGACCAAACAAACGGTCCATTTCCCCGTAATATTTGCTCATTTATATATTTGTTTATGATTTATTTAGTTTCATCCCTAGACCTCCATAAAGCATATAAAGCACCCCCCAACACCCTCCTTCAAGATAAATTTGTACATTTTTCGATAGAAAAATATCCTGGCCGAAGGCCGGTTCCTCAAAAAGTACAGGCTCGCTATCGCTAGCCAAAAAAAACTCGAACGTCATAAAATATGAAAACTAATGGGGTTAACCATGAGGAAGAAATGGGACCCGAAAAACGACCCATCTCCCCTTAATTCAGAGATTGGCAATGTCCGGCTTCGGAGAAATTTTTCTATCAAATAATGTACAAATTTAGCTTGCTCTCAAAACAAAAAATATATATGTTGGCTCGCTACCGCTCACCAGGAAAATATTGAAACCTGGATGGGGGTAAACGTCTTAAAACAGTAGGCTGAATGGGGCCGAACGGATACAAGGCAAAGGGAGAGGGAGAGAAAGAGAAAACAAAAAAAGCGAGGTGGGCTCAATGTTTACGTTACGGCTTAATTGAGCCCACCTCGCTTTTTTTGTTTTCTCTTTGTCTCCCTCTCTCCTCGTTTTTTTTTTCTCTCTTTCTCTCCCTCTCTCTTTGCCTTGTATCCGTTCGACCCCGTTCAGCCTACTGTTTTAACCCTTATTTAGCGGCGAGCAACATAAGTCGAGTTAAATAAAGCTGGACTATGTGGCGGCGCTCGACATAGGCCGAGTGGCAATTTCAGCACGTAATGTGGCTGAGAGAGAGAGACAAGTGGTGGCAGGAGACTAGCGAGCGTATGACTGCTCCAGACCACCGCGGCGAACCTACTGACACAAATCTCAGCTCCCTCCTCCCTCTCTCACTCGCTACATACTCAATTATGTACTGAAAGTACCGAATTACCTGCTTTTTGCACTCGCGTTGCACGGTTATTGCAAGAAAACTATCCATCATACAAGGATCGTTATGGTGTCATTCGAAAGCTCTGTTTATGCCCATTCAGGGATAGGTACTTGTTTTACGTTCTGGGTCTTATTTAGGCATGAAAATGATCACGTAAACAGCCCTATTTTGGCTAAAAACACCCCGCTGTGCGGTACACATAAATATACCGCATAGGCCGCTCGTAAGGTGTTAAGACGTTTACCCCCATCCAGATTTCAATATTTTCCTGGTGAGCGGTAGCGAGCCAACATAATATATATTTTTGTTTTGAGAGCAGCTAAATTTGTACATTTTTCGTAAGAAAAATGTCTCCGGCGAAGCCGGATTTCTCCATATAATGCTGGTTCGCTATCGCTTGCCAGGAAGATATCGATACTTGGATGGGGATAAACGTCTTAACCCGTACAGCCCCAGCGACGCGCCTGACGCGTCGGCGATGTATGTAACGCATAGCCCCAGAGACGCGCCTGGCGCGTCACCCTAATTGCGCCGACCGTAACCTCAGGTGTAGCCAGTCAAGAGGGCTCAGATTTGTATGGGAACTATGTACGTATCCCACGCAACCGTACCGATGGTTGAAAACTTTCAAAGTCCACGTGCGTGCGCGTGAGCGCGCAATAACCTGTTTTTTGGGGGTAATTGCCTTAAATTTTTTACTCTTGTAAAATACGTTTTCGGGGGCTCTGTAGGACCATTCTTTAAGCTTTTTGAGCGGTTTTTCCTGGTTTTTCCTTCATTCCTAACCCATTCGCTATTGTTTCTGGAATAAAACCATTTTTTGAAAACCGGCCGGGTTCTGGTGAACAAACATTACAAAACTAGCCGGGGCTGGACGGGTTAAAACAGTTGGCTGAATGGGGCTGAATGGATACAAGCCAGAGAAAGAGAAAAAAAAACAGGTGAACCGGCCAGGAGAGGTGCATAGAAAAAAGGGTTGACAGGATCACTATAGGCCTAATCATTTTTGTTTACCCACCTCGCCGAAGGTGCTCTTTGGCCTCAGCGAGATGTGTCTTGAGCATTCCGCGACGTCGCAAGGCCCTTCGCATGCCTCGTGCGGAGCATAGCCCTGGCGGGTATACTCTCGGCGAGTACTCGTGCGCACGTCGACGACTAATCGACGAGGAAATCGCCGATGACATGTGCATCGTCGATGTTCTCAGAACATCTGAGAGCGTCGACGAGCCGCCGTGCAGCGTTGCAAAGTTTTTTTTCGTGCGAAACCCTCCGCGATGTCTCGCCGATGTCGCTGATGATCTCCGAGGGCCTCGCAGATCCCTCTGCGATGTTCGACGATGCTTGCGAGGGCTATGAACCCTCGTGAGTCCTCGTCCAAAATTTTGAACAATCCGAACATTTGCGATGACCCGCGAGGGCCCTTGCGAGGCCTTGCGAGTCAAACGATTATCATGCGAGGGTTTAAGATTTTGTTGCGAAATGTCACGAATGTGCCAATTTATTGGTGTCGGCAACGAAAATCGTGAGAAGTCGCATAAGTGGGAAAGGGGCAATATGCTTCCTAAGCTATTGCGTAAATGTAGGTGAATTTAAACAAACAAGACTTCACCTGTACTGAAAGGGTTACAAAAGGATTATCAAGGGTATAAACCAAGGAAGTGAGGCAGGAAAGGAATGGAGAAGGAAGATATCTAAGGAGACAAACTAAAGACAATAGTTTGAGACATTTCAGTTTGACATTTGCCATGATTCAGCCCTCTGGTGGTAATAAGCTCTGGGGGAGTTGTGTGTGATGAGAGAGAGAGAGAGAAAGAGAGAGAGATCAAAAGCTGTTGAAGACCTGAGCGTAGATATTTTGATTAGTTCTTTTGCATTTATCTTGTGTCGTCACCGTTTTGGTTTGTTTATTTTGAAAGTTTTACATTATAATAACAGCTTGTTCGAGTTTCTGTCAATGTATCTAACAGTATCTCTTATGCTAGGGTGAAGTTGGTAAAGTAAATTGCCAAAATGAATTTCACATTATTTCTTGTTTCATACGTTTCGGGTACATTACCCATCTTTAGCAAATAATATATTTAAATTTCATGAAAAAAATGCGAATTAATATGATAACAGATTTGCAATGTGAATTGCAAGTATTAAAAGGCTAGGCAGGGCCTTGGTCAGGTGTGTTCCTCTCTGCTGCTCGGCTTGGACTGGCTGCGTAGGTTGTATGGACAGGTTGTGTGCCCTGTCATGGTGTTGTTGTTGTAGTTGGGCCCTCTGTTGTTGTTGTTGCGCCCTCTGTTGTTGTTGTTTCCCTCTTGTTGTTGTTGTTGCACCCTCTGTTGTTGTTGTTGTTGTGTTGCCCTCTGTTGTTGTTGTTGTTGCGCCCTCTGTTGTTGTTGTTGCGCTCTCTATTGTTGTCATTGTTGTGCCCTCTGTTGTTGTCATTGTGTTCTCTATTGTTGTTGTTGTTGCGCCCTCTGGTGTTCTTGTTGCGCCCTCTGTTGTTTTTTTGCCCTCTGTTGTTGTTGTTGTTGCACCCTCTGTTGTTGTTGTTTTGCCGTCTGTTGTTGTTGTTGCGTTCTCTATTGTTGTTGTTGTTGCGCCCTCTGGTGTTCTTGTTGCGCCTTTTGTTGTTGTTGTTGCGCCCTCTGGTGTTGTTGTTGAGCCCTCTGTTGTTGTTTGTTGTTGCGCCCTCTGTTGTTGTTATTATCAGTTCTGGATGTGGAACAATGGTTAGGAGCTGCATGTGGTGGTATGTTACACGGTGGTCTTGGTGGCAGGGTCACTGCTTCGTCTCTGGTTGTCTCGTTCACAAGCCTGTATGTTGGGAAGTCGTCCATGAACCAACATACAGGCCACCGGATGGTATAATGATGGGATAATGTTCAAACTAGATATGTTGTGATATATAACCATGTCAGTATATGTGACACTATGTTTGCTATGTCCTGGCTATCATTAGACCATTGTATACAATTTTAAAAGGCCCTCTACGAATCAAAGGGGTAGAGTTGTATCCCCATTAAACCTCTGACTGCCACACCTTTTTCCTAAAGTAAAGACAATCGTATAATGATAGCCATAATAATAGGCATAATAGCATTATCGTTATTTGTACTCATTTATAACTCCGGATTTGTTTTCACTCTGGAAGAAAATGATGGTATAATGACCAAGCTTGATATGTTATGATAATTATTGAGTAACTCATGAATCTGAGGAAAAGCTGTGGAATCAAACCACTTCAGTACAGTGACGCTTTCCTTCATTTTACATTGGTTATCATTAGATAATTGTATTGAAAAGCCTTCTAGAAAACGAAAATATGCAATATGACTCCATTAAACCTCTGACTTCCAGAGTCCTTCTTAAGCTGAATAAGATTGACCATAGACTACAGTAGATCTGGACTTGACACGAACATGGAACTTTGCAGTAAGGGACCCAACATCGGAAAACGAACGCCCAAGTTCGAACCTCGAAACCACGAAAATGTGTTATCTTCACGGTTTCGAGGTTCGAACTTGGTGGTTAGTTTTCTGATTGTTAGTCCCTTACTGTAAAGTTCCATTTTCGTGTCCAGTCCAGATAATTATACTGTAGTCTATGGATCGATTAGTGATAGCCATAATAACACAAATACAAAGCAAGGCACTCAACAACAGAGCTAATAGTATTTAGAGGATTGGGTTCTAGTCATGTGGTGATGGGCTGGTCTATCAGAGTTAGAAATGAGCGATCTCTGCCATACCCATAGCTTACTCCGACTGTTCCTTTTACTTATGTATTTCCTAGATCTCAAGTGACGGCGTCTTTTCCGTGGATTGACCTCCCAATCTACCAAGATTGGAAGCCAAAGCGTCACATTTTTCCTTTGCCCCTCAACTTTCTCTTCATAATTGCTGAGGGGCACAGTCCCTGGGTGGGGCTTTGGTTTCCCGGGCGTTTCCGCACCCTCCTCAGCTCCCCGCCATGGAGTGGCTTCGGTCACCCAGGCTTTATTGTGGTAGGTGGGGAGGGTTCTGTGAGGGCGCTCGGATATGGCCTTGCTCGGGGCCTTGGGGTTGTTCGGCCAAGCAGCTTGGGGAACAACAACAACAACAACAACCAAGCTACTTGCCTAGAAATTAATAATAATTGCCAAAGCACTCAACTGAACGGCTTCAGCTCCAGGAAAACGAAGTTTTAGTACTATGAACTATATTGAAACGGTCACATTACTCGGTTACAAATGCAGTCAGTCGTGGATACATGACAAAATATTTATCAACGCGATATTTGAATGTCTGGTCTGTAGGGCACTTTACAACTTTTCTCGGCAACTTTATATCCATCAGAAACCTACATTATTATTGCATGTTGGTTTAAAGTCGAGATCTGTTGCTTAAATTATTTCATAGCTTGAATTCGCAAGTGATCAATTAAGCTCTGCATGTTGCCAGTAAACATCGCTAATCATAAATTATCGAAAATATGGCTCGTATGCCTCTCCTGTTACACATACACACACACGCGCGCGCACACACACACACAAACACACACATCGTCACGCGTCATCGTTATTTTGGACTCGTGCATAAAACTCTCAGGAATTGTTTCCACTCTGGATGATAATGACCAAACTTGATCTGTTATCATCATTATTGAGTAAATTTGAATCCTTTCTTTCTTTCTTTTCTGGTAATCGCTAGACGATTTGGTAAGCTTAGGAAGGGCCTCTAGGAATCAAAGGGGTTCAGTTGTATCCCTATCATCCCTTTTTTCCTTCCTACGCAAACTCAAATCGTCTATGATAGCCAAAATAATAGGAAGACAAACATAGTTGTGTACTGAAAGGCCTACTGTACGCTGACCAATGTTTTGCCTACTAATGTTTTAATCAGATGCCGCTCAAGCCAGAATTCTCGGAAAATAGTTGAGGAAGAAGGCGCTTCTTAGTATTGGGGATAATCTTTGTCAATAAATTCCTTGAAGGATGAGGTCTTTTTTGGACCCTTCCTGCCGTATTCCAATAGTTTGGCGATTATCAGACGCTCTACCCGATTTAGGTATCGATGGTTTTACTAGGCGAGCGACACCGAGCCTGCAATTTAGGGGAAACCGATAAACTTATATATACACTTGACCTTCTAAACTGCCAGACCAGTGTCAGTGTTGCCCAAATAGTTTAGGAAGAAGTGGAAAGAATCAACCTTACTATTGCTTCCTAGTAGCGAGGATAATCTTTACCGTCGGGGAATTCCTGGAAGGATTAACCACATGACAAGTGGAAAATGCCGGTGCAAGTTCACAAGATACTTTTGCTGCCTTCCTTTTCAGCCTCAGAATAATAGTATTTTTGTATTATGATTATAATGTTTTTTTTTGTTTTTTTTTTGTTTTTTCAAATGCAGGCTTAACACTCCTACCGATGTATTGGGGGTTATTATGAATTGTGTTAATGATTATGGAGGATATAGATTACTAATTATTATGTTCTCTCCACTAACCAACTTTACTCCTAAACTCGATTAATGAAATTAACAAACACATGTGGCAGTTCGGGGATTCGAACCCAGGACGCTCACACCGAAAATCAACACACTTATGCATTGCACCACGAAGGTCATATTTGGGGAAGGTAATTTCTTTTACATTTGTCAATTTGTCGGTAGAGAACTCTCCTAAACTGCAGACACACTAATAAAAGATAAAAGTAAAGATAAACGGTCAAAAAGACCCTCTCGCTTCATATAGGGTTAAGCGTTAATCTTTATCACTGAGGAATTCTTGGAATAGTTAGCCACACGACCAAGATTTAGGACAATGTGGGTCCTTCACAAGTGCTTCAAGGTATATATAATTGTTTTCTTCTCTTTTAGCCTCAGAACAATAGCTCTCCAGTTCTGTGACTCAAGGGAGGCCTTAAGAGTTCTTTTGCATGGTGGTAAATGGTGTTGTCCAGAAATAGCACCTTATATAAGGCTGTTTGGCATAAAGTCATGGACATTTTCTGTAGAAAAGAACAGAAAAATTGTCTAATATCAGTATCAAAAGGTACACTCGGATGCGATACTCTCGAGCCCACTTGTAAGTATTTGTGGAATTCATCTAGTTCTCATTATGTAAGTATATCTCTTGAAACGAATTTATGATTATAGCTTTCAATACATCAGCTACAAAACTATATATGTGCTACTTACTGATAAGCAAGTACTATCCAAATAATATATCCAGATAGTCATAATTGCACATAGAAAAACATAGGGGTTCCCCAAATTCTTATGATTCGGCTAAAGACTATGGGGCATCTGAATGTGCATCACTATCAATATACCCGTTGAAATGGGTTTTTTTTCTTTAGTATCATGAATTTTACAGTACATTCCAGAGACACATTGCTACACCAGGCAGACCTCTTCCTACAAAGGTTTTAGATAAAGTTAATGCAATAAGTTAAGCAGTAAATTTGAGAAAGCCAGAATTTAGATCATACTTATTTTAAGTATTGCTTTCTATATGGTCTTGTTTCCTTTTATTGTCTTCTCTATATTCTCTTTCCATCTCTTTACGTCTTTACTCTTCATTATTTTTCTAGGCAACTTGTGATTCGAACTCAGGCACACATGTTTGCTAATCACGTAAAATCCCCAGTCAGCCACACCGGATATCTTGCATTACACGTAGGCCACTGTGCTATTATTATGTTCTCTCCACCAACCAACTCTACTCCTAAAATCGATTAATGAAATTAACAGACACATGTGGCAGTCCGGGGATTCGAACCCAGGATGCTCACACCGAAAATCAACACACTATGCACTGCACCACGAAGACAGTTAAAGAATACTGCTCAAGCCTACGATTTATTATGCAGTTTCGAATCCTGCATACCAGTCTTAGCATGTACAATATCCCAACTGCACTATCGGAGGCACTATGCAAGATGGACCACTTCCAAACACACTTTTAGATAAAGTTCATGCAATAAGATAAGCAGTAAATTTGAGTACACCAGAAACAAAATATTCCTTATATTATATTTTCAACTCTGCGAAGCAGAGTGGGTATCACGCACACAGATCCCGCCCGTATACTGTGCACCTTCAGTCAGCTTGTCTGTCGTCGTCCGTTGTCGCCGTCCGTCCGGAAACTCCTCCTAGACCGTTCGATGGATATTCACCAAGTTTCACAGGTATATCCATTTGGTCAATGTGATGGTCAGTCAAAAAGAAATTTTCCATTTAACTTAAAGGTTAAGGTCAAATGTCAAGGATAAAAATAAGGTAAATATTTCATATTTTTTAGTTTTTACTCAAATTTCTTAATTTTCACTATACAAGTTACTGTTAACCTTAATATCGCATTGACCAAATTATAGGTAAATATTCCAAAGGGTAAGGTCAAATGTCAAGGTCAAAGGTCAAAATATGTTTTTCACTAGTATTTCTTATACTATCTTAAATTCTCACTAGGCTTACCATGTATATTCAGAATACCTAGCGCAAGGTCATACAAGAAACTATACAATTCCATATGAAAGGTCAAGGTCACAGGTCAACGTCAAATAAAAGGTCAATATGCTATTTCCTTTACTTTTCATGCAAACTTCACAAAATTTGGTGAGATAGTTGCACTTTAAATGAAAAGGAAAATAATACAATTAGAAACACATATAAAGGTCAAGATAAAGGTAAAAGGTCAAGGTCAACTATTCTATTAATATATATGGAACTAACTGATGGGTTTTAATGAAATTAGGCATGCTTATTTGATTTTCCAGGGCAATGTTAATGAACAAAACAAACTACTCCTACATAAAGGTCAAGGTCAAAGGTCAACTTTTACTATTTATTTTACTTTATACTCAAATGCCTTCATTTTCACTATACAAGTTACTGGTAACCTTGATATCGTACTCCCCAAATTTGTTGATGAATATTTTAAAAGGTAAGGTCAAAGGTCAAAATCGTTTTTGTACTAGTATTTCGTATATTAACTGTTACATTCTCACTAGGCTTACCATGTATATTCGGAATACCTAGGCCAAGGTCATACAAGAAACTATTCAATTTCACATGAAAGGTCAAGGTCACAGTTCAAGGTAAAATAAAAGGTCAATATGCTATTTTCTTTACTTTTCATGCAAACTTCACAAAATTTGGTGAGATAGTTGCACTTTAAGTGAAAAGGGAAATAATAAATGTTGAGGCATATAAAGGTCAAGATAAAGGTCAAGGTCAACTATTCTATTATTATATATGAAACTAACTGATGGGTTTTAATGAAATTATGCATGCTTATTTGATTTTCATAGGCAATGTCAATGCAACCAAAAATGTACGTTTACATAAAGGTCAAGGTCACAGGTCAAGGCCAAAGACAAATTTTAGTATTTATTAAAAAAAAATACTCAACTTTTGGAAAACTGGCTGTGTTATGACTTATTACCTAAATATCATATATATCAAATTTCACATAAATATTGTAATAGTTAAGGTCAGAGGTCAGGGTCAAAACAAGTGTATTTGTAATTCTTCCTAAACTCCTAGATAGTTTAATGTAGTGTCACCAAATTATACAGGCAAATTCAGTTGGTCAATGCGACGACCATCCAAATATATGTATTTTATTTTAAGTCAAAGGTCAAAGGTCAAGGTCACAGTATATGATCACTATTTGTAATCAATATGTTTTTATACAAATTACTCCATATTCATAATGCTAGTTAATACGAACATTGCTGTTAAGCTAACTAAATCATGGATAAGAAATTCTTAGGTCGAAGGTCAAGGTCAAAGGTCAAGGTTAAAGGTCGAAATATGATTTGTATTAGTATTTTCTATTTAATGTAAGATTCTCATTAGGCATATCATGCATATTCAGAATGCCTAAACCAAGGCCATACAAGAATAAACACAATTCCATTTGATAGGTCAAGGTCACAGATCAACGTCAAATATAAGGTCAATATGCTAATTTCTTTACTATTCATGTAAACTTCACAAAATTCGTTGAGACAGTTAAAATTAAAATTATAAATTTTCAGACATCATGAAGGTCAAGATGAAGGTCAAGGTCAAATATTCCTTTAATACCTTTGAAACTAACTGATGATCTTTAGTGACATTTGGCACACTAATTTGATTTGCTAGGGTTACATCAAAGCAAATAAGAATACAATCCTACATAAAGGTCAAGGTCACAGACCAAGGTCAAAAGTTAACCTTCATCATAAAAAATACTAAATTTTCGATAAGCTGTAGACTGTTAGTTGCATTTTACTTAAATGTCATAAAATTCAATCATATATATATATATATATACAGTATATACTGTATATATATACTGTATATTATAATACTTAACATTAAAGGTCAAAATCAAAGAACAAAAGAAGAGTGTTAATAATGTTCTTCAAACTCTTCCTAGACTGTTTAACCCTTTGTGTACCGGTGACGTTTGTTTTTTGTATTGTAGTCTAGCTATAATTAGACGATTTTGTGGAGCGTATGAAGGATCTGTGGTAGTAAAAAGGGTTAATTAAGATAGTTGAAATCCTGCTAATTTTATGGAGGCCCTTCATAAACTAAATAAAATTGTCTTAATATCCAGTATGAAATGAAACCAACAGAACTGTACTGAACGGGTTACGTATCTTCACAACATTTTGCTGCCAAATTCGGTTGGTCAATGCAACGATTGTCCAAATTTTGTGTTTTTGTTATACAAAGGTCAAGGTGAATGGTGAAGGTCACAGATTACGATCACTATTTCTTTCTTATAATTATATATTCTAAATTTGAATTACACCATATTCAAAATGCTACAAAATAGTGTTACGCTGACCTTAATATAGATAAATATTCAAATGGTTAAGATTCAATACGATCATAAATGTAATTATATCTCTCTCTATATATATATATATATATAATATATATATATATATATATATATATATATATATATATATATATATATATTGCCTGACGCTGTGATCACCGAAGGGGTGGCCACGAACGAACCACCCCCATGCACCACTGTCCCCAGTCAGTCGACGCCCCTCCCCCCAACCAGCACCGCCTTCGTTCATATACTTCCTCACTCCATCCTTCCATTATACAGTATATGTACAATTATATATATATATATATATATATTATGTTCTCTCCACTAACCAACTTTATAATATAATATGTACTGTATAATTATATATATATATATATATATATATATATATATATATATATATATATATATATATATATATATATATATAATATAATATACTGTATATAGTAAACCGGTATTACCTAAGAGATTCAATACTACTTGCAGAATTCTAGGTCGCAGAGTTGCGTATGCATTTTTGTTTTGGTAATGCGAAAACTGCACACCTACTGTATTATTAATGTATTTATTCATTTAATTATATATTTACTCATTGGTAAGCATATATTTTCTTCTCTTCTCATATTTACTCCTTGATTCCACTTAAACATTTTGTCTAGATAACTTGTGATTCGAACTGGGACACACATGTATGCTAGTCACGTAAAATCCACAGTCAGCCACACCGGACATGTTGTGATACACAGCAGACACATTGCTAGGCCAGGCGGACCACTTCCAACAAAACTTCCTAAAAATAAGCTTACACAATAAGTTAAGCAGTAAATTAGAGGACGCCGAAAACTAAATTCTCCTTATAATTCATAGTTGTATTAATTTTTTTAGTAGTCATATCACCATATACCTTATACCTCAAAACGATACACATATTTTATTTCTCGTCTCTACATGCAATGTATTATACATCCAAAGATAGAGAAAGACCCATACTAATTAAAACTGAGGAAAAATATGAAACCATGTCTACAATATATTAACACCAAGATTAAATCATTTGCAACCCATTTTGCTACACAATCTGTGTAATAGCTTAGTCATAAAAATAGAAACAATAAATTTTATCAACTCTGCAAAGCAGAGTGCTATCGCGCAAACAGATCCTGCCCGTATACTGTGCACCACCAGCCAGCCTGTCTGTCGTCGTCGTCGTTGTCGTCAGTCGTCGTCGTCTGTCTGTCTGTCCGGAAACTCCTCCTAGACCGTTCGATGGATTTTTACCAAATTTCACAGGTATATCAATTTGGTCAATGCGATGGTCACTCTAAAAGGTATTTTCCATTTAACTTAAAGGTTAGGGTCAAAGGTCAAGGTTAAAAATAAAGTCAGTATTTCATTTTTTTAGTTTTTGCTCAAATATCTTCATTTTCATTATACAAGTTACTGGTAACGTTAATATTGTATTAACCAAATGTTAGGCAAATATTCAAAAAGGGAAAGGTCAAAGGTCAAGGTCAAAGGTCAAAATTAGTTTTCACTAGCATTTCTTATACTAACTGTTAGATTCTCACTAGGCTTACCATGTATATTTGGAATACCTAGGCCAAGGTCATACAAGAAACTATTCAATTCCATATGAAAGGTCACAGTCACAGGTCAAGGTCAATATGCTATTTTCTTTACTTTTCATGCAAACTTCACAACATTTGGTGAGATAGTTGCACTTTAAATGAAAAGGAAAATAATACATTTGGACACACATATCATAAAGGTCAAGATAAAGGTCAAGGTCAAGGTCAACTATTCTATTAATATATATGAAACTAACTGACGGGTTTTAATGAAATTAGGCATGCTTTTTTTATTTTCCAGGGCAATGTCAATGAAAACAAATACTCTTACATAAAGGTCCAGGTCAAGGTCAAAGATCAACTTTTGCTATTTATTTTACTTTTTACTCAAATGTCTTCATTTTCACAATACAAGTTACTGTTAACCTTAATATCGCATTGCTCAAATCTTAGATAACCATTTTAAAGGGTGAGGTCAAAGTTCAAGGTCAAAGGTCAAAATGGGGTTTTTACTAGTATTTCTTATACTAACTGTTAGATTCTCACTAGGTTTACCATGTATATTCGGAATACCTAGGCCAAGGTCATACAAGAAACAGTTCAATTCCATATGAAAGGTCAAGGTCAAATAAAAGGTCAATATGCTATTTCTTTACTTTTCATGCAAACTTCACAAAATTTGGTGAGATAGTTGTGCTTTAAGTGAAAAGGAAAATATTAAATGTTGAGAAATATATAGGTCAAGATAAAGGTCAAGGTCAACTATTCTATTAATATATATGAAACTAACTGATGGGTTTTAATGAAATTAGGCATGCTTATTTGATTTTCATGGGCAATGTCAATGCAAAAAAAATTTACTCATACATAAAGGTCAAGGTTACAGGTCAACTTTTATTATTTATTAAAAAAGATTATTCAAATTTTGGAAAACTGGCTGTGTTATGGCTTATTACTTAAATATCATATATATATATATATATATATCAAATTTCACATAAACATTTTAATAGTTGAGGTCAGAGGTCAGGGTCAAAACAAGAGTATTTGCCATTTACCCTAAACTCCTCCTAGACTGTTTTATGTATTGTCACCAAATTATACAGGCAAGTTCAGTTGGTCAATGTGACGACCATCCAAATATATGTATTTATTTTAAGTCAAAGGTCAAAGGTCAAGGTCACAGTATATGATCACTATTTGTAATCAATAAGTTTTTATACGAATTACACCATATTCGTAATGCTAGTTAATATGAACATTGCTGTTAAGCTAACTAAATCCTGGATAAGAAATTTTAAGGTCGAATGCCAAGGTCAAAGGTCAAGGTTAAATTTCGAAATATGATTTTTACTTGTATTTCCTATTTAATGTGTGATGCCTGCAGCTTAGCAGAACGCCACGTGGGCTCAGCCACTCGCTTGGCCACTCGCTAACACTCGCCAGGGCAATGAATTTGGCTACAGTCTATCTACAATGTTATACTTTCTTTCTTGTGAATCGTCATGTCATGGGCAGTATAGAAGTGGTCTTTATTTTCGTCTGTGAAAATGCATTATATTTTATATCATCAGTTATAAGTTTAATGTATAAGAATGAATGATAGAGCTAGAGAGTGTGAGTGAGTAAGTGCAGGAGGCAGAGGGTTGTGCGCGCAGTGTTACGCGTTGTCTCGGTGACGTCATGCCATGGCCGGGCCCTCTGAGTGGCTGGCCGCTTTGCCGCCCTCCTGCCGCAGCAGAAGGTAGTTCCCCCGCACTCCTTGCTGCCTTTGTGCCTTCCTCGCTCAGAGCTTGCTTGACCAGCATAACCTTCACATCACCTTTGCCATCTGTCCCCGACTTCCACCTATAGAACACTTTCTCTCTCTCTCAACTTCTTACCTCTTATTCTTCTAATCTATTTAACATCATAACTCCCCTTTGGTTCTGCACGATTTCATATATCGGCCATTGTATTATATGCTGAAGCTCTCAGATATTTCATGTTTAGTTAGACATTTTGGAGGGGTTAACATTTTGTCTGTAGAGGTTCGACACACTCGCGGTGTCTCCCTACCTATTCCTTGGTTGTCTGCTGGGCTATTTAATGCTAGACTGGGGTGAGGCTATTGGTGTTGTGATTTCCGATGTGTACCAGGTTTTGTTGAACTTGTACAATTGCAACGGATACGTGGGAAGCCTAGGTTATCTTTCTGACTGTGTACCTTGTGAGTTTAGCACTGTGTTATGAGTGAGGGCTTTTGCCTCTGCCACCCAACACTGTGCTAACTCGTTTTGCTTTGACTTGAAGAGGGTCGCCAGGAGAGAACCAGATACTAGCGATCTGGATCTCTCAAGAGAGCACCCGGTCATTTAACGTAATTTGGCCGTACAGTCTTAAGGACCTCGCTAGGCTATGAGCCACTTGCTCAGCCATTGTTTCCTAGCCTACGACATCCCAGCTAGACTTTATTCGCCTAGCAGTCACCCGATTAGGATTATCAACTCTTATGTTATGTATGCAGCATTTTTATTCACGTTGATTGTAAGCCTTGGTTGTTGTTGAGTTGCACAACCTGAGCAGGCTTTTGCGTTGCCTGAGGAAGTAGTTCTTTTGGTGTTGGAGATAATACTATTGCGTATTTATCATTATTCCCATGCCAGTTAACACTGTATGTCCCTACACTTGTCATATCTTGTTCCTGCTTTATATAACAGTTCAAAATCCGATTCGATCATCTTAAGCAGCATCAGACTTTCTTCAGAAGATTCCTGTTCGATGCTTTAGGACTTTCATTCACTTTCTTTAATATAGGAGTGACAGTTTATTATTGTTTAGAGTAACTTTAATTATGCCTTCTTCTTGTTTGCATTAAATCATTCCAGTGATTTAATTAAGCTCTCTATCTTTTTCCTTGTATACATTATTAACGTAATTGTATGTTGTTGTGATCAGGCTGTATCAGAGATCATCAGCCTGTAGTAGTAGTGCATTTATACCGAGTTAGAGGATACCCCGCTATCGCAGATTTAACTCTGGAGGGTATAGGTGTTTTTGTGCGCCAGCATTATAAGTTCGAGGGTTGGATCTAGTGTTACCGTTGTGGCTGTGTGCCTTTCTAGTCCAATGATTAAGAGCCCTTGTTTTATTCGAGTCCCGGTCGTAACAAATGTTAGATTATCATTAGACATATCATGCATATTCGGAATGCCTAGACCAAGGTCATACAAGTATGAACATCATTCCATTTGATAGGTCAAGGTCACAGGTCAACATCAAATATAAGGTCAATCAGCTAATTTCTTTACTATTCATGTAAACTTCACAAAATTCATTGAGACAGTTGTGTGTTAAGGGAAAATAAAAAAAATAATTTGTCAGTCATCATGAAGGTCAAGATGAAGGTCAATGTCAACTATTTATATATATATAATTATAATACTTAAGGTTAAAAGTCAAGGTCAAAGAACAAAACACGAGTTTAATAATTTTCTTTAAACACTTCCTAGACTGTTTAACCCTTTGTGTACCGGTGACGTCTTTTTTATTGTAGTCTAGCTATAATTAGACGACTTTGTGGAGCGTATGAAGGATCTGTGGTAGTAAAATGGGTTAATTAAGATAGTTGAAAGCCTGCTAATTTTATTGAGGCCCTTCATAAACTAAATACAATCGTCTTAATATCCAGTATGAAATGAAACTAACAGAACTGTACTGAACGGGTTACGTATCGTCACCAAATTTTGCTGGCAAATTCGGTTGGTCAATGCAACGATTGTCCACATTTTGTGTTTTTGTTATTCAAAGGTCAAGGTGAATGGTGAAGGTCACAGATTATGGTCACTATTTCTTTCTTATATATATTCTAAATTTAAATTACACCATATTCAAAATGCTACAAAATAATGTTACGCTGACCTTTTTATAGATAAATATTCCAATGGTTAAGATTCGATGCGATCATAAATGTAATTATTTATGTATTTTCCAAAGCGGACATGAACCACCAACAGTCAGGACGAGTGTCTATGCTGTATTCCATTGCACACAAGTATCCTCTATCACGCTGTGGTATAGTGGATTAAAGTATGGGCACTTGTTCTGACTGTCAGTGGTTCAAGTCTGTCAGTGAGTATAAAAACATTTAGGATATATATATATATATATATATATATATACTGTATATATACTATACAGTATATACTGTATATATATATATATATATATATATATATATATATATATATATATACCGATTTTACCTAAGAGATTCAATACTACTTGCAGAATTCTAGGTCGCAGAGTTGCATATGCATTGTTTATTTTTATTTTTTTATTTTGTTTTTTGTAATGCGAAAACTGCACACCTACTTTATTGTTTGTTAGTTAAAATAGGACTTCAGAGGCTATCAACCCTATTGGATTATTAACCCGTGGAGCCCCGGCTAGTTTTGTAATGTTTGTTCACCAGAACCCGGCCGGTTTTCAAAAAATGGTTTTATTCCAGAAACAATAGCGAATGGGTTAGGAATGAAGGAAAAACCACGAAAAACCGCTCAAAAAGCTTAAAGAATGGTCCTACAGAGCCCCCGAAAACGTATTTTACAAGAGTAAAAAATTGAAGGCAATTACCCCAAAAAAACAGGTTATTGCGCGCTCACGCGCACGCACGTGGACTTTGAGAGTTTTCAATCATCGGCACGGTTGCGTGGGATACGTACACAGTTGCCATACAAATCTGAGCCCTCTTGAGTGGCTACACCTGAGGTTACGGTCGGCGCAATTAGGGTGACGCGCCAGACTCTGGGGCTGTGCGTTACATACATCGCCGACGCGTCAGACGCGTCGCTGGGGCTGTACGGGTTAAGCCAGCACACTAAGTCAAGAATAATGTCAGGACTGGAGTCTCTCTGCGAGAACTCCAGTCCCTTGTTATTGTTTGGTAATATACAGTATATATGTAGTATATGTATATAGACTGAAGGAGTGCATGTATTTTGCCATTGTACAAGAAAAAGGGAGATCGGCAGAAATGTTCAAGTTATAGAGGTATTAGGTTATCATCAGTGGTTGGAAAGCTGTATGGCAGGGTGTTGATAGAGAGGATAATAAAGTCTACGGAAGTTTAAATAGGAGAAGAACAGTGCGGTTTTAGGAGGGGAAGAGGGTGTGTGGATCAGATTTTTGCCGTAAGACATTTATGCCAGAAGTATTTAGAGAAGCATAAGGAGATATTATGGGCTTTTATGGATTTGGAAAAAACGTATGAATCATGAAGCAATGTAGAAGATGTTAAGGATTTATGAAATTGGAAGAAATGTGTTAAAAGCAGTTAAGCATTTTTATAAAGGAGCAGAGCGTGTTTTAGAGTAGGAAATAATGAGTTAAGGGAATGGTTTGAGGTAAATGTAGGTTTGCGACAGGGTTGTGTAATGTCACCATGGCTGTTAAATATATTTATGGATGGTGTGGGGAGGGAGGTGAAAATGAGAACTATGGGAAGAGGATTGAGTTTAGTAGGAAAGAATGGTAGAGATGGGAGTTAAATCAGTTGCTGTTCGCTGATGACATAGCGTTGGTGGCGGATTCTGAGGAGAAACTGCAGCAGGTATTCAAAGAGTTTAGTGTGGTTTGTGGGAGGAGGAAGCTGAAGATGAACATCAATAAAAGTAAAGTAATGGTGTGTAATAGGGGTGATCGTAGGGTTAATCTACTGTAGATGTGAGGTTGGATGGGGAAATATTGGAACAAGTAGAGTGTTTTAAATATCTAGGAGGAACGATAATCAGGAATAGAGTTATGGAAATGGAGGTAAAACAGAGAGTATGTGAAGGAAGGAAAGTTTTCGGAGCAATGGGAAGTATGTGGAAGATGACAAATCTTGGAATGAAAGTTAAAAGTTCAATGTATCAAGGAATTGTTGTGCCAACAGTGATGTATGGGGCTGAGACATGGGCTCTGAAGAGAAAGGAGAGAAGAAAGCTGGATGTGATGGAGATGAGATGCTTGCAGAGTATATGTGGAGTTAATACGTAGGGGCAGCAGAAACATTTGTCGGCCAGAGAGGACAGAAGGGTGCTGAGCTGGTATGGTCATGTTGAAAGAATGGAAGATGAAAGGCTTACAAAGAGAATATATGAGTCAGATACAAGGGGAGATAGAGGGGTAAGTAGACCCCCATTGAGATGGAGAGACTGTGTAAGACAAGCTTTGGATGATAGAGGAATGATTACAGATCAAGCAAGGGAAGTGGTAATAAACAGGAATGAATGGAGAATGCTTGTGAATAGATGAATGTAAACGTGGTCGTTAGGGAGAGAGGGTCATAAGTTGGACTAGATAGTAGTAGATCAGGCGCCTGGCCTGGGGAACTGGTGGTAATGAAGGGTGAGCCTGGAAGCATGGTAGGCAGGCTCATGGTGGTGAAGCTTCGCTGCGGGTCTGCCTGTGGAAATCGGCGCCTCTCCGGGGGATCTGGGACCTGGGGACCCCAAATGGTGCCTGGATCTCCAGGTATTTCTTATGGGCGACCTAGATGTGTGTGATTTTGTGTTTTGTTTTGTTTTGTTTTTCTGATGTTTTGTGATTTCCCTGTTCGGGCTCTGTCTCGAGTCGGCCACTCCGATGCAAAAAAGAAATGCCAGAGTATAATACTGTACATACAGTACATACATACTTACATATACATATACATTTTGTCACAGTGGCCGAGCGCACTAAGTCACCATACTTAGGGGCTTGACTCGGGTAGTGCGGGTTCGATCCCAGCTACCTGCCGGTGAGGTTTCTGTCAACAAAAATCCGGGCTCTGGAGGATAGGTGTGGCTGTGCCACCTCTGGGTTCGATCTGGTTCCCTGCCCACATCCTATCCATTCTGGGGGTATGTAGGCGCCCTTGTGGCAGCCAGAGTCGAATCTGTTGACATCTTCGGATAAGTTAGGTTAATGGGAGGTTTTTAGTGTGTTTCCTAGACTTCCATCAAGCTTGAAATTACACCCCCTTGACCCCCTTTCAAGATAAATTTGTACATTTTTCGTTAAAAAAAAATCCCGGCCGAAGGCCGGTTCCTCTAAAATTACAGGCTCGCTATCGCTCGCCAGGAAAAAATTGACACCTACATGGGACGACAGGTCTTAAAAGTGACATAAATGGGGTGAAAGTTCTTAAAATCGCCAAACTAATGGGGCGAACGTCTTAAAATCTCAAAAGCAATGGGACTAAACATGAGGGAGAAAGGGGTAAAGAAATATATCCCTCAAGTGGAAATCTCCCCTTAAGGAATTGTGTATTTTCAGCCTCATTGGCTGCCGGCTCGAAATAAACCGATTATTATTATTATCATTATCTTAATAAATAAAGGTCAATGTTTGTCTGTCAGTTACCCGAATTTTGTTACTAAACTCCTCCCACAATTTTGGTGCCAGGTGGGAGTGTGGGGCACCGTTGGAAAGCCCAGGCTTTGGAGATGGTTTTAGGTGAGTTTAGTGGAAATCAGAGACACTTTTGTTTAATAAATTTTTCGGCAGAACTTATGTAGTATACGGGAGCGAAAAAAATGCGAAAAAATTGCCGTTTGGGGCGAAAGGAGGTCTCCGATCGAAAAGGTGTATGGAACGAAAGTTGTTCGCAGCCCCCCAAAATGGGGGTACGGATGAGGTCAGATCCAAAATCGGAGGACATTTAGCGGCCGAAATCGAGGTCGCCGTTTAATGAGGCACAGAGGCCGGTGATTATGGTAGTAGTAGTATTGTGATGATTGTGGTAGTAGTGATTGATGATGGTGATTATGGTAGTAGTAGTGGTGGTAGTAGTGATGGTGATTATGGTGATTACCCGGGCAACGCCGGGTACCCCTGCTAGTTTATTATATAATGTTATATGGTTCTGTGAATAACTGTAACATACTGTGATACATATAGGTGGATACAGGTGTCTGGTAATTTTTATCAATACGCTACAGATGATACATTGTTCATCAAACATTCACAAATGAATGTAATACAAAAATTAATTCCCTTATGACGACTAACACTGGCATGTGTTGTAAGATACAAATATACAATTGATGAATTGATTGAGTGACTATTAATTACTATTGTTGGTGTTAGAGCGTTCAGGGCTGCCGGTACTGGTGGTGGAGAGTGGTGGTAAGCCGTGGCGGGGGTGGAGGAAGCAACACACTTCTGGAGATGATGGTCCAGTGACTAATTGATTGATTGATGGGTCGATTGGTTGATTGAATGACTATTTAATTGACTGATTCAATAAATGAGAGCTTGACTGGTTGGTTGAAGAAATATTTGAATGAACGAGATATCGTTATTATGATTTGCCATCAATTACTAGATTGAAAGATAGAAGGTCTAACATGTGTGATAATAGATTGATTGATTGACTCATACTCTTATTGATGTCAGAGCGTCCAGGGCTGCCGGTACTGGTGGTGGAGAGTGGTGGTGTTGGTGGAGAGGATGTGGTGGTGGAGAGTGGTGGTGTTGGTGGAGAGGACGTGGTGGTGAGCAGCAGCAGTGAAGGAACCAACATACTATTACCGGAGATGTTGGTCGCGGGCAACCCACTGCGGCTACTGTGTACCACCGAGGGTGGACGACCACAACCCACGTGGCATCATATGGGTACTTATGGTGCAACACTATTATTGTACACTTTTTTTAAAACTCTATTGCACATTTATGGTTAACCCCTTCTGTACCGGTGACGTCTTTTGTATTTGATTTCAGCTACATTTAGACGATTTTATGTAGCTTAGGAAGGATATATGGTAGCTAAAAGGATTAATTGAGATAGTCTGTAGTTTGCAATCGGTAGACGTCCTTCCAAAGCTGAATACAATCGTCTAATAGTAGCCAAAATAAAGTGAACAAGATGTAGCCGGTAAAGAAGGGGTTAAAGGAAATAATTGTTTGATATGTATTTAACTTCGCTGTTGCACACTTTGATTAACAAATTATATACGGTACGATAGGCAGACAATAACCTGATATGGCATTGATATGGTGTTGGTATTGATATGGTGTTGATTTCCAGTGTGAGCGTCCTGGGTTCGAATCCCCGGACTGCCATATGTGTTTGTTAATTTTATTAATCGAGTTTAGGAGTAAAATTGGTTGGTGGAAACAACATAATAATTATACCACATTACCCTTATTTTCTCTCGATAATCAAACCCTTTTGCACACTTTGTTTTACTGAAAGAGAAACGTTATTAGATTTACTGTTTATAGTATTTTTGAAAATTTGCACAATCAATAGAAACACCATTTCAGAACGAGCACTTTGCTGACAACGTTTCGCATATAGTTTGTGCAGGTTACTATCCTGAAAAAGTCACAGTGACCTGAACGAGGTATCTACAAAGCGTTGTCAACAAAGTGCTCCTCCTCATATGGTGTTTTAATTCACTTGATGTTTTGTTTTATACCTATATTATTGTTATTGTTGCACACTAATGTGGAGAATATAATTATACTACATGAAAGAAGTACCTAGAATGGATATTAATAACGTCTAACACTTTGTATACATTATGTTATACTATATTGCACAATATACCTTACTGAATGAAAACAAGTAAAATAGATGGTTTGTTGCTATATGTATTCGTTGTTGCACACTTTAATTAAGAGACTATATATCACATGGAACGAGACAGTACTCAATAACAAATATGTTTTTGTATTCAGTCTGTCAAATTTAATTTTATCAAAGACAATACTTCTTAATTTGTATAGGCTATCCAGCACCTTCATATTATTGCCCCTTCTTTTTCCATACCTTATTGCACATTTTGGTTTACTGAATGAAAAGCTATATTAGTTCTTCTGTTTTATAACTATAGTCCGTACAATATAAGTAGGCCAAAAATATTCCCCACTAAGCTCTATAACTCAAAACATGACTGAAGTAATCAATCAAATATTTATAAAATTTGAAAATAGTCAGCCACGGAATAGGTTTGGAAACTTGCAGCCCTTTTGCTCTCGCCGATTTTTGAGTTACAAAGGATAAAAGTTAATATATTTAGCCTACATATCATGAATGGACTATATACTGTATTTATTCGATGTTTTTAATTTCGAAAATATTATATATCGCATGAACAAAGAAACAATCAATCCTTCACAGGTGTATCTCTAGCATCTTATTCTTATTAACATTTCAGTACCGGTGCAGTCCTTATAACTTAATTCTGGATACTATTAGATGATTTTATTCAGTTTAAAAAGGGCCTCCAGCAATTAACAAGCTTCGAACTATCTCCCTTGACCCTTTTGACTACCACAGGTCCTTCTTAGACTGCACAATATCATCTACAGTAAGTATAGCAAGAATAACATTAAAAAGACTTAGCCGGTACAGAAGGGGTTAATCAAACTCTTAGTTATATCCTGTTGCTCATTATGGTTTATATTTTGTCAACATATACTGTATACAATAACAGATAATGCCAAACAACCGGTGACATCCCTTCATTATGTTATGTCAACTATTAGACGATAGTATTCAGTTTAAGAAGGACGTCTACCAATTAAAAGGCTAGCGGCTATCTCAATTCATCTTTTTAGCTACTATGTATCCTTCCTAAGCTTCATAAAACGTCTAAATGCAGCTGAAATAAAACATAAAAACGTCACAGGTACTGAAAGGGTTAAGCAATACAGCACCCTATTGTTACTTTAAAGCCAGAGCCACACGAGCGCATTTTCCATCAATGTCCTATAAGCAAGTTTTTCTCGTATTATCATTAGGCTCTTTCGCTTTGGAATCGGAAACTAAATCGAAGGTAGATCATATTAGGTAGTTTAATTCTTATGGAACTTATTTTTTTAAGCTGCCTGACTACAAATGCCCTATAAAATAGACGGGAAATGAGCTTGTGTGATACCGTCGTTAACTCTATTCTAATATATACTGCATTAACAAATAACTTATCAATATATATATATATATATATATATATATATATATATATATATATATATATATATATATATATATATATATATATATGTATATATATACAGTATATACTGTATATGTGTATTATATATATATATATATTATATATATATATATATATATATTCAAAAGGAAAAGGGTAGCCAAAACAAGGAAGATCCCCATCTTCATATTCATATAAATATGAAGATGGGATCTTCCTTGTTTTGGCTACCCTTTTCCTTTTGAAAATACGTTATCCTGGAGGACAACTCACTAATATCATCATTAATAATATATATATATATATATATAATATATATTATATATATATATATTATATGTATATATATATATATATATATATATATATATATATATATATAATATATATATATATCTATATATAATATATATATATATATATATATATATATATAGATATATATATATATATATTAAAGACCAAGGCATATTTGTTTTTTACTAACTTTTTACAAATATGCCTTGGTCTTTAACCCTTCTTTAGCGGCGAGCAACATAAGTCGAGTTAAAAAAAGCTGGACTATGTGGCGGCGCTCGACATAACTCGAGTGGCAATTTCAGCACGTAATGTGGCTGAGAGAGAGAGACAAGTGGTGGCAGGAGACTAGCGAGCGTATGACTGCTCCAGACCACCGCGGCGAACCTACTGACACAAATCTCAGCTCCCTCCTCCCTCTCTCACTCGCTACATACTCAATTATGTACTGAAAGTACCGAATTACCTGCTTTTTGCACTCGCGTTGCACGGTTATTGCAAGAAAACTATCCATCATACAAGGATCGTTATGGTGTCATTCGAAAGCTCTGTTTATGCCCTTTCAGGGATAGGTATTTGTTTTACGTTCTGGGTCTTATTTAGGCATGAAAATGATCACGTAAACAGCCCTATTTTGGCTAAAAACACCCCGCTGTGCGGTACACATAAATAAACCGCATAGGCCGCTCGTAAGGTGTTAATAAATTTTGCCTCAATGAAAACATACTGCCTACTTATACCAAAAAAAAAATATATATATATATACCGGTATATATATATATTAGGGTGGTCCTCAAAACCAAAGTTTACTTTCAAAATATCTCACCCCCTAGATTTGTTCCATGTAACGATTCATTTAGCTGCTTGAAAATTTGAATCGATATAGGATAATATTTACTGGTTTCACATGGGGATTAATATTAATGTTCCCTACCGCCGGTAAAAATTATCTCATATTGACCTATTGGTAGTGTTGGAGCCTGGCATCCATTAGATGGTGTTAGGTTTCACAGAGTGTAGAGTTTGCGTTACTACCGTTTCACTTTAGTTCTACTAGATGGCGTTATGAATCCATTTTTGTGATGTGTCCCAGTGTATTTTTGGCATGATGTTTCACAACGTATTAATGAGGCTTGAAAAATGGCACATTGTTGGCAGCTCTGATTTGTTGATGTTGGCAACGCTGATTTTTTGGACGGGTTCAAAAGACAACTTGGGGATTGTCGAAGTGTGTATTGGTGTGGTCCTGTTTTCTCGATCTTGTTCAGATCAAACGATCTTGATCAGTTCATACGATCATATCCTATCCTATCTGGGATAGAAGACTAATCAGGTGAGCAGATTCAAAGGAATCTAAGTATCAATTCCACAGTTCCATTAGAGATGTGCAGGTAATACAATAATTTCATTTTCAGGTAAATATCATAGCATTGTCTACGAGATCTATCACTAAAGTGTGGTTGGTGTGCCAGCCATTGGAAAACAATTAGTGCGAGGAAGCTGCCCTCCAATGGTGATGTCCTAAGACACTTTTTTTCCTGCACAAGGAAAGAAAGCTTTCAGTTCGGGAAGCAGCAAAGGAAACAGGAACAGAAGTAATTATCCTATGGAAAAAAGCACGGATCCCAACATCGGCAGACTTTCACGTCTGAGAAAAAGTGGAGAAATTGTTTGAGACTTGGCGAAAGTTACTGAAAGGAAAAAATAAACGATCAGTCCCACAAATTCCTAAAGAAACTGCTTTTCAAGATTCACTTGCTGACCTTTTTGACATTGCCCATTCTCAAGCTATGGCAATGCTTAAAATTGACAAAGATAGGGAATTTCTTCAGGCTCAACGAGAGAAGGAACGGCGAGGATACATAGGTGGAGTTGATATTGCTTTGGCATTAAAGGAAGATCGAATTTACAAGCGTAGGAAGAGATCAGAGGAGAGGAAACTGGAGGACGAAAAGTTAAAGAAGGAAAGGTATGCATAGGTAGATCTGGAGCAACATTCATCAGGTAGTAGCAGTGAATCATGCACGCCATCTCCAACAAAACGTCAATGTAAGAAGCATTTTTCTACTCGACCTGTTAACATAATCTCACCAGAGGTTGCTGCTGCTCTGGACAGGACTAAAGTAAGTGGCAGAAAGACTATTTATCTTTTAGCTGCAACAGCATCTACCTTGGGTCACAACCTTGGGGGACTGGCCATCAATAGAAGCTTCATTCGTTGAGGTCGCTTAGCCAGACGAAAAGAGATCTCTGCAGTGGTTAAGGCTGCTTTCAAAGCCAACTCAAAACTGGTGGTCCATTGGGATGGTAAAGTTGTCCCCAGTCTGACTGGAAAAGAGCAGGTGGATCGTCTTCCCATTCATGTATCTGGAGGACAGACAACTAAGCTGTTGGGAGTTCCACAATGTACTACTGGTATAGGAGAGGCTATAGCACAAGCAGTGTTTGATTCATTGGAAGATTGGAACTTGACAGACCATGTCGTGGGACTTGCATTAAATTTGATACCACATCCAGCAACACTGGCCACACTAATGGAGCCTGCAAACTCTTAGAAAAGAAAATGGGCAGGAACCTTATCCATTTTGCTTGTCGCCACCACATTATGTAGTTGGTAGCTGAGGCAGCCTTCTCTGCTTGCATTTGTGCAGCTTTGTCTGGCCCAGATATCAATATCTTTAAAATATTTCAACAAGTGTGGAAGTCCATTGCAAAAGATCAGTTTGATGTTCTTGACCGAGGTGAACTTCCAGCACTGACAGTACCAGAGATGAAAAGTTTGAGGAAGTTTGTAGCTTCTGCTGTTTAACTGTATGTAAAGGCCTGGTTTGAAGCCCCTTTAGCCATAAACGCCCCAGCCAATGACCTTCATTTTCTTTACAAACTAATGACCTATGGTGATATACCTGTGAGGAAGCACACCCCAAAGACATTTTGCCTTCATCTCTGGTATCTTAGTGAGAATTTGGTGATTTTGGGTCTCTTTGATTCACAAGTGCCTGCTGATGTGAAGAGAGCCATGGTTTCAGCCTTGAAAGATAAGGGTCAAGAAAATCCTCCTCCTTGTATACAACTGGATCCGACACCCACAAATCTTGAGAGAAAGACTCTGGCAGATTTTGTCACCAGTAATTCTACCAAGCTTCTTGACAACTTTAGGGTGTCACAGAAGTTCCTTCATCAGGATCCAGAAAAGTGGAAGGATCTGCCGGAATTTGCAGAGGCAAGTAAGACCTTTTAGAACATCAAGGTGATCAACGATTTTGCAGAGAGAGGAGTCGCCCTAATGCTCGGTTCACACATGCACAACTTAACGTCCCGTCCGTCCCCGACCCCTTAATTCGCCGTGCCTAGGCGGCGTCCTTTTTGTGCATGCATCAAATGGTCCGTGTAGGTCGAGGCAACTGCCAGAAAACGTGTTAAGCCGGGACACCCACGGGAGCAGTCGTCGTCCAGACGCAACCTGGCGGCGTCTAGACGACGACTAACGGGATGAGAGTGGCGGAAAAAAAACGTTGGAATGGCCATCGTGGCCATCGTGGCCATCGTGGCCACATGGGGCCTCGAAATTGATGCCGTCCTGCCTATTTTCTTGGTCGGGGATGGACGGGACGTTAATTCGTGCATGTGTGAACCGAGCTTAATGCAAGAGTATAATGCCCTCCTCATCAAGAACGAAGAACAGAATCAGATCCTCTTGCAAGTCATCGAGGAACACCGAAAGAGGTTCCCATTTGCTACAAAGGCCGCCCTGATGGCCACAGAAACCGGGCAACAATGAGTGTGTTATGGGGCCCCATGATACCCGATACCCACCCCCATTCAGGGGCTAATACTGACTACCTCTTAACCCTCTCCGACATATGACGCGATTTTGAGCAGATTAGGGATACTTTAAAGCCTTTGTTACCATTAGGTGTATTTAGAAACCTTTAGTTTAGTTACTTCAACCTCTGCAGTTGTCTTTGAGTTAGCTGTGGGCAGAAATCTAATTTTGGAGAGGTAATTATAAGAGAGAGAGAACTCTATTTCTTATTGCTAATCTGGCAACCTCTGCGTCATATGGTCGTGAGAGGGTTAAATGCACGAGGGGTACTTGGAATGGCCTCGTGTGACACCTCCAAATATTGGTCAAATTAAACCAAATTTTTTATGCATGCATTCTAGCCTCAAAGGAACCTAATGAAGGGGTGAGACCTAAGGAATTATTATTTCTAAATTTTCCCTTACATTTCAGGACCACCCTAATATATATACTGTATATATATACATATATATATATATATTTTCTTTAATATATACGAGGTTGAAAGAAATGGCAATTTCTGCGTTGGAAATTTTATTATTCAAAGTTTCCAGGTCTCTGATGAGATTTCGCTGGGTGGCAGGAAGTAGATGAATGAGATGAGCAAATTTCATGGTGGTACAGGGTTACATAAATGTACATGATGATACAGGATATACGACGCGTTTCACTGGACAACCAGAATTATCAACTAAGGGTAGAATGATATAAAAGGTAAACAGGAAGGGTATATATAGAGGGTGGAGGATCAGAGGAGGCGAACATCAGGGGCAAAAGTCTCCTATTGGTGGAGGGGTATTCTAGGAGTGCAAAAGGGGGAACCGCTTCACGCAGCCGCACTGGATGCGGGATGGTGTTGGTCGGGTGGCGGGGTCAAAGCTGATTGGCTGCGTGTCGAGGGGCGTGGCCTAAGTTGTGTGGTCCGTGTGGCGCCGGCAGAAGACGAAGCTGAAGGAGGTAGCGCGGCGGGCTGCGTCAAGGGCACCGGGGGGCGAGGAGGGGCGTTAGGTCCTGTAGGGTAGTGCCTTTTGGCATTAGGAAGGATCTGAAGGTCTAGAGTTTGGTTGTTGATGTTAGGATGTAAGGCTTGGATATATAACGCTTCGAGTATAGGTAATCTCCTTGGGTCACTTTCTTTATCGAGTATGGTGGTGTGTTTCTCTAACTCGTTGCGTGTGAGGTGGGGGTGGTTGGGGCTGAGATAGTGGTCTTTGATGGCTCCAGCCTGAAGGTGAAGAGTTAACCGACGTGAAAGATGAGTCTGCGTCATGCCAATATAGGAATGAGGTCCACAGTCCTCATGTCGGAGAATACACCCCTGGTTATGCGTACGGAACCATCAAAACACACAAACCTGGGAACCCCCTCCGCCCCATCATCTCCCAGATCCCCACTGCCACCTACCATACCGCCAAGGCCCTGAACAACCTCCTCACCCCCTACGTGCCCAGCCAATACAACCTTAACTCAGCCCACGATTTCTTGGAAATTTTACGAGACGCCCACCGGAACAACAACCACACAATCGCCTCCCTCGACGTAGAAAGCCTGTTCACCAACGTGCCAGTGGATAGGACCATTGACATGATTCTACGTCGAATTTACCATTGCCCTGATACACCAACACTGGACATCCCGGAGAAGGCCCTGACAACACTACTGGAGCTGTGTACCAAGGAGGCCCCCTTCCTTTGCCCCCGGGGCAACTTGTACAAGTAGATACACGGTGTGGCGATAGGCAGCCCCCTAGGAGTTCTTTTTGCGAACTTTTTTATGGGTACCATCGAGGAATAGCTCCTAGCTGCCCAACGACCCGCCGTCTACTGTAGATACGTGGATGACATCTTCGTGCAAATCAAGGACCTCCACGAACTACAGGAACTCCAGCGTCGCTTCATGACCTCCTCCGGACTTAACTTCACCTTTGAAAAATCAAACAATGGACAACTCCCCTTCCTCGACATCCTCGTAGCTCTGAACGACCATGGGTTCAAAACCACCGTCTACACTAATCCAACTAACACAGGATAATGCCTCAACGGCGATAGTGAATGCCCCCGCCGTTATCTTCTATCCTTCATCTCCGCCTATGTAAGGAGAGCCCTCACGCACTGCTCTACCTGGGCCGACACCCACCAGGAACTAGAAAGACTATCCCAAGTTTTAGTGAATAATGGATACTCCAACTCCGACATCTCCAGCACCATCAACCACCATCTTGAAAAATGGTACACCCAAAGCCCTCCCAACATTGACCCCCCCCCCCCAATGAAATTAAGATCTACCGCAATTACATGTCCTCTGAACACAAAAATTACGAGGCCATCTTAAAAGAAATAATCTCCAAGCATGTCCACCCAACCAACCCGGAAAACAAAATCAAATTAATAATTTATTACAAATCCCCCAAGACCTCCAACCTTCTTCTCCGCAACAATCCAACTTCCACCAAGATAAAGAGCCCGATGACCGACGATCACGTCATTTACCAACATACCTGTAATTATGAGGACTGTGGACCTCATTCCTATATTGGCATGACGCAGACTCGTCTTTCACGTCGGTTAACTCTTCACCTTCAGGCTGGAGCCATCAAAGACCACTATCTCACCCCCAACCACCCCCACCTCACACGCAACGAGCTAGAGAAACACACCACCATACTCGATAAAGAAAGTGACCAAAGGAGATTACCTATACTCGAAGCGTTATATATCCAAGCCTTACATCCTAACATCAACAACCAAACTCTAGACCTTCAGATCCTTCCTTCTGACAAAAGGCACTACCCTACAGGACCTAACGCCCCTCCTCGCCCCCCGGTGCCCTTGACGCAGCCCCCCGCGCTACCTCCTTCAGCTTCGTCTTCTGCCGGCGCCAGACGGACCACACAATTTAGGCCACGCCCCTCGACATGCAGCCAATCAGCTTTGACCCCGCCACCCGACCAACACCATCCCGCATCCAGTGCGCCTGCGTGAAGCGGTTCCCCCTTTTGCACTCCTAGAATACCCCTCCACCAATAGGAGACTTTTGCCCCCTGATTTTCGCCTCCTCTGATCCTCCACCCTCTATATATACCCTTCCTGTTTACCTTTTATATCATTCTACCCTTACTTGATAATGCTGGTTGTCCAGTGAAACGCGTCGTATATCCTGTATCATCATGTACATTTATGTAACCTTGTACCACCATGAATTTTGCTCATCTCATTCATCTACTTCCTGCCACCCAGCGAAAACTCATCAGAGACCTGGAAACTTTAAATAATAAAATGTCCAACGCAGAAATTGCCATTTCTTTCAACCTCGTATGTATTAAAGAAAATGTATTACCTGGCTTTACTAATATATATATATATATATATATATATATATATATATTCTCTTTTAAACAGACGAGGTTAAAGGCAACAGCAGTTTCAGCATTCAGTATTTTATTGTTACAGCTTTCAATAGTTCTAACAATTTTCCTCTGGGGTTCAGAGATGAGGTACAACAGGTTAGCAAAATTCATGGAGGATCCAACGTTTCACAAGTAAACATCTTGCATCTTCAGGGAATGGGCAGGTAATGATTAGAATAATGACAAAGCAACATATTTATACAAAATTCGAGGATCAAGAATAGGTAGGTGGGCGGAGCTACTGGGTGTGGGGTGGCTGTTCATTGGTGGAAGGCAGTCTATTCGCGAGACGGGCACTAAATCTTATCGGTGGTTGGTTGTTGGCTGTGGGTGGCTGTGATTGGTTGGTGTTGTCAGTTGTGTGCTGAGCGCGGAAAGGTAAGGGAGGGGGGCACAGGGCGAGAGGAACGAGGGCAGTATGCCTGTAGCGCTTGCCTGAAGGAAGACTTTGAAGGTCTTGTGTTTGGTTGTTGATGCTGGGGTTGAGCGTTTGGATATATAGAGCTTCTAAAATAGCTAGTCTTCTGGGGTCTGATTGTTTGTCGAGTATGGTAGTTTGTTTGTCTAGGTCGGCGCGAGTTAGGGCAAGATGGTGGGGGGCTTGATAGTGATCTTTTATAGTGCCAGATTGAAGGTGGAGGGTTAGTCGACGGGAAAGGCGAGTCTGTGTCATTCCAACATAGGATAGGGGTCCACAGTCCCCAGAGGTGCAAATATGCTGGTATATCACATGATCGTCTTTCGGTTGGTTGGTGGAAATTGGGCGGTTACGGAGGACAAGGTTGGAGGTCTTAGGAGATTTGTAGTAAATAATGAGTTTTATTTTATTGTCAGGGTTGGTGGGGAGGACGTTTTTGTGAATTATTTCTTTCATAATGGATTCGTCTGTTGTGTGGTCGGAAGATATGTAGTTTCTGTAGAAAAATGTAATGTCATTGGCCGGGTTGGTGCTAGGGGGGTCTTGTTTGTACCATTTTTCTAGGTGGTGGTTGATGGCATTGGTGACGTCAGTGTTGGAATACCCTTTCCTCTGCCCCCGCGGGAATATGTACCAGCAAATCGACGGTGTAGCGATGGGAAGCCCCCTGGGGGTCCTGTTTGCCAATTTCTTCATGGGAACTATTGAAGAGGAACTCCTGGCTGCCCACCGGCCCACTGTCTACTGCAGGTACATCGATGATATCTTCGTGCAGGTGAAGGACCTGGACGAACTCAGGGACCTCCAGCAGCGCTTCATGGCCGCCTCCGGACTCAACTTCACATACGAAGAAACCACCGATGGTCATCTACCCTTCCTCGACCTCCTTGTCTCCCTCCACGACCACGGCTTCAAAACTACAGTGTACACCAAACCTACTAACAATGGCCAATGTCTTAATGGGGAAAGTGAATGCCCTAAACGATACCATCAGTCCACCATCGCCGCCTATGTCAGGAGAGCCCTCACCCATTGCACCACCTGGAATGACACACACAATGAATTGGAAAGGCTCACCCAGGTCCTAGTCAACAATGGGTATTCCAACACTGACGTCACCAATGCCATCAACCACCACCTAGAAAAATGGTACAAACATGACCCCCCTAGCACCAACCCAGCCAATGACATTACATTTTTCTACAGAAACTACATATCTTCCGACCACACAACAGACGAATCCATTATGAAAGAAATAATTCACAAAAACGTCCTCCCCACCAACCCTGACAATAAAATAAAACTCATTATTTACTACAAATCTCCTAAGACCTCCAACCTTGTCCTCCGTAACCGCCCCATTTCCACCAACCAACCGAAAGACGATCATGTGATATACCAGCATATTTGCACCTCTGGGGACTGTGGACCCCTATCCTATGTTGGAATGACACAGACTCGCCTTTCCCGTCGACTAACCCTCCACCTTCAATCTGGCGCTATAAAAGATCACTATCAAGCCCCCCACCATCTTGCCCTAACTCGCGCCGACCTAGACAAACAAACTACCATACTCGACAAAGAATCAGACCCCAGGAGACTAGCTATTTTAGAAGCTCTATATATCCAAACGCTCAACCCCAGCATCAACAACCAAACACAAGACCTTCAAATTCTTCCTTCAGGCAAGCGCTACAGGCATACTGCCCTCGTTCCTCTCGCCCTGTGCCCCCCTCCCTTACCTTTCCGCGCTCAGCACACAACTGACAACACCAACCAATCACAGCCACCCACAGCCAACAACCAACCACCGATAAGATTTAGTGCCCGTCTCGCGAATAGACTGCCTTCCACCAATGAACAGCCACCCCACACCCAGTAGCTCCGCCCACCTACCTATTCTTGATCCTCGAATTTTGTATAAATATGTTGCTTTGTCCTTATTCTAATCATTACCTGCCCATTCCCTGAAGATGCAAGATGTTTACTTGTGAAACGTTGGATCCACCATGAATTTTGCTAACCTGTTGTACCTCATCTCTGAACCCCAGAGGAAAATTGTTAGAACTATTGAAAGCTGTAACAATAAAATACTGAATGCTGAAACTGTTGTTGCCTTTAACCTCGCCTGTTTAAAAGAGAATCTATTACCTGGCTATACTAACATATATATATATATATATATATATATGTATACTGTATATATCTATATTTATATATATATATATATACCGGGTATATACAGAGCGATCCTTAAATATAATTGGCCATAGGGATTCCTATGTATTTCATTATGGTGATAGAAATAGTGATGCTGATAGTAGTAGTGATTATGGTAATATATCTTATAACAAATTACATGGGAAATCCCAATGGGTAATTATTTAAGGATCGCTCTTTATATATACAGTATATATATATATATATATATATATATATATATATATATATATATATATATATATATACTGTATATATATACCCTACAATGTAGGCCAATATTTTTTTAATTATATTCATAGCGCCTTAGTCTGACAACATACTCCATTATCACAGAATGTTGTACACTTTGGTTTACGGGTATATTTTTTTTTTTTTTTTTTTTTCTATGTGATTGAGGGAGGCAAAAGGCATAACTGCCTATAGCGAGTGCCTCCCCCATAGTTGAAAGAGTGACAGGACCAAAATCAAGGGACGTTCGAGCCAAAATGCCTGGACACACGGAGTTTGAAGCAATTTAAGTCATAGGAAGAGGGAAAGACTGATTCTGGGAGAGAGTTCCAGAGCTCAGCTGTTGAGTAGAAGAAAGTTTGAGAGTAACGTTTCACTCTTGGGTTGGAGAGTTGCACAGAGTAGGGGTGGGATTGAGTTGCAAGACGGGTACCACGTGCCCTACGTAAAGGAGGTGGTATGCACTGGGATAGCTCTGAGGAACACTGATTATTATAGTAGCGATAGAATAGCGAGAGAGATGCAACATTGCGGCGGAGAGAGAGAGATTGCAGAGAGTTGGTGAGTGGACGGGAGTTAATGATACGAAAGGCCTTCCTTTCAACTTTGTCTAGGAGAGCGGTGTGATAACAAGATAATGAAGCCACTGGATATTTATACAGTCTTAGGTTATGTTTAAACTATATTTTGTATTCCATGTTGCACACACTTTAACTGGTATCCATATTGCAAACATTTTATGTTGTTTTCCATATTGCACATTCTTCCGCTTGTATTCCATTATGCATACACTTTATTTTGTGTGCCATACTTTACTTTTGTATTCCATGTTGCACACACTGTTTGTATACTCAATGTTGCAAGTAGTATTTTTTGTATTATTTTACCATATGGAGAAGGGTGGAATGGACATGAGAGCAACAGTAGTGGAGGGGCGGTTGACACAAGGAGTACAAAGGAAATCAATTAAGCAACAACAGGTCTAGTGACCCTTCTAGGCTGCTTGTACTCCAAAAGACTGAGGATCAAGTGTCCAAACAGTGGTTTAGAGTGGGTAAGGGAACATTGGAAAGGGAACTACTGCCCTGGAACTAATGTCCGTGGCAGGATTAGGAAGTTAGTAGGGGACAGATGGGTTAGTAACTGAGGGGGGCATATTATAATAAAGTTATTAATTTACAAACGCAGTCAGTCGCGGGTTTGATGCAAAATATTTGTCTAGGCGAAGTTTAAATTAATCAACGGTGCTGCAGTCTATAACGTCCCGGGGAAGCCCATTCCACTAGTTGACAACTCGATCGAAGAAGAAATTCTTAGATTCGTGTGAGTTAAAAGATTTACCAATGATTTTGCAACCGTTTCTCCCCGTGTAATTAGATTGGTCGATAGTGAAGTACTTACTACAGTTCATATTGTCGATGCCTTTGATGATATTGAACACTTGAATTAAGGAGTAGGAGGTAGTGCGTGCGTGTGTAATATAATATGGTTATGTGTGTATATATATCCCATGACAGTTTGGAGGATAGAATGGACGTAGGAGCTTTGGTAGTGGTGGAGGGATGGGGGAGGCGAGGAGTGAAGGTAGTGTTAGAGTGTAATATAATATAGCTATGTGTGTATACAAGCCAGGACAGGTTGGGGTATATAATGGACCTAGGAGCAGTAGTAGTGGAGAGGTGGTGAACACAAGGAGTGAAGGTAGTGTTAGAGTGTAATATAATATATCTATGTGTATACTGTCTGTATCCCATGGCAGGTTGGAAAAACACAGCATGGACCTAGGAGCCGTGGTGGAGAGATGGTGGAGGCGAGACTATAGGTGGATATAGAATCAATATTAAAATGCTATATGATATTAAAGTTGGAGAAGGACTGAATGAAGTCTGGTGGATATTTTGAAAAAATAGGTATATAGAATGTGTTAGGTTATGGTACTCTATATTAGGTATCGTTATAAATAGGACCTTTGTTGCAATACATAATTATTTTAGAAGGACGCAGTGTACTGTACGTATCTGGGAGCCGTAGATGTGTCGAGTTCTTATGGAGGAATGAAGGAGACGATGATGTAGAAGCTATTAGAATGTGACATACTATAATATAAAATATATAACTTTATGTTACAAATATATGCTTAAACAGATTGGAGATGGGCAACATGGGCCAAGGACCCATAGTAGTGGAGCAGGGTGGTTGAGAAGTGGTGGACACGATGATGGAAAATATACTAGAGTGTATTAAGCTAACTTATTATATGTAAAGTAAGCTTACGTTACATACTGTATATGTATATGAATTTGTGAACATATCCGTTCCAGGTTGGAGAAAGATGGGGTAAACTTAAACGCCATAGTGGTGGAGAAGTGGTGGAGGCTCGGGTGGAGGTGGTGTTGGTGACAACGGAGCGGTGGTAAAGTGTCTAGTGACCTCACCAACAACACCATCACCATTAACTGCATCACTAACCATACAACTATCATGTAAGTATAGTGTGTGTGTGTGTGTGTGTGTGTGTGTGAGTGTGTGTAGTAGCCTCACCAACAACACCATCACCAGTATCTGCATCACTAACCATACAACTATCATGTAAGTATAGTGTGTGTGTGTGTGTGTGTGTGTGTGTGTGTGTGTGTGTGTGTGTGTGTGTGTGTGTGTGTAGTAGCCTCACCAACAACACCATCACCACTCACTACATCACTCATCATACAACTATCATATAAGTATGAAGGTCAAGATCCCTTCCTCCCATTGAGTTATTCAATCATCTCAATTATAATTGGGTGGAAACTTCAAGTAAGGAGAACGAAGAACATTAAACATTGTGAACATCAAGGGGGCGTCATCAAAATATAATCTACATTATACATTTTAATCATGGTGCTAACCAAATTTGATCAACTCTAGTTCTTTTTCTTGAGAAGTCTTCTGAACAAACACTCACACTTTCTGACTGATACATAAACAGGAAGTATTACAATACAAATTTGTGTTTTATTCCACATTCGAATACCAAAGAAGGCATGATATATGATGCAAAAACATATCTATAATTTATAAGGAAACAAAAACATGGAGTATTAGATAATCTTAGTAAACTATTGTATTCAACATCTTTACTATCCCAGAAGTCAAGAATGAAAAGGCATCATAAATATACACTATGTATAACCACACAACGCGCACTTTGTTAATTTAACAGTGCATCCCTTCAACACGAGTCTTCATATTAGTTCACTTCACCTCTTACCCACCTCAGCCCTCCTTCCACACAATTGGCCAAGGAATTATTATCTGGGAGTTTTGTAATTTCCATAACTCCAGGGCTTTAGAACATCCTGGACCCCCTGAATCACTGATGGGGGGAAGGGGGGGGGGGAGGAAAATTGTGAATATTAGTGAGTGAACGAGATAAAATAGTACAGCTCTAAATATTGTACATGCAAACCAGACCAGATGGCTGGAGTAAAATAGGAAAGAAGAGTAATTGGACAGAGGAAGAACAAGCTGGGAAGTGAGAAGTACAGTAGAAGACTGAAAGTTCTCGGGCTCAACCAAGTTACTTCAATGAGTTCATGCAACCAGACCAGATGGCTGGAGTAAAATAGGAAAGAAGAGTAATTGGACAGAAGAAGCACAAGCTGAGAAGTGAGAAGTACAGTAGACTGAAAGTTCTCGGGCTCAACCAAGTTGCTTCATAATTGTATTGACTGACTAACTGACTGATGGCTAGAGTAAAGATAGAAACAGACTAATAATAGATTGGAGGAATTTGGGACTTTGGAATGGAAGACTAATTGGAGGGTTAACTTGGAGGGTATTGGGGTGTGTAATAATAGGTGAAGAATAGATAGAAGTAAGTTAGTTAGTTCAAATAAGACTTTAGAGGCTATCAATCCAAGATAATTATTAAGCCCACCTTAAAGTCAGGAAGAACGGAACTGGAGTCCCCGAGACCCCCAAGTTTATACCCCCAGGTGTACTGGAAATATAAACCCAGAGGTTGTCCTGTTGGGAACCCCAGACGTCTTCCTTAATCGAGACCAGGACCGAAGCCCCCTTACGAGAACTCCAGTCCCTTGATGTAAAAGTAAGTTAGTTAGTTAAAATAGGACTTCAGAGGCTATCAACCCTATTGGATTATTAAGCCAGCACATTAAGTCAAGGATAACGTCAGGACTGGAGCCTCTCTGCGAGAACTCCAGTCCCTTCTAGAATTAAGTGAAGTGTGTTCTATTCTTATACTGTTCTACTGAAGATATACCATTTCTACTGACAGAGAGAGAAACAACGAGTGTGTGTGTATGTGTGTTTGTTTGATTTACAGTAGGTACACTGGACACGCAGACCTAAAAATGCAAGAGATTCTGGTAGAGATAGCAATAACCCTAATACAGAAAATTGGAAAACAAAGTATGGGAGAGAGAGGGAGATGAGAGCTAACATAATTTATATTTTGGTTTTCCTACTGAAACAATATATCAACTTTACAGTGATACAGATATTGAGGGAGATAAATAGATAAATACAAATACATAAATTAATAATACACACAAACACATACATATATATATATATATATATATATATATATATATATATAACATAATTACACAGTAAATCCCTTCATTTCCCCTCGTTGCCTCCTCCTCATCCTGCCTCTCTCCTCTTCCTCTTCATCAGCATTATCATCATCAACATCCTAATGTTCCTCCTCCTTCTCCTCTTAGCCCTCCAATGCTGAAATCCGGGAAATATGTAAGAAGAATAAGGAGTCAAATACATACTTGTTGTTTGTTTGGTTGGTTGGTTAATAAAAACAATACATTACCAATACTACTAATCTGTCTACACTATTAGCAGCTGACGATTAATATTAAATAAGAAGCTGCTATAACTGGGTATCACATTAATGCTATGTTTTCACAATGAACACCACATGTAGCTATACAATAAGCTGTAATAACTGAGTAATAGAGATGGAGATCATTTAATTTATCGGGAGCTTAAAAAAACACACATATACAGTATATATATATATATATATATATATATATATATATCCCTTATTCCAATTCTAACAAGTAAAGTAGTATCAAAAATCAGCCACAAGTAGACAAGCATTATTTGTCAAATGTCCTCCAGTCGTATCATATATATGAGTAAACAGACGAGAAAAAATGTGTTCAGAGGATAGAGTTCAGGAAGAAGGAAGTCGAAGAGTGAATGGTGACAAGCTGTCCGCCTTAGTTTTCTTGTCAGACAATAATAAAGCCTCTGTCACACACAGTCCATAAACATCCTAGGCTGACTTAAAAAATGTTTGGGTCGAGACCAAATAAGTGGGATCTTACAGCGACCATCTTGTTTAGCGCCAATACACCCGTTATTGCCTCGACTTTGCTCCTGCAAAAGGTTGGCAAGTCGAACGGAAAACGGGACAAACACCCTACTTTGACGTTTCAGGGACCTTATGTTTCTTTCCTTGTCTCGTTCGTGTTTCGTTCTTGTTTTATGGATGGTACAAAGACTGAACAAGGGCAGTTAATGAACGGTAGATGTACGGGAAAGTACACGCCCACATCATGACCTCCTACCACCCCCACCTCCGTTCACATGGACCTCCCACCATCTTTATTATGACCCACCAACGGGCTACGGCCGTCAAGTGAAGGTGCTGACCTAGGGCCGCCTTTCCACCTTTCCTGGAAACATTATAAAAATACGGGTATGTCCACGCCTTCATGCGTCCTTTCCTTGACTCTGCTGACTTTGCCGTGACCTTGTAAGACTTTGCACCAGACTTTGTGAAACACACCGTCATCTCCAAGTCTGGAAGGGTCAGGACACCAGTGTGAAAGGCACTTTACCCTGAGAACAGTAGGCTTTGAACCGGCCTGCCGATTACATCGAACATCAAGTTCATTTACTCACCTTGGGTAGACTCGAACTCTTGCATTGACAATATGTATCCTTAATAAAATAATATTATAATATGAAATTTATATATTTTCATGTCTCTTTTTAGTTCCGGCAACTGAAGTGGTGGCTAAAATCAACCCCGAGATAGTAGAAGAGGACCAGTGGGTTAGTTTGACCTGCCAGACGTCCTTCAGTCGGCCCTCTGCCCTGGTGTACTGGTGCTCTGAGGGTCATAGCCTAGAAGGAGCCATTACTACACATACTAAGGCGACTTTTGGGGGCATGCAGACCAGGTACAGTTCCTATCATAATGTAACTATGTACATATATATATTATTCTCATTTATCCTGTCATTAACATCCTGTTTCTCATATTTATCAACGCCTTTTATTTCTGTCACCTTTTAACATAATCACACTCTCATGTTCCCTACTCAGCTCCCCCTCATCCTCCCCCCCTCCTCAATTCTCCCCCCCCCCCCTTCCTCACTTTTCTCCCTCTCTCTCTAGTATCCATTATTCCGTCCTCTTCTGGAACATTGCCTTAAATCCTGGTACCCCTACTACCAAAAATATTAAGATATTGACAAACTGGGAAGAGTTCAACATAATTATAGTCACCAAAATGATGCAGTCCTAAAAACAACCCATACGAGGAGCATCTTAGGAAATTTAATCTAGTGCAGATTAAGAGACGGCGTAATTCAAGTAATCAGAATCATCAAAGGCATCGACAACATCAACTGTAATAAGTACTTTGCAATTGATTAACCAAATTACACGTGGGGAAATGATTGCAAAATTATTGGTAAATCGGTTGTGTATGTTTCCCCGAATATGTAAACCATACAGCATTTACAGTACTATATACTCCTTGTCTATGCAGCATCAGTGTTTTTTTTTCTTCTGTGAGTGAGGGAGGCAAAAGACAGAACTGCCCGCAGCGAGTGAACCCCCCCCCCCCCACCCCCACCCCCACCCTAGTTAAAAGAGTGACAGGGCCAAAATCAAGGGATGTTCGAGCCAAAATGCCTGGACACACGGAATTTGAAGCAATTTAAGTCATAGGAAAAGGGAAAGACTGATTCTGGGAGAGAGTTCCCGAGCTTAGCTGTTGAATAGAAGAAAGTTTGAGAGTAACGTTGCACTATTGCGTTGGGGATTTGCACAGCGTAAGGGTGGGATTGTGTTGCAAGACGGGTACCACGTGCCCTAAGTAGAGGAGGTGGTATACACTGGGAAAGCTCTGAGGAACACTGATTATTATAGTAGCGATAGAATAGTGAGAGAGATGCAACATTGCGGCGGAGAGAGAGAGATTGCAGAGAGTTGGTGAGTGGACGGGAGTTAATGATACGAAAGGCTTTCCTTTCAACATTGTTTAGGAGAGTGGTGTGAGAGGATCCTCCCCACACATGTGAATAATACTCACTACGAGGACGCACCGTGCCACTGTACAGAGAAAGAAGCCGTGCAAGGGTAAAGAACCCCTTGAGGCGGTTGAGCACACCCATCTTCTGGGAGGCTGCCTTAGCAAGACTGGTAATATGGTCCTTCCAAGTGAGAGCAGAAGAAAAAGAGACACCAAGAATATTGAGAGAAGATGAAGGATGGATTTTTGTATTGTTGAAGAATAAGGGATAGTCCGCTGGGAGCTCCAGACGGGTTGATAGATGGAAAAATTGGGTTTTGGAAGCATTAAAGGTAACAAGGTTTTCTCTGTCCCAATTGGAAATAGTAGTTAGATCAGAAGATAAGTGTTTTATGGCTTCATTACTATTGTCTTTGAGGGATTCCTGGCTGGGGCGTTCTGGAAAACTAATTGAGTAGTGTGAGGTTAAGACGTCTGCGTATGAATGGATGGGACTTGAGGTACAGTTGAGAAGATAATTTATGAAAATTAGAAAGAGAATAGGAGATAGGACAGAGCCCTGAGGAACACCGGAGTTGATAGGATGAGGAAGTGAGCGATGGCCATCCACAACCACAGCTATGGAATGGCCGGAAAGGAAATTAGAGACAAAGGCACAGATGGAGGGATAGAAACCGAAGGAGGGTAGTTTAGAAATTAAAGATTTGTGCCAGACTCTATCGAAGGCCTTCGATATGTCTAGTGCAATAGAAAAAGTCTCACCGAGTCCCGAAAGGAGGATGACCAAGAGTTAGTAGGATATGAAAGAAGATAACAAGTAGAGTGGCCCTTAACCCCTTCAAACTCATATGATGCCGAGGTTGCCAGATTAGCAATAAGAAATAGAGTTCTCTCACTCTTATAATTACCTCTCCAAAATTAGTTTTCTGCCCACAGCTAACTCAAAGACAACTGCAGAGGTTGAAGTAACTAAACTAAAGGTTGCTAAATACCCCTGATGGTTTTAAAGTATCCCTAATCGGCTCAAAATCGCGTCATATGTCGGAGAGGGTTAATGAACCCATACTGGCGATCTAAGAGCAGATTATGAGAAGAGAAGTGCTTAAAAAATTTGTAAGCAAAAATTGTTTCAAAAACTTTAGAAATACAAGAGATGAAAGCGATTGGACGATAGTTGGAGGGTTGAGAGCGGTCACCCTTCTTTGGGACAGGTTGAATGAGAGCAAACTTCCAGCATGAAGGGAATACGTTAGAGGAGAGACAGAGACGAGAGAGTATGCCTAGGCAGGGAGTCAGCACGGAAGCACAGTTTTTTCGTACAACAGGAGGAACACCGTCCGGACTGTACGCCTTCTTAGTATTAAGCTCAGAGAGGGTAGAAAGTACATCTTTAGAAGAGATTAGGATATTAGGCATAAGTAGGAGAGAGGAAGGTGGAGAGGGAGGAATAGCACCGGAATCGTCCAAGGTGGAGTTTCTAGCAAAAGTTTGAGCGAAGAGTTTAACTTTATCAGAGGAAGAAGTGATGGTTGTGCCATCAGAGTGGGAAAGGGGCAGGAAAGACGGGGAAGAGAAATTGTTGGAGAGGTTTTTAGCTAGATGCCAGAAAGCTTGGGAAAAGCTAGAGTTGGATAGTTCAGTGCATTTATTATTGATGAACGAGTGTTTGGCAAGTCGAAGAACCGATTTGGCTTGATTCCGGGCAGAAACATAGGAAGAATGAGGTTCTTGAGTTTTAAGGCGTCGGTACTGTTTGAATGCTTCCTCCTTCCTCCTTTTCTATGTTTTTCTTGCTGAAAATATGTGTTTTTGTTCCAGCTTTGGAAGGATGTCTAGCAATCAAAGGGGTAAACTCGATCTTAATCAACCGATTGGCTTCCTCAAATTAATTTTACCTCTAATACAATTGCTTGGTAATAGCCACCATAATATTAATAACATCGTTTGAAAATAGCCACATTAATAATAAAGAATGAGGTATGGTAAATTGAAAGAGTTAAGGTGACTACACACCCTCCGACACAAAATAAATTAATACAAAAACAAATATTATATCTTTCATCTCGATACTTTAGGGTATAATCAAATTATCAATGCCGACTTTGTAGGAGCATGAGAATGTGGTACGTCATGACATCATGACGTCACGACGTCATGATGTCATGATGTCACAACTTCCTGCGGTCTTATTATTTGTCCTAGAGACACCTGCTGTTACATGTAAATACTCGAATACCATACGAGGAGCGTGTAATTTCGTTTTTCTTAAAATTTCCAATACATCATGAGATATCGAGGTCAGAAAATGTACGTTGTGCGCGACGTCGCGACGATCGCGATTTTGTTTAATAAAATTCCCCCTGATACTCAAGTTTTTCACTTTATCGAAAAAAAGAAAATTACACGATGAAGGCACAACCAATATGTGTTAACATGAGCATTTACAAGCAGCTCTAAAACAATCCAATGGAGTAGTTACACTTGGAAGTTGCCAATATATGATTGTGGGAAATCGCAGACGAAAGTAAAATATATATAACATCTCAATTATTTGGTGGTGTCATGAAACAATGGCTAAGTTACTCATAAAAACTAAGTTTTCTGATTTAGGTATTAGAAGAAAACGTAAACTAGCCAGTAATTTAGGGTAAACTAGGGTTTTTCTATATATATTTTATTATTTTATTTTTTTCCATATTCCAACTACTCCCTCTTGGGCATTGGCTGATAGCCTTTACACTCTACCGCTGAACACGGTGAGGCCCGTGAGGTCTTGTTTCAGTCTAGGGAGTGAGACATGCAAAGCACCTACTGTATTCATGACTCTATCTCTGAAGCTGCTTCGCCTCTGCGCTTCACAGTCTCACTCCCCAGGCTCGGACCCTCACTCTTAGAATGCCACCTATTGAGCAATTAACTCTCTAGGCATTGCCCCCCTGTAGCATATTTTGAATATGGAAATATTGATACAGTGCTATTTAATCAGGGAACAATGAGGGTATTTTGTTTTGGCATTTCGGTGTGCTGTGGTAATGCACTGAAACTAGGTACAGCACAAATTCCATCCCAATAATATCTTCCCATTGACATATTGGGATTCGAACCCGGGTCCATTGGATTACCAGTCCAGTGGCAAGACCACTCTGCCACACTCTGTAACCTGTATCATAATTCGTATCATAGGATCATGTCAGTGTTGTTGTTTTTTTTTGGGGGGGGGTATTGATGTCATAGTGATGTCATATGGTTATATGGTTATTTGTTGAAAGAAGCATTTTAGACCCACCCCAAAAAAATAATTATGACATTTAGGTTGTGTGTGTGTTGGTGTGTGTGTGTGTGTGTGTGGGGGGTGGATGGGGGGGGGGGTGGAATGGACCCTCGGAGCATGGAAGCATACATTTCATTATCTTTCTCTCAGACTAATGCTAAAAAATCATGGTTTACTCACGCCTGTTCTACTGCTGTCCGCAATAAGGAGGAAGCTTTCAAACGGTACCGTCGCCTTAAAACTCAAGACTCATTCTTCCTATGTTTCTGCCCGGAATCAAGCCAAATCTGTTCTTCGACTTGACAAACACTCTTTTATCAATAATAAATGCACTGAACTATCCAACTCTAGCTCTTCCCAAGCTTTCTCGCATCTAGCCAAAAACCTCTCCAACAATTTCTCTTCCTCGTCTTTCCCTCCCCTTTCCCACTCTGATGGTACAACCATCACTTCCTCCTCTGACAAAGCTAAACTCTTCGGTCAAACTTTTGCTAGAAACTCCACCTTGGCTGATTCCGGTGCTATTCCTCCCTCTCCACCCTCCTCTCTCTTACTTGTGCCTAATATCCTAATCTCTTCTAAAGATGTACTTTCTACCCTCTCTGGGCTTAACACTAATAAGGCGTACGGTCCGGACGGTGTTCCTCCTGTTGTTCTCAAAAACTGTGCTTCCGTGCTGACTCCCTGCCTAGGCAAACTCTTTCGTCTCTGTCTATCCTCTAACGTCTTCCCTTCATGCTGGAAGTTTGCTCACATTCAACCTGTCCCAAAGAAGGGTGACCGCTCTCAACCCTCCAACTATCATCCAATTGCTCTCATCTCTTGTCTTTCTAAAGTTTTTGAAACTATTCTTGCTTCCAAATTTCTTAAGCATTTCTCTTCTCATAATCTGCTCTCAGATCGCCAGTATGGCTTCCTTAAGGATCGCTCTATTGGTGATCTTCTTTCATATCTTACGAACTCTTGGTCATCCTCCTTTCGGGACTTCGGTGAGACTTTTTCTATTGCACTAGACATATCGAATTAATTTTACCTCTAATACAATTGCTTGGTAATAGCCACCATAATATTAATAACATCGTTTGAAAATAGCCACATTAATAATAAAGAATGAGGTATGGTAAATTGAAAGAGTTAAGGTGACTACACACCCTCCGACACAAAATAAATTAATACAAAAACAAATATTATATCTTTCATCTCGATACTTTAGGGTATAATCAAATTATCAATGCTGACTTTGTGGGAGCATGAGAATGTGGTACGTCATGACATCATGACGTCACAACGTCATGATGTCATGATGTCACAACTTCCTGCGGTCTTTTTATTTGTCCTAGAGAGACCTGCTGTTACATGTAAATACTCGAATACCATACGAGGAGCGTGTAATTTCGTTTTTCTTAAAATTTCCAATACATCATGAGATATTGAGGTCAGAAAATGTACGTTGTGCGCGACGTCGCGACGATCGCGATTTTGTTTAATAAAATTCCCCCTGATACTCAAGTTTTTCACTTTATCGAAAAAAAGAAAATTACACGATGAAGGCACAACCAATATGTGTTAACATGAGCATTTACAAGCAGCTCTAAAACAATCCAATGGAGTAGTTACACTTGGAAGTTGCCATATATGATTGTGGGAAATCGCAGACGAAAGTAAAATATATATAACATCTCAATTATTTGGTGGTGTCATGAAACAATGGCTAAGTTACTCATAAAAACTAAGTTTTCTGATTTAGGTATTAGAAGAAAACGTAAACTAGCCAGTAATTTAGGGTAAACTAGGGTTTTTCTATATATATTTTATTATTTTATTTTTTTCCATATTCCAACTACTCCCTCTTGGGCATTGGCTGATAGCCTTTACACTCTACCGCTGAACACGGTGAGGCCCGTGAGGTCTTGTTTCAGTCTAGGGAGTGAGACATGTAAAGCACCTACTGTATTCATGACTCTATCTCTGAAGCTGCTTCGCCTCTGCGCTTCACAGTCTCACTCCCCAGGCTCGGACCCTCACTCTTAGAATGCCACCTATTGAGCAAATAACTCTCTAGGCATTGCCCCCCTGTAGCATATTTTGAATATGGGAATATTGATACAGTGCTATTTAATCAGGGAACAATGAGGGTATTTTGTTTTGGCATTTCGGTGTGCTGTGGTAATGCACTGAAACTAGGTACAGCACAAATTCCATTCCAATAATATCTTCCCATTGACATATTGGGATTCGAACCCGGGTCCATTGGATTACCAGTCCAGTGGCAAGACCACTCTGCCACACTCTGTAACCTGTATCATAATTCGTATCATAGGATCATGTCAGTGTTTTTTTTTTTTTGGGGGGGGGGTATTGATGTCATAGTGATGTCATATGGTTATATGGTTATTTGTTGAAAGAAGCATTTTAGACCCACCCCAAAAAAATAATTATGACATTTAGGTTGTGTGTGTGTTGGTGTGTGTGTGTGTGTGTGTGTGGGGGGTGGATGGGGGGGGGGGTGGGGGGGGGGGGGTGGAATGGACCCTCGGAGCATGGAAGCATACATTTCATTATCTTTCTCTCAGACTAATGCTAAAAAATCATGGTTTACTCACGCCTGTTCTACTGCTGTCCGCAATAAGGAGGAAGCTTTCAAACGGTACCGTCGCCTTAAAACTCAAGACTCATTCTTCCTATGTTTCTGCCCGGAATCAAGCCAAATCTGTTCTTCGACTTGACAAACACTCTTTTATCAATAATAAATGCACTGAACTATCCAACTCTAGCTCTTCCCAAGCTTTCTCGCATCTAGCCAAAAACCTCTCCAACAATTTCTCTTCCTCGTCTTTCCCTCCCCTTTCCCACTCTGATGGTACAACCATCACTTCCTCCTCTGACAAAGCTAAACTCTTCGGTCAAACTTTTGCTAGAAACTCCACCTTGGCTGATTCCGGTGCTATTCCTCCCTCTCCACCCTCCTCTCTCTTACTTGTGCCTAATATCCTAATCTCTTCTAAAGATGTACTTTCTACCCTCTCTGGGCTTAACACTAATAAGGCGTACGGTCCGGACGGTGTTCCTCCTGTTGTTCTCAAAAACTGTGCTTCCGTGCTGACTCCCTGCCTAGGCAAACTCTTTCGTCTCTGTCTATCCTCTAACGTCTTCCCTTCATGCTGGAAGTTTGCTCACATTCAACCTGTCCCAAAGAAGGGTGACCGCTCTCAACCCTCCAACTATCATCCAATTGCTCTCATCTCTTGTCTTTCTAAAGTTTTTGAAACTATTCTTGCTTCCAAATTTCTTAAGCATTTCTCTTCTCATAATCTGCTCTCAGATCGCCAGTATGGCTTCCTTAAGGATCGCTCTATTGGTGATCTTCTTTCATATCTTACTAACTCTTGGTCATCCTCCTTTCGGGACTTCGGTGAGACTTTTTCTATTGCACTAGACATATCGAATTAATTTTACCTCTAATACAATTGCTTGGTAATAGCCACCATAATATTAATAACATCGTTTGAAAATAGCCACATTAATAATAAAGAATGAGGTATGGTAAATTGAAAGAGTTAAGGTGACTACACACCCTCCGACACAAATAAATTAATACAAAAACAAATATTATATCTTTCATCTCGATACTTTAGGGTATAATCAAATTATCAATGCTGACTTTGTGGGAGCATGAGAATGTGGTACGTCATGACATCATGACGTCACAACGTCATGATGTCATGATGTCACAACTTCCTGCGGTCTTTTTATTTGTCCTAGAGACACCTGCTGTTACATGTAAATACTCGAATACCATACGAGGAGCGTGTAATTTCGTTTTTCTTAAAATTTCCAATACATCATGAGATATTGAGGTCAGAAAATGTACGTTGTGCGCGACGTCGCGACGATCGCGATTTTGTTTAATAAAATTCCCCCTGATACTCAAGTTTTTCACTTTATCGAAAAAAAGAAAATTACACGATGAAGGCACAACCAATATGTGTTAACATGAGCATTTACAAGCAGCTCTAAAACAATCCAATGGAGTAGTTACACTTGGAAGTTGCCAATATATGATTGTGGGAAATCGCAGACGAAAGTAAAATATATATAACATCTCAATTATTTGGTGGTGTCATGAAACAATGGCTAAGTTACTCATAAAAACTAAGTTTTCTGATTTAGGTATTAGAAGAAAACGTAAACTAGCCAGTAATTTAGGGTAAACTAGGGTTTTTCTATATATATTTTATTATTTAATTTTTTTCCATATTCCAACTACTCCCTCTTGGGCATTGGCTGATAGCCTTTACACTCTACCGCTGAACACGGTGAGGCCCGTGAGGTCTTGTTTCAGTCTAGGGAGTGAGACATGTAAAGCACCTACTGTATTCATGACTCTATCTCTGAAGCTGCTTCGCCTCTGCGCTTCACAGTCTCACTCCCCAGGCTCGGACCCTCACTCTTAGAATGCCACCTATTGAGCAAATAACTCTCTAGGCATTGCCCCCCTGTAGCATATTTTGAATATGGGAATATTGATACAGTGCTATTTAATCAGGGAACAATGAGGGTATTTTGTTTTGGCATTTCGGTGTGCTGTGGTAATGCACTGAAACTAGGTACAGCACAAATTCCATTCCAATACTATCTTCCCATTGACATATTGGGATTCGAACCCGGGTCCATTGGATTACCAGTCCAGTGGCAAGACCACTCTGCCACACTCTGTAACCTGTATCATAATTCGTATCATAGGATCATGTCAGTGTTTTTTTTTTTTTGGGGGGGGGGTATTGATGTCATAGTGATGTCATATGGTTATATGGTTATTTGTTGAAAGAAGCATTTTAGACCCACCCCAAAAAAATAATTATGACATTTAGGTTGTGTGTGTGTTGGTGTGTGTGTGTGTGTGTGTGTGGGGGGTGGATGGGGGGGGGGGGGGTGGAATGGACCCTCGGAGCATGGAAGCATACATTTCATTATCTTTCTCTCAGACTAATGCTAAAAAATCATGGTTTACTCACGCCTGTTCTACTGCTGTCCGCAATAAGGAGGAAGCTTTCAAACGGTACCGTCGCCTTAAAACTCAAGACTCATTCTTCCTATGTTTCTGCCCGGAATCAAGCCAAATCTGTTCTTCGACTTGACAAACACTCTTTTATCAATAATAAATGCACTGAACTACTATCCAACTCTAGCTCTTCCCAAGCTTTCTCGCATCTAGCCAAAAACCTCTCCAACAATTTCTCTTCCTCGTCTTTCCCTCCCCTTTCCCACTCTGATGGTACAACCATCACTTCCTCCTCTGACAAAGCTAAACTCTTCGGTCAAACTTTTGCTAGAAACTCCACCTTGGCTGATTCCGGTGCTATTCCTCCCTCTCCACCCTCCTCTCTCTTACTTGTGCCTAATATCCTAATCTCTTCTAAAGATGTACTTTCTACCCTCTCTGGGCTTAACACTAATAAGGCGTACGGTCCGGACGGTGTTCCTCCTGTTGTTCTCAAAAACTGTGCTTCCGTGCTGACTCCCTGCCTAGGCAAACTCTTTCGTCTCTGTCTATCCTCTAACGTCTTCCCTTCATGCTGGAAGTTTGCTCACATTCAACCTGTCCCAAAGAAGGGTGACCGCTCTCAACCCTCCAACTATCATCCAATTGCTCTCATCTCTTGTCTTTCTAAAGTTTTTGAAACTATTCTTGCTTCCAAATTTCTTAAGCATTTCTCTTCTCATAATCTGCTCTCAGATCGCCAGTATGGCTTCCTTAAGGATCGCTCTATTGGTGATCTTCTTTCATATCTTACTAACTCTTGGTCATCCTCCTTTCGGGACTTCGGTGAGACTTTTTCTATTGCACTAGACATATCGAAAGCTTTCGATAGAGTCTGGCACAAATCTTTAATTTCTAAACTACCCTCCTTCGGTTTCTATCCCTCCATCTGTGCCTTTGTCTCTAATTTCCTTTCCGGCCGTTCCATAGCCGCGGTTGTGGATGGCCATTGTTCACTTCCTCACCCTATAAACTCTGGTGTTACTCAGGGCTCTGTCCTATCTCCTATTCTCTTTCTAATGCTTATATATGATCTCCTTAACTGTACCTTAATTCCCATCCATTCATACGCAGACGACTTAACCTTACACTACTCCATTAGTTTTTCAGAACGCCCCAGCCAGCAATCCCTTAACGACAAACGTAATGAAGCCATAGAACTCTTAAATTCTGATCTAAATACTATCTCCAATTGGGGCAGAGAAAACCTTGTTACCTTTAATGCTTCCAAAACCCAATTTCTCCATCTATCTACCCGTCAGGATCTCCCAGCGGACTATCCCTTATTCTTCAACAATACAAAAATCAACCCTTCATCTTCTCTCAATATTCTTGGTATCTCTTTTTCTTCTGCTCTCATTTGGAAGGACCATATTACCAGTCTTGCCAAGGCAGCCTCCCAGAAGCTGGGTGTGCTCAACCGCCTTAGGGGGTTCTTTTCCCCAGCACAGCTTCTTGCTCTGTACAGGGGCATAGTGTGCCCTTGTATTGAGTATTGTTCACATGTGTGAGGAGGTTACTCTCACACCGCTCTCCTAGACAAAGTTGAAAGGAAGGCCTTTCGTATCATTAACTCCCGTCCACTCACCAACTCTCTACAATCTCTCTCTCTCCGCCGCAATGTTGCATCTCTCTCGCTATTCTATCGCTACTATTATAATCAGTGTTCCTCAGAGCTTTCCCAGTGCATACCACCTCCTTTACGTAGGGCACGTGGTACCCGTCTTGCAACTCAATCCCACCCCTACTCTGTGCAACTCTCTAACCCAAGAGTGAAACGTTACTCTCAAACTTTCTTCTACTCAACAGCTGAGCTCTGAAACTCTCTCCCAGAATCAGTCTTTCCCTCTTCCTATGACTTAAATTGCTTCAAACTCCGTGTGTCCAGGCATTTTGGCTCGATCGTCCCTTGATTTTGGCCCTGTCACTCTTTCAACTATGGGGGAGGCACTAGCTATAGGCAATTCTTTCTTTTGCCTCCCTCAATCACATAGAAAAAAAAAAATAAAATAAAATGGTTGTTTATGCCCTCCTATGCTATTCTCCTATGTTGAAAGAAGCATTTTAGACAAAACAAAATATTATTAAATTTTGGGCGGGGGGATTGAGTTGTCCCCTTAATTCTATAATTATGTGTATTTTGAAAAGGCAAAGAAAGAAAAACATATATAGATACATATATATTTCAAAATGAATACAAAAATACATAACCATAAACACATATCCCTTATTCTTCAACAATAAAAAAATCAACCCTTCATCTTCTCTCAATGTTCTCGGTGTCTCTTTTTCTTCTGCTCTCACTTGGAAGGACCATATTACCAGTCTCGCTAAGGCAGCCTCCCAGAAGCTGGGTGTGCTCAACCGCCTCAAGGGTTTCTTTATCCCTGAGCAGCTTCTTGCTCTGTACAGGGGCATAGCTGTGTCCTTGTATTGAATATTGTTCACATGTGTGGGGAGGATCCTCTCACACCGCTCTCCTAGACAAAGTAGAAAGGAAAGCCTTTTGTATCATTAACTCCCGTCCACTCACCAACTCTCTGCAATCTCTCTCTCTTCTCCGCAATGTTGCATCTCTCTCGCTATTCTATCGCTACTACAATAATCAGTGTTCCTAAGAGCTTTTCCAGTCTATACCACCTTCTCTACGTAGGGTACGTAGTACCCGCCTTGCAACACAATCCCACCCCTACTCTGGAACTCTCCAACCCAAGATTGAGACGCTATTATCAGACTTTCTTCTATTCAACTGCTGAGCTCTGGTACTCTCTCCCAGAATCAGTCTTTCCCTCTTCCTATGACTTAAATTGCTTCAAACTCTGTGTGTCCAGACATTTTAGCTCGAACGTCCCTTGATTTTGGCCCTGTCACTCTTTGAACTCTGGGAAAGGCACTTGTTGCAGGCAGTTATGCCTTTTGTCTCCCTCATTCACATAGAAAAACAATATAATAAATAAAACACATTTGTACGGGACGATTAGCAAAGAGTTGAATAATACTGTCGTCTTGTAAAAAAAAACATCTGCTGAAGCCTTTGTGAAACAGAACAAATATGAACTTGGAGGCGAACTAGAGACAGCGGGAGAATAACACAGAGTAAGTCAACAACAGAGGAAAAGAAAAACAAAGTCCTAGCCTCAAACCTAAACACTATTTTCCAGGGATTTATTTGGATGTTCAGCGAAAAGAAACAAACAGAATAACAGATGACAGTAAAGGGTGTAGGAGTTTCGTGAGTGTGATTTACTGGTTTGATTGATTAACAGGAGGAAACACTATATGTATATTCGCGAATGAAGTAAAAGTGTTCATATTTATAATCCTTTGAAGGTGAAACGGAATAAACATATTAACAGATGGCAGTACAGTTTATAGGAGTTTTGTGAGTGTTTGACTGGTGTGATTGGTATGAATGATAATGATTGGTATGAATACTTGACAATATGGGCTTAAGGAAAGGTATGAAAAGGGTGATTATAGTGTTCATAATATGTTTCCTTTAAAGGTGAAAAAGAACTAAACATAATAACAAATTACAGAACACGTTATAGGATTTGTGTGAGTGGGACTGACAGGTATGACTGTATAATTGACAAATACCAATATGGGTGTAAAGAGTATAATTATGACCACATGATACCCGCAAACTTAACAAAGTCGTCTAATGATGGCCATATTTAAATATAAGAATGAGCTGTGGTAGACAATGTCATAAATTATGGGTATGAATGGGGTAATTGAAGTGTCCACAACAATAAACCCATTAACCCCTTCAGTACCAGTGCCATCCTCTTAACTTTATTCTGGCTACTATTAGACGAGTTTTTTTTAGTTTATTATGAATAAAATATATCATTTAATAGAATAAAATATAGTAATAAGATAAGTACTAATTACCTATGTTTTGTTTACAGTGCTGCAGACACCAAATATATGATAATACAATCAGTTATTATGATCAGTACTGATAACCTGTGTTTTGCTTATAGTTCTGAGCTTTGGATCAAGGCTCGTCGTGGTGACAGCTCATAACGGTCTGGATGTTACTGTTACTGCTAATGTTACTATGTAAGTGGTTTGTGAGTACAAGTATTATTTTACTGCTTAGAGAAGATGGACCACATCTTGGAAGATAGTGGAGATAACCCCATTATCTGTCTCAGTGCCGGGAGTAACGATGTTGGTAAGGGTAGAAGTGAGGAACTGCTGCAGCAGTATCGGGATGTGTTAGATAAGGTTAGGATGAAGGGAGGGATCCCTGTAGTACATTGTATCCTACCCAGAAGAGGAGTTCCCAAGGAATGGACATCCAGGGCGATTGGTGTCAATTGCCGTTTGGAGAAATATTGCAAAGAAAAGCAATACCATTCATTGATAACTGGGATAGTTTCTATGGGAGAGATGGGATGTATGTACGCAAGGGAGGGGTTCATCTTTCACGGTTAGGGGTTTCCACATTAGCTAGTTCTTTAGATAGGGTGGTTGTGGGGTTTTGAACAGAAATATTGAGAGTGAAAATGAGAGGTTAAATGGAACAATTTTAGCGTAAGGCGAAAGCGATAAGGATATTCAGTCTCATGCTAAAAATGATGACTATATTGCAAATGATAGTAGTGATGGTGCAACGGAAGATGGAAATGTCGTTAGAAATAAAGGTAAATTAGGTATAAAGAAAAGAAGTAAATTGAGAGTATATTACACAAACTGTAGGAGTCTATGTAACAAAATGAACGAACTTAGAGCCCTTGTTAGCAAAGAAAATATAGACATAATAGCGCTAACTGAAACGTGGATTAATACAGAAACCAGGCATTTTTTAGCAGACTTTGATATACCATGATATAGTTTGTTTAAATATGACCGAACAAGTAAGGGGGGTGGCGGTATAGCAGTGTTTGTCAGGAGTACATTAAAAAGCTGTATTAAATCAGGTATTAGACTAAATAACGATAATGAAAGTGTTTGGGTAGAGGTTAACGAAGGTAGTGAGACCATAGTTATTGGAGTTATGTATACACCGCCAAATATGAGTAGAAATGACGGAACGTCATTATGGGAGGAAATTAAAATGGCATCAAGGTTTAGCAATGTGTGCATTATGGGGGATTTTAATTTTCCGAATATAGATTGGCAGCATCAAATAGGAGACTCTGATTCTGAGGAGTTTATAGAGGTAGTACAAGATCGTTTTTTATTTCAATTCATAGATACGCCGACTAGAGGTAATAATATTCTTGATCTAGTTTTCAGTAACAATGAACATATGGTAAATAATGTAGAGATAGGGGACCACCTAGGAAATAGTGACCACAATTCTGTGTATTTTAATATACAATGGAAAGGTAATACCAGAGAGAATACAACATTAATACCTGACTTCAGAAAAAACAATTATGGTGGGTTAAGAAGAGCCCTATTAGCGGACCCTATGGTCAAAAAATTAAGTCGATCCAGGTGTCCAAATGAGTGTACCCCTTCTCAGGCACCTGTCATCTTAAGTCAGGAAGAGACGTCAACCTTGGTAGATACATACGATCATTTATAGAGTCAGTATTCAATGCACAAAATAAATACATCCCCAAAAGAAAATTTAGATCAACACAGAACCAACCCAAATGGATGAATAATAGACTATTAGATCTTCTAGGACAAAAGAGAGGAATATATAGAAAAATTAGGAAAGGCGAAATTCACCTACTTGCTTACTATCATAATCTATCAAGACAGGTAAAAAAGGATATTAGGAAAGAAAAAATAAATTATGAAATTAAGGTTGCCAATGACTCAAAAAATAATCCTAAAGCTTTTTACCAACTATATAAATCCAAGGTTAGAGATGTAATTGGTCCCCTTAAAACTTCGATAGGAGAAATGACAGAAAATGATTTAGAAATGTGCAGTACATTAAATAGTCAATTTCTTTCCGTTTTCACTAATGAAAATTTGGCACAGTTTCCAGAAGTCCGTAAGGTATATAGCGATAGTATAGAAAATAGGTTAAGTACGGTTACTATAAGTAGAAATGATGTGCTTAAGGAAATTGACAGACTGAAACCTCATAAATCGCCTGGTCCTGATGAGGTATATGCTAGAGTATCAAAAGAATGTAGGGATGAGTTAAGTTACCCATTAACATTTCTATTTAACAAGTCATTAGAGACAGGTATAGTTCCAGAAGCTTGGAAGCTTGCAAACGTAGTTCCGATCTTCAAAAAAGGTGACAAATCAATAGCATCCAATTACCGTCGCATTAGTCTTACATCAATCATAGGAAAGCTACTAGAGTCAATTATTGCTAGTAAAATTAGAAACCACTTAGATACATTTAATTTAATAAATTCTTCTCAGCATGGATTCACTCAGGGACGTTCTTGCCTTACTAATTTGCTTAGTTTTTTCTCAGAGGTATATGAAGCAGTAGATAATGACAAGTCATATGATATAATATATTTAGATTTCAGTAAAGCTTTTGACAGAGTCCCCCATGAGAGATTGATGAGAAAGGTTGAGGCGCATGGAATAGGTGGGGCGTTGTTGGGATGGATTAGGTCATCAAACAGCAAATACAGGTGGGGCAGGGAGGGGTCACAGGGGGAGACATAACCACAGACAGTCCCCACCCTAGCAGCGCAGCTGATCATCACACCGCCAGACGTACGACGAACAATACAAAGAATCTATGTACAGTGTGCGATATTAGATTCAACAAAAGGAGTCCAACATCACAATGTAGAATTTGTAATGAAACAGCACACGATCGATGTTCTTATGTTAACAACAGAAAAGAAATGGAATGCGATAAATGCAGGGAATTAGCAATTACCCACTCCACCAACTCTACATTACCCACAGCATTACCATTAATACCACAGATATCGGCAACCCAAGTAGCACAACATGCAACAAGAACAACAATAAAAACAGGTAGCACTCGCAAAAACATCAACAGGGAAGCAGCATCAACGGACAATGAAAACAACAACAACAACAACAGCAAACAACCACAGCCCGACCGCGAGTATTCCCTACTCTCTCCCGCACAAACAGCTGATCGACGCGGACCAAACCACACCTCCAGTCGTATGATAAACAGTAAGAAAAAACTATGTATAGTATGTAATATTGGTTTCAACAATAGGAGTTCACTTTTACAATGCAACAGTTGTAATGAAATTGTTCATAACCGATGTACTTACGTTAACAGTAGAAACAAAGTTGAATGTGTTAAATGTAGGAACTCAGCTGTACAACATCGCGACACCATTTGTTTTATTTGTGAATCACTCATAACACGACGTCAGGAGATCCAAAACTGTGTAAAGTGTAAACAGGTAGCTCACATGAAGTGCATCTCTAAGAAGACCAACAGTGAAGAACGGGAATTCCTTTGCAATAAGTGTGCCTTGCATTCATTACTGAATATTAATGTAAATGATCCAAGTATTAACAACTCAGAATCCAGCCAGGACACATTCAAAATCAAAGATGAATACAGAGTGTTCACCAAGAAAGGGCTCCATCTTATCCACATTAACGCCAGATCAATGTACCATAAATTGTCAGAAATAAACTTGTTAGCTAATAAGGTCAAAGCTTCAATAATTGCAATCACAGAAACCTGGCTGGATTCAAGTATAAACGATGGTGAAATAAACATTCAAGGTTTCAACATGGTTAGGAATGATCGCAATAGGCATGGGGGGGGGGGAGTATGTCTGTATGTAAAAAACAACCTCACACACAACTAGGACCGACCTCCATGTAGAAAATCACGAAGCTCTGTGGATCGACCTTCACCTGCCGAGGACAAGACCCATCACAATTGGGGTATGCTATAGGCCACCAGCCGACACACAATTCTTGACCAAATTTGAACGAACTTTGTCATCGCTAGACCCTCGGAATGAATCCATCATACTAGGGGATTTTAACCTGTGTTACAAACAACGAAATGATAGGCTTGTACGAGAATATAGGCATATACTGACAATGCACAATCACAAACAACTCATCACAACCCCCACACGTATCTCTGAGAACACTGCCATAATATTAGACCACATAAACTGTAACAGAGAGGACAAAATATCCCAATCAGGGGTTATACAGACTGGGATAAGTGATCACTTCGTCACATATTGCACACGGAAAACCACAAAAATTACCCTAGAGAATCACAAGATTATCAAAACAAGGTCACTCAGAAACTACAATAAAGAAACATTTCTGGACATTTTATGGAATACAGACTGGTCTCCAGTGTTTGGAAGTACAAACGTTAATGACGCATGGGTTGGCTTCAGAACCATCATCACAAACATCCTAGACGAAATAGCTCCTCTGAAAGACATACGAATTAAAGCAAGGTCAGACCCATGGATCAACAATGACATACTACACCATCTGGAACACAGAGACAATCTGTTAAAAAGGCAAGCGAAACATAGGCAGGATCAAGGTCTGAAACATGAGTTCAACAGGGCCAGGAATAAACTAAGTAGGAAAATGAAATCAGCGAAAAATTATTATTTTCACAATAAGGCAGAGGAATATCAGAATAACCCAAAGAAACTATGGAGGCACCTAAAAACAACAGGCTACAGCAACAAGACAAGGGATTCGTCTAACACTAATATTGCTCTCACCATTAATGATCAGGTTTGCCACGATAAACGACAAATTTCAACCTACTTCAACTCCTTCTTCACTTCCATAGCAAACACACTTGCACAGAACCTACCTCAACCTCTCAATAAATACACGACAACAACGGCCACCTTTCGTAATTTCTACAGAGATAAAGACATACACCCGAACACATTTAGATTGCAAAATGTTACACCAAAATACACTTTTGACGAGCTGTCTAACCTAAATGTACATAAGAGCACAGGACCAGACAAAATTCCTGTCAAATGTCTACGAGATGGAGCCATTGGTATAGCAGGTCCCCTAACCCACATCATCAACTTGTCAATTAACACCAACACAGTACCTGCTGAACTGAAGGAAGCTATTGTAACCCCTCTATTCAAGAAAGGAAATAAACTAGAAGTTGGCAACTACAGACCAGTTAGCATATTATGTATTGTATCTAAAATCCTTGAAAGAGCGGTATACACCCAAATTGAACACTACCTCAAACAAAATTATCTATTCTATAAGTTTCAATCAGGTTTCAGATGCATGTACTCGACAGACTCCTGTCTCATCCACTTAACGGATCACATTCGTAAAGAAATGTCTAAAGGTAACTACACCGGTATGGTTCTTCTTGATCTACAAAAAGCGTTTGACACAGTAGACCATGATATCCTATGTAATAAACTACAAGCAATGGGCATAGGATCTGTGAACTGGTTTAAATCTTATCTTAGTGGTAGAACCCAAAGAGTCAAAATTGATGATAATATATCTGATCCTATGCCAATTAACTGTGGGGTCCCGCAGGGAAGCATCCTTGGTCCCTTACTCTTTCTCTGTTATGTGAACGACATGGAACTGAGCGTCTCATGTAAATTATTACTGTATGCAGATGACAGCGTGCTTCTGGTTTCAGGAAAAGACCCAATAAGTATTGCCGCTTCACTTTCCAAAGAACTAGAATCATGTAGTGAATGGCTAGTGGACAATAGACTATCTCTTCACCTGGGCAAGACGGAAGCCATCTTATGTGGAACAAAACGCAAACTGAAAGACATTGTGGGCTTCTCGGTCAACTGTAATGATATTCCTATAACAACAGTGTCACAAGTTAAATATCTCGGACTAAAACTGGACGCGAGTTTGTCAGGTGAAACAATTTTTGGAATCTATCCTGAGTAAGTGTAGAGCACGTATAAAATACCTGTATAGACAGGTGGGATGCTTGCCCGCGGCGACCAAAAAGACCCTCTGCCAAGCGCTTGTTCAATGTCATTTTGACTATTCTGTGTCATCCTGGTACTCTGCATCATCTAAATCAGCACAGCACAAACTTCAGGTCACTCAAAATAAAATGGTTAGGTTCATGCTGAACCTAGGACCCAGATCACATGTTGGCCAGGAACAACTTCAGTCACTAGGTATGCTCAATGTCTCTGACAGGGCCAAACAAATCAGGCTAACTAATGCCTTCAACATTTTCTATGACAGAGCTCCAGAGTATCTAAAGAATGATTTTGTTAAAGCAAATGAGAGGAGTGGACATAATACAAGAAACATGATGTTTAATTTTAAGGTCCCGAGAATCCAAGGACAGGGTAAGCAAACATTCTTCTTCACTGCCATTAAAGACTGGAACGACCTACCCCAGTCAGTCCGTGAAAAGAGAACACTGTATTCCTTCAGACGTAGCCTGAAGGAACACCTGAACCGGACAGCTGCGAGAAGGGAGCACCAAGCTTATGTCTACTACTAAATACGACATAAGAGATAGACAAACCAAACTGAAATTATTCTGATTACGGATTACGGATATTTACTATAGGATGTAAGGTATCTTAAAATAACCCCCTAGAAATACTTTCTCTAAAGTATCTATTTCTTTATCCTCTCCATTTCCCCAGCTAACCTAATCCCACAAGGACCCCAATGGAAATACGCCTAACGGCCTTATTGGGCTAATCCTTAGTTGGAATTATGCAAGGCTGGTACATGTCATATTTATAACAAACTATGTGGTACCAACTCTGTAAATTGCTAACTGAATAAATATTATTATTATTATTATTATAAATGGTAGGAAGCAGAGAGTTAGCATAAATGGTACGAAGTCAGAATGGGGAGCAGTCAAAAGTGGTGTCCCCCAGGGATCTGTATTAGGTCCTCTGTTGTTTGTTATATACATAAATGACCTTGATTTAGGTATAACTAGTAGGATAAGTAAATTTGCAGACGATACCAAAATGGGGAGAACAATTTATTGATTCAGATAGAGATATAGAGTGCCTTCAAAGGGATCTAGATACCTTACACGAATGGTCAGTAAATTGGCAGATGAAGTTTAACATTGACAAATGCAAGGTATTAAAGATAGGGAAGATGCATACAAATGTTAAATATAAACTAGCTAATATGGAATTAGAAAACTCGAATTGTGAGAAAGATCTAGGTGTGTTTGTTAGCAATGATTTGAAGCCTAGAAAACAGTGTATAAGCGTTCGAAACAAGGCAAACAGGATTCTCGGGTTCATCTCTAGGAGTGTGAGTAACAGAACTGCTGATGTTATCTTAAAACTTTACTTGTCATTAGTGAGACCCCATATGGATTATGCTGTTCAATTTTGGTGTCCTTATTACAGAATGGACATAGATTCATTGGAGAGAATACAACGTAGAATGACAAAAATGATCCATAATATTAGAAATCTTCCGTATAAAGAAAGGGTGAAGAAATTAGGCTTACATTCGTTAGAGAGACGCAGATTTAGAGGGGATATGATAGAGGTGTTCAAGGGGGTTAGTGGGATTAACAAAGGGGACATGACAAATGTACTAAAGCTCAGTGATAGTGAAAGAACTCGTACCAATGGTTTCAAATTAGATAAATTTCGTTTCAGAAAAGATATAGGCAAATATTTGTTTGGTAACAGAGTTGTAGATGGGGGGAATGGACTACCAAGTGCTATAGTGGGATTAAAAACGGTAGGGAGCTTTAAGATAAAATTGGATAAGCATATGGACGAGAAGGGTTGGGTGTGAAGGGGGATCAGCCGGGTTGGGCCAATCAGCGCTCTGCAGACCCCGTAATCCTGTGTTAATCTCTAACCGTTTTGGTAAGATGATCCTCAGGGTATTAGAGTGTTGAGCCTATAATTGGGCTTTGTAATTGGGGGTGTGTGGGACAGGGATCTGCCTTGCTTAGGCCAATCGGCTTTCTGCAGACTCCCATTTTCTTATGTTCTTATGTTCTTAAATGTATTGTCTGTGGTTTTAGTAGTATATTCTAATATAAGAAAGAGTATACAGGTGGAATACTAGAGTTATATGTGTGTGTATGTGTGTGTTTGATAAATAAATAACTATAGAGTGTGTGTTTACCTGTGACGCTCATAACGGTCTGGCCGTCAATGTCACTGTTAATGATACTATGAAGGCTGTGTGTGAGTATAAGTATTAGCTTACGTTAATTTGGAATATTTATGGATATATATATAACTAGAGGTATGAGGTGTGTGTAGTATTATGTGTTGTTGTTGATGATGGTACTGGTCATGTTTGAAAGGTATGTAGATTGTAGAGAGATCTGAGACAAAATCAAAGAGAGAGAGTGAGAGAGAGAGTCAGAGTCACAAACAATAATTTACAAGGAACAATTATTATGGCAACGATCATACAATAAAATACTAGTCGATATTGCAAATAATAATATGAAATGAAACTGTATTGAGCTAAGAAAAGCATTGCATTCAGAAGATAGAACACACCATCTGCCCGCTTGTTATTCTGCTCTCTCGATGAACTACTTACACTGTGCCAGAGAACTTTGTAGAGGTCTTATATGAGGTGAACAAGTTTCCCCATAGATTAGTAAAACTCTTTAACTTGAGATAGCGGGAGAATGTGTGTGTGTGTGTGTGTATTCACTTGCTTGTTCGTCAAGCGGAATCCACGCAATGCAAGCTAAGCTCATTATTATCGCGCCTCCTTAACTGGGAATGTATTGCGTGAAATGCATGTTAAGTGTGTATGTATCGTTGGAATGGCTGCGGATGTGTGTGTAGTCTGTAGTGTGTGTGACCTTGTGTGCGTGTGTGTTTGGATGTGTGTGCGTGTGTATGTGTGTACATAGACATATACGTAACAGCTGGCTCCAGTATATTACAGGAGAGTATAGAGCCACACACAAAAATGACTCATAAAATCCACGGGGGTAACACGCCAGAAATATTGTACTGCCAACCTTTACAATAACATAAGGTCCTGGAGTGGCGGCGTCTACGCTGTGGGACCACCTCCCGGAACTGCCGACCAAGGATGTCTGCCGACCCTCCCGTCCGGGGACAAGATCACCGACAGTGGAGGACAGCAGGCTGCCGACCTTGGGGAGCAGTTTCCGGAAGCCAAACCGTCACAACTATCCCCTGCCCCCTCCCTGGGGGCACGCATCCTTGGAGCGGCTACGGTCGCGCCGGGCAATTCTCACACCTCTCACACCACACACACACACACAATACACAGTTTTTCCTACACAGAGAAATGACTCTCCGGTTGTCATTTCTCGAAGACTCCTTCTAGCCGGAGACATTGAGAGCAACCCAGGACCCACCTACAAATACACATGTCCAACTTGCTCAAAACCCATTACTTCGAGCCGCCAAACTAAGGGTTCAGTTCTCTGCAACTCATGCGGGAACTGGACCCATTTTACCTGCACAACACTTGCCTCCATGAAACACTACACAAACACCTGGACATGTTCCTCATGCCCCTCCCTCTCCCAGTCAAATCCCTCCCCTAAAGCCCGTCCACCTCTCCTCCCCAAACCACATAACCTTACCATACAATCCACTCCCTCTCCTAAAACCCGTCCACCTCTCCTCCCCAATCCACATAACCTGCCCATAACATCCACTCCCGCTCCTAAAACCTGTCCACCTCTCCTCCCCAACCCACCCAGCCCATCCACACCCCAACCTAATCCATTCCTACCCTCATCTCCTGCACCCCAATCCCCACCCCCACCCCCACTATCACCCCCTCCCCCTCCCCCACCCCCACCCCATCCTCGTGCAGCAGCACCCAACATACACCGCACACACAACATTAACATCCTTCAACTAAACATAGATGGCATCAACACAAAGAAACATGAACTCACACACTTCATCAAACAACACAACATACACATTGCCATCTTACAAGAAACAAAACTCTGTACAACACAAAACACACCTACATTTCACAATTTCACCACCATACCACAAGACCGGGCCGTCGGCATTGGCGGTGGACTCATCACCCTGGTACACAAAGATATAACATATATAGACACCAGTGCACATACCAAATCCCTCCTCCCCCCAAACGATAACACAACAGAAATTCAATCAATTAAAATACGCACTGGCAACAACTCCAACATTACCATCATAAACACATACATCCCTCCCCAAACATCCCCTACAGTACCAAACGATTACAGACCACAAATACAACACATCACAAACACCCCACACATCATCCTGGGTGGTGATTTCAATGCAAAGACGTCGGCCTGGTTTGTCGACAACCCCGACACAGACAGAGGGCTGGTCTTACAACACCAAACAGACAACCTATATATCCTCAATAATATTCATCAGCATACCCATACTCCCAACCAAGCCCTCTATACCCCATAATCTCCTGATATCACCTTTTGCTCCCATGAACTCGCCCCCAAAACATCCTGGAGGGTGGTCAGAACCTTGGGCTCAGAAAACCTCCCGATCATTATCACCACCAAAACAAGACACCCCAGCTAGCCACAGACACACTTACACTAACTATAAAAAAGCTAACTGGGAAGCTTTCACAAATGAGACAGAACAACACTTTGAAACCTTAAACAGTACACCCATCACTAACATCAACAATGCTGTACACACATTCAACACGACTATCCAAAACGCCGACAAGAAACACATTCCAAGAGGTAAAACAAAAACACAACCCCAACTTCTCACCAGAAATTCAAAACCTCATCATACAACGCGACACACTGAAACACTCCCCAGCACCCCACACACAAGACATCAATCAACAAATTCAAGCACTCAACATCCAGATTAACAACACAATACAAGAACAACAAACACTAAATTGGAATAACTTCCTACAAACACTCGATCACAAAACAAACCCCAAAAAACTCTACAAAACACTAAACAGCATCACACTTTCCAACAGCAACACAACACAATCACATGCTGCAATCACAACAACAGACTCTACTCCTTCACGTAAACAACAAGCAAACACTCTCATCAATCACTTCTCTCATGTCAGTCACCTAAAACCCCACAAAGACGATCGACGTGTCATCCGACGAAAAAGACAATTCCCCACAGACCCTGACTATACACCCTTCACCAACAACCAGACAAAGCATATCATGAACAATCTCAAACTCTCACCCGCCTGTGGCCTAGACAACATAAGCAACATTCACCTCAGACCACAAGGCATACAAACACTCACTAACATATCAAACTACAGCTACTCACACAACACAATACCAGACATCTGGAAGCATGGTATCATCATCACATTCCCCAAACCTAACAAAGAGGTGTGGTGGAGTGGTCTTGCCACTGGCCTGGTAATCCAAAGGTCCCGGGTTCAAATCCCGATGTATCAATGGGAAGATATTATTGGGATGGAATTTGTGCTGTACCTAGTATCAGTGCATTACCACAAGCCCACCGAAACGTCAATAAAATACCCTCATTGTTCCCCGATTAAATAGCACTGTATGAATATTCCCATATTCAAAATATGCTATAGGGGTGCAATGCCTGATGAGTTATCTGCTCAACAGGTGGCGTTGTGTGTGTGTAAGTGTGAGAGTCCGAGTGTAGGGGGTGAGACAGTGAAGCACGGGAACGAGGTGGCTTCAGAGAAGGGGTCATTTCGGGCCATGAGTGAGCACCGTGCCTCATCTGAAGGCAAGATGGCAGGTGCTCGTTGTACTCTACGTGCTTCACATGTCTCACTCCCTAGACTGGAACAAGACCTCACGGGCTTCACTGTTCATTGTAAAGCGGTGAATGTTAAGGCTCTCAGCCTATGCCCGAGAGGAAGTAAGTTGGAATATAGAAAAACAAAAAAAAATAAAAAAATACCCTCCTCACACCGCCCTATCACACTCCTTTGCACCCGCTCCAAAGTCATAGAGCGCCTTGTACTACAACTGATGACACCTGACTTACCCCTTTCTCCAACACAACACGGCTTCAGGCCATTGCACTCCACAAACACTCTTCTTACAGACCTTACACAAAGAGCTTTTGACAGCATCAACTCAGCTAGACCACCACATAGATCAGTACTTGCCACACTCGACATTAGTAAAGCCTTCGATGCCATCCCCTGCCACAACCTAACAAACAAAATCTACAACACAAACATGCGCAACAACACAAAAAGATGGCTGGCCAACTTCTTAGCAGGCAGATGTGCAAACGTATCTTTTGCCGGTCAGTCATCTAGCATTAGAAATTTCCCAAACGGAGTCCCGCAAGGATCCGTCCTGTCGCCCGCGCTCTTCAATCTGTACATGCATGATAAAAATACACCAAATTCACCCCAAATAACCATAGCCTCGTACGCAGACGACATAACACTCACAAGCACGCACCAAAAACCCAGACACAGCAACAAGACTCCTTCAAGACTATCTCGACACATTACATGAATGGTGCACTACAAACAGACTCAATTTAGCCCCAGCTAAATCCACTGCAACCCTCCTCACAAGCTGGACAGGAGAGCACGATTACGTCCCGGGACTCAACATAAACAACACATCCCTAACACACACACACACCCAAAATCCTAGGAGTAACATATGACACCCAAATGACATTCAAACAGCACACCACAAACACGAAAAAGAAACTGGCACCCAGACTTAACGCCCTCAGATCACTTGCCCACACGAAATTTGGACACAACAAAGAAACCACCACCACAGTCTACAAACAATACATAAGATCAGTTATGGAATACGCAAGCCCGGCCTGGGCTTCTAACCTAGCTGAAACACATCATAAGACCTTACAGACTATTCAAAATAATGCCCTGAAAATCATCACAGGATGCTCAGCTACGACACCCACAGATCACCTACATCAAGAAACCAAAGTCCTCAAAGTCAAAGATCATCTTGACATGAGAGGCACACAATTCCTAGCAGCAGCCTCCACGAATCAACACCACCCACTACACTACATGGCTACACACCCACAGACACCAAGAAATATCAAAACAACACCCAGCACACGCTATCACACACAAATACTGTCTTCTCTCCCTCCCTGCCCACCCCAAACCAACTTCCGGAAGCATATCCATACTCATATCACTCACCGTTCCATCCACTCACTCATAGACAACACGCAGCTGCAAGCACGACCTCCCGAAATCCATCCTTCTGAATCCTCCCTTCCTCGCGAGGACAGAGTCCACCTGGCCAGGCTGAGATGCGGACACCATCCGGCTCTTCTGAGCTATCAGAAGAGACTGGATGACTCCGTCGTCGACACCTGCCCAGGTTGTAACACAGCACCCCATACCATTAAACACATCATAGAAGACTGCATCTCACACAACCACTTACGCCAACAACACAATTTACACTCTTTGAGAGCTCTGTGGGAAAGCACGACCGTGGCCATGGCCTTCCTTGGGGACTCAGGTCTGTTCGGCCAGGCAGCTTAGGGAACAACAACAACAACAACAATAGCATAATGCTACACTGTGTGTGTGTGTGTGTGTGTACATATAATTGCATAAGTTTACGTTCACTTTTTTGTTTTGTTCCTGTTTGCATGTACTAATGAATATGTGTAACCACAGACGGTCCAGAGTGGTTGTTGGAGCCAGCAAGGGAGGTGGAGGTGGAGGAAGGGGAGGACCTGGTTATATTGGTGGAGTCTGATGCTAGACCACTACCTGTTACGTGAGTAAATATATCTACTGATATTGGGCGGGTGCCCAACCTCGAAAGGGGTTGAAATAGGGGAGCTATCCCCCTGCCAAAGACCGCTTTCTAGGGCCTTTCCTAGCTGTTGCTGAGAGGATTGAGTTCTAGTCATGTGGTGATGGGCTGGTCTATCAGAGTGAGAACTGAGCGATCTCTGCCATACCGCATAGATTACTCTGACTGTTCCTTTTACTTATATATTTTCTAGATCTCAAGTGACGGCGTCTCTTCCTTGGATTGACCTCCCAATCTGCCAACCTAGATGTTGGCAGATTGGAAGCCAAAGCGTTAAATTGTTTTCCTTTGCCACTCAACTTTCTCTTCATAATTGCTGAGGGGCACAGCGCCCTTGGTTTCCCGGGCGTTTCTGCACCCTCCTCAGCTCCCCGCCATGGAGTGGCTTCGGTCACCCAGGCTTTATTGTGGTAGGCAGGGAGGGATCTGTGGGAGCGTTCGGTTATGGCCTTTGCCCTGCTCGGGGCCTTGGGGCTGTTCGGCCAGGCAGCCTGGGGAACAGCAACAACAACAACTGCTATCTATATATATATACATATTTATATATCTACCTGTATATCGATATATCACTCCATCTGTTAATCTGCCTATTTTAATTTCCGTAAATGTTATCTGTTCATCTAATTATGTATGACTCTCTCTCTCTCTCTCTCTTTTGTCGCTCAATCAGGAAACCGTACCTAGTGATTGGAAAACTGCAAATATTACACCAATATTTAAAAAAAGGAAATAAAGCCCAAACAAATAATTATAAACCAATCAGTTTATAATCATACAAACAATTATGGAAACAATTCTGAGAAACAAGATGGTAGATTATCTGGAGTCAAACAAGTTAATTAGAGATAGCCAACATGGCTTCAGTTTCAGTAAGTCATGATAAAATGTTATCATAAACTATTTACATATAAAGACTCTACTAATTCATTAGACATAATTTACATAGATTTCCAAAAGGCATTGGATAAGGTACCTCGTAGAAAATTATTGAAAACATTGGAAATGTTGGGCATTAAGGGAAAAATGCGTGCATGGATAAAAAGCTGGGTGACAAACAGAAGGCAGAGAGTTGTGATAAATGGAGTAGGATCTGATTGGGAGCCTGTTTATAGTGGAGTGCCTCAGAGATCGGTCCTGGGGCCAGTTTTGTTTCTAATCTATTTAAATAACATCGATGTTGAACTAAATAATACTATCTCAAAGTTCGCTGATGACACAGAGATAGCAAAATCAGTAGTAACCGAAGAAGACAGAAATAAACTGCAATCTGATTTAAATAAAATAGTAGAGTGGTCGGAAAAATGGCAGATGCCATTCAATGTTGACAAATGCCAGGTCTTGCAAATAGGTAATACAAAACATTATATGAATACAAGATGAAAGACCAGCTAATCAAAACAAGTGCATTAGTTAAAGACCTGGGGGTTCATATATCTGAAAACTTAAAGACCTCAGATCAATGTGCAACAGCTGCGAACAAGACCAATCGAGCATTGGGATATATTAAGATCAATTTTACTTATACATATGAGAACATTATAGTACCTTTATTAAAAAGTATAGTGAGGTCCCATCTTGAATATAGCGTGCAATTTTGGTCTCCTTATCTGAGCAAGGACTTTGAGAAACTCGAGTCGGTGCAGCGTAGAGCGACAAAGTTGATTCCGTCACTAAGAAATAAATCTTATCATGAAAGACTAAAAACAATCTTTTTTGTTTCCACTTAAGAAAAGAAGATTAGATTGCGAGGTCAATTAATCGAGTGTTTCAAGATACTAAAGGGATTTGACAAAATTGATGTAGATTCAATTTTCAAAATAGATAATAGTTCATTAACTCGGGGAAATGGAATGAATTTAAAAACCAGGAGGGCGAATCTCGATGTCACAAAGCACTTCTTCATCTACACTGTGGTCATCGAGTGGAACAAATTGCTAGAAAATGTGGTACAATGTAAGACAATTGACACATTCAAAAGAAATCTAGATATGAATTTTGAGGATTTGGCCATTCATTTTGAGAAGGTGGGAATAGTATAGGTTAAACAAATAGTTTAAGCATCAGTAGTATATAATATTTCCCAACTTCGTTCTCTACTATGAATTTCCCAGTAGAATTTTTTCTCATTCTGCTGGGGGACTTTTATTCCCAACTTAATTTCATGCCGACCAACGGTCGGAGAGAGAGGTGGGTGGGGAGAGAGCCATCTGCTTTGCTATCCTTGCCTTCCACTTTGTAGCAAATTCTATTTTAGCATTAAGTCCGGACTACCTAGTAGGGATCGCAAGGTCTGTGTAGTCTGTGCATCTATGTAACTTTATCTATGTAACTCTCTCTGAATCAGTCTTTCCCTCTTCCTATGACTTAAATTGCTTCAAACTCCGTGTGTCCAGGCATTTTGGCTCGAACGTCCCTTGATTTTGGCCCTGTCACTCTTTCAACCGTCTGTGTGTGTGGGGGGGGGGGGGGGGGGGGGTGCGCTCGCTATGGGCGGTTCTGCCTTTTGCCTCCGTCAATCACATAGAAACAAAAATTGTCTGTGATGTGAAGTTCCTTATGATCTAATATTTTGCATACTATAGTTCCTATGCCACAACTCCGTTTATGAGGCCAATACACTCCAATATAAAGCCTCGAACACCATAAATAATCCTCCATAATGTAAATATTAAGTAAAGATTTAACCCTTTGAAGATTATGAGGCATTCTGATTGTTTATTCCGGCAATAATTTGAAGATGGTAGACCAATTATGAAGAATCTGCAGGAATTATATAAGTAGAGACTATCTCAATTAAACCTCTGATATCCACATACTCTTCCTATTATGAATAGAATTGTCAAATATTTGCTAAAAATCACCAAAACTATCCATCATCGTATCTTCTAAGGGTTAATGAGAAGATTTCATTCAGTTCGGAACAGCTTCACAAATTTAAGACCACGATTTATGTCCCCGAGAGTATTTGTCTATACCAGTTAGTCGGTCTGAATGTATTAAAATAATCCATTTGTATGGGCTGTCTTTCATGTGTCCAGTATTAAACATATCCTCCTCTCTAATTAATCATGTTTATAATAAACGTAAACCAAGGAATGTCAAGCTCTCCAGTACCAGGGATCTTAATGTTGTCCACACACACACACACACACACACACACTATCCATAAGCATGGACAGTCTAAGTTTAAGTGTAATCTTAAGTAATAGGTTTGTAGGATTAAGAATAATTATTTTATGAATTAGTGTGATTGGGAAGAATATATAATTATGTTTTGTATTAAATATTGGGTATTACAATACCATTCCTATGAACTAAGGTAATAGTTATAAAAGGGTAAATATTTCCCAACCGATTCCCACATGCGTGAAACAACAGGACTCCTACAATTTGACTGGAAAGTCACTCGCTCGCTAGATCCTACCGATACAACACCAATTGTTTCTATTTAATTATATTCCATTACCACCCTAGTACTAACATCATCGTGTATTTCCACTCATGCACTGATCATCCATTATCACTCTCATCATGTCGTAAGTTAAGAGGCCCCCTTCCGTTCATCTCTATTAGTCCCTATTCATCAAATTAATGCCACTCACATGCTCTTGTCACCCAACATCATCGTCATCTTGTTATCCTTGTATACCAACAAATTTCACCATAGCCGTCGACCACACACCAATGTTCAGGTAAAGCTTTCTATTATTTGGGTATTAATGTTTATACTGTCCACTTCAGTCTTATCGATAAGGATAAACCACACACACACAGGAGAAGGGGAGCAGAGCTAAAAACTGAATAAAGATGACAGAGGATTAAACCAACCATTTCCTGTCAGATTTTACACACAGGTTTCCATGAAAATGTGTGTAAAACAAAAATGGCCAGAGTATTCTTATGAGGCCTTGCCCTTTTTCAATTGTTATGCCGGGTTGTAATCCAACTCGAATTGTTATGTATTCTTTTATAATCCGGGTTTCTGATGCTTAGAATCAGATAATGCTCAACAGGAACATATCTCGCTTGATAAATGTTACTTTTAGATTACTCAATCACTCTCCCTGAACACAATAAACACACAGACTATTTACACTCGTATTTATTGTATAAACATAGGTACATTAAATGGGGCATCAAAACCTCTACTATAATGAGTAGGATTCCAATATAACACAAGGTGACTGATAAAGAGTTGAATATGTTTTACTCTTTAGTGAAATAATGTTGTCACTTACAAAGCATCAAACATGAAATATCAAATTACATATAATAAATACACAAATATAAATATTGATGACAATACCTATACGGGTCAAGTGTATAACGCGAGGTATAATAATTGCTAGGTATGGGCAACTGAGGTCAACTACTCAGATGCGCATAGTTATGCGCGGCGTGAAAGACAAATAGGGCCGCGCTCAGGTGTACGCTCAAAGATACCGCTCAAGGGGGTACAGGTCAGCCGGACTGAGTAAATAAAGTTTCGATTTAGTGTAACGTTAAATCGAGTATAAAAGATATGAACTTCAGATTCACAGTAAATATAGTGAATAAACTTATAGTGGCACGATAGCTATAGACAAGTTAGTTTGAATGAATTAACAAACTACTTAATAGAACGCAGAACGAGGTAGCGCTTTACTATAACTTTAATAAAAGCTACAATGATTTAGATACAGAACAAAGTAGTAACTTAATATATAGCCAAAAATTATGGCATCTGAAGGATTTTGAATGAATTAACAAACTGCTGAATGGAACGCAGAACGAGGTAGCGCTTTACTATAACTTTAATAATAGTTACAATGATTTAATTACAGAACAAAGTAGTAACATATCAATAGCCAAAATATAGGCTTGATGAATGCAGGAATGTATAATCTGAATTCCTAAATTGGTGGTGAAAGAATTACATAGCCTGGGTAACGCATATGATTAGATTATTCACAAGAACTAATACAAATTAGAAATACTGAATATAAAGTAAGTAAAGTGAGGAGGGTGGAGAGGTTGCAGGAGGAGGAAGTCAGGGAGGAGTACAGGAGAGGAGTGGAAAGACGACTAGGTGGGTTCGACCTGGAAGTTATGGAGGAAGTGGAGGAGATGAGCAAGGTGTTTAAGGATGAGATCTGTGCAGCGTGTGAGGAGGTGTGTGGAGTGAGGAGAAGAGGGAGGGGAGTGAAAGGTACAGCATGGTGGACAGAAGAGGTAAGAATAGCTGTGGAAGAAAAGAAGAAAGCATATAGAGAGTGGTTGGGTAGTAGAGGGAATGAAGATTCCGAGAGACAGAAACGAGCGAGGTACGTGGAGAGTAAGAGGGTGGTGAAGAGAGTAGTGAAGGAAAGTAAGAGAAGAGTAGATGAGGAATTTGGAAGGAATCTGAGTGTAAAATGGAGGGAGAGTAAGAAACTGTTCTGGAAAGAAGTCAAGAAAGTTAGGGAAGGTAGCAAGGGAAACAGTAAGGGTGTGAAAGATAAGAATGGGAGAATGCTAGCCGAGAAGCAAGAGAGAGTCGAAAGATGGAGGGAGTACTTCAGTGAGTTGCTAAATGTAAGGAATGAAGAGCCAGCAAACATAGCTGGATATGGTATGGGAGGGAGAAGAAGAGAAGTAGTGGAGGAGGAGGTGGGGATCAGGAGGTCAGAAGTGTGGGAAGCCATGAAAAGAGTGAAGTTGGGGAAAGCACCAGGAACAGATGGAGTGTGTGGGGAAATGTTGAGGTATGGTGGTGAGATAGTGATAGAATGGGTATGGAAAATGTGCAAACTAGCATGGGAGAAGGGGAGTGCACCCGATGACTGGAAGACTGGCATAATAGTCCCCCTATATAAGGGCAAAGGGGAAAGAGGAGTGTGTGGTAACCACCGAGGAATATGTCTTCTAAGCGTAGTAGGGAAGGTATACAGTAGGGTAGTGATTGAAAGAGTGAGAGTGAGAACGGAGAAATGGATAGGCGACGAGCCGGGAGTCTGAGGAAGGGAAGAGGATGTGTAGATCAGATTTTTACCCTGAATTGTGTTGTGGAGAAGTATCTGGAGAAGAAACAAAAGGTGTATGTTGCCTTTATGGACTTGGAGAAGGCCTATGACAGAGTGGATAGAGAAGGTTTGTGGAAAGTACTTAGAATATACGGAGTAGAGGGCAAGTTGCTGAAAGCAGTGAAGAGCATGTATGAGGGTGCAAAGGCGGCAGTACGTGTGGAGAGTGAGCAGAGCGAGTTCTTTGACCTGAATGTTGGTTTGAAACAGGGGTGTGTGATGTCCCTGTGCTTGTTTACTGTATATATGGATGGAGTTATGAAAGAAATACTATCAAGAGCAGTGGATGTTGGTGTATCGCTGAAAAGGGAGGGAATTGAGTGGAAGCTACCTATACTGCTGTTTGTGGATGATACAGTTCTGATGAGTGATAATGAATGGGAGTTGCAGGGTCTGGTAAATGAGTTTGGAACAGTGTGCGAAAAACGGAATTTGAAGGTAAATACGGGGAAGAGCAAGGTTATGGTCTTCGAAAGGGGTGAAGTCACAGAGTGTGAGGGGAAGCTGAACGGTCAGGCTATGGAGATCGTCAACTCTTTTAAGTATCTGGGCAGTGTGTTGAGTAAAGATGGGACTATGGATGAAGAGGTGCGGGAGAGGGAAAACAGGGGAAGAGGGTTGTAGGAACGCTAAAAGCAGTAACAAGAAATAGGGTGGTCAGTATGGAAGTGAAGAAGTCCTTGCATGACAGTGTGGTAATCCCGACACTGACTTACGGAAGCGAAGCATGGACGTTGGTTGTGAGACTCAGACCAAGAGTGAGAGCAGTGGAAATGAATTACTTAAGGAGTGCGTGCGGAGTTACATGGAGGGATAGACAGACTAATGAGGAAGTAAGAAGGAGGTGTGGTGTGGAGGTAGATGTGCTGGAAAGTGTGAAAAGGAACAACTTGAGATGATTCGGCCATATGGAACGTATGGAAAGCGAGAGAATAACTAAGAGGGTGTACGAGAGCGAGGTGGAGGGACAGAGGGGGAGAGGTAAACCGAATATGAGGTGGAAGGATGGAGTGAGGAACTACATGAACGAAGGCGGTGCTGGTTGGGGGGAGGGGCGTCGACTGACTGGGGACAGAGGTGCATGGGGGCGGTTCGTTCGTGGCCACCCCTTCGGGGATCACGGCATCAGGCAATAGATAGATAGAAAGTAATTCTAACTCAACGGACGGGTTCTTTACTTTCAGCGGTGGCGACTTTATACTGTAATCTCTTATAATAACTGGATGATAAATAGGTCCTGAGTATAGGATATAAGTTTCGAGAAGGAAAATAACACTTGTTATACACTTCACTTCGACTTGGATACACAATGAATAATAACACAAAAGATTAAAATCTGAGAGCATTAACTAAGTATCACGTATTATATCGACTATGTAACGTAGGTAAAAATAGTTTAACAAATGCTTGAACACGAATTAAATAGATAATAAACCATACTTATATAAAATCACTGCACGGATCAAAGTTCGATTAATCTCACACGTATACTAAATTGACGAGGGGAGTCCTAGAAGCAGATCTCTACGAAAATATAGGTATGATTCCCGGAGGGAAGTAATGAAAACCTAATATTTAGTATGGGCCCCGTAATCATTAACGAATTGCCTATTTATATAATAGTCTCCATTCAACACCCACGTCAGCCGTTTTGAACCTACCGCCGCGAGGCTGAACAGAGTATTCCTCATAAGTGTAACACAACTTCTCTTATGGATTCGTCTGTAGATCAGGTACCCTCTACGAAAAAACTTTCGTAAAAAATAAGAGGAGAAAAAGATTTGTTTTAACTTAAACCTTGTTATAACACGCTTCCCACTTTCGGTGGATTTCTAGTGTTGTGGCTCCTTGCCATTCCTCGCCATGCGTCCATACGTCCTTCACTGATATATCAAGATAACACCCAAGATATTTAAGCGAATGGGAAGGGGATGGATGGGAGGGCCCTGCATCGTCAATGATTACGGGGCCCCTACTAAATATTAGGTTTTCATTACTTCCCTCCGGGAATCAAACCTATAATTTAATAGTGGCCCCTCCATCATTGACGATTTGCCTGAATTCCCAAGATTGGATGGGGACATTCGTAACAATATCCTGAACCTCAGGACCGTAAGGTAAAGTCAAGAATTTGTATAACAGAATAAGTCTTTATTGTTAGCATACAATATATAAAAATATAAAAAGGATGGGAGCAGTGCGTTACTTGGAAGAAGATCTGCTCCAAAGATAACAGGACCTCATCTTGAGATTCTGTTTGATAGCGATTTGACAAGACATTCATGGCTTCCCTATCACTATACCAGATTGTATAATATTATTTACATGAACTGATATTTATTTGACCAGATTCATACTCAACCAAAACTACATAGTTTCAACTATGATAGAAAACTTTCTTAAAAGTACAACTAAAACAATTCAACGGGCTTTTACATAGCCCTTCTCTTTTTAAATAACGATAGATTCTTTTAAAATTAAAACCAACATGTGAGCTTTCACTTAGCCCACTCATGTCAGCAACGCCAGAGGCTTTCTCCGGCGGAGGAGTCTGTTTCCGGCGGAGGTGCTTAAGGGTATATTGGGATACTCTCATCTCCCCCTCCCCCCCTTTTTCCGTCCCTTGAGGGACTTAAATTACTATCACAATGGCCATTAAATTCTCAGCCGCAAAAAACCTCCTAAAGCGCTTGCTAGTTGGATAACGTCAAGAAAGAGAATGCCCGACATAATCTTGAGAAAAATGAAGGGGAGAAAACCATTGACACATTTATATCTTATACAAATGAGGGTTGAGGGGGACTCTTTCGTGACGCAAACCACTGCTGTAGGTAAATCCTAAGCGGGGTTCAAGAGGGGGGGGAGTTAAGGTAGTCATCTTAGGCTCCCGACTTTTCACCTAAAGATCCGCATGTCCGTCCATGTTCAGGGAGGGACTTAGTACATGATTAAAACAGTGAACCCGTAATAAGCCTGAGGCACTGAATGCTATTACTTGCTCGGGCAGCTCTTTGGTTATCTTAACTTGCCCTTTTGGAGCCTGGGCGGCGGAAGACTTTTTCCGGCGGGGGACCAGAAGACAACATTTGTTATGGGCGAGATGTCTTAATCCGCACCCCTTGAGCTGAATTCGCCTAAGCATTGGTATGATTTCATACAACTAAAAGCATTCTGATTGTCAGGAGCATGAGCAGCCTAGGTTATATAAGAGCCGAGGATCGATTGCCTCGTTGCTAGCCTTAACCATGATAGGGTGATCCAAACAATTACTACAGGTTAATTGAGTCTCGTTTACCTAATTCCGTCATTCTTGTGGCTCCGGTCACCCTTATATCTGAACTTCCGATGGGCTAGCTTTTAGCCTTACCGGATGCTACATTTAGTGATTCGGAGGACTTTACCGACCGGGACAGACCTACAAGGGTAACTTATCATCCAAGGGAGGCCAAGACCTAGCTTGTCCGGGCCGATTGGAGGGAACATGGTTAGTAAGAGTGCAGTGTATGAATGAACCTCCGTCTAATGAGTAAACTGGTAGTCCAGGACATCCCGATGACCTTCCTACACCTGTTCTCCCTTAAGTGGTTTAACCGGCGTGAGTGCTTTCCGCCGGGGACCGGAAGGAAATGTATATCTGAGCTTTGTGTACTACTAAGCCTTCAACCTTTCCAGGTTGTTGCTAGTGCTACATAAGTGGGGTCCTACGGAACCACAAGAACGCGTGAATGAAACAATTGCTAACCACAAGGGTGGAGCGTTGGCAGGTGTGACTGAGACGGATAATGTAACATCATTATAACTAGTATAATATAAATCCCCCAATGGCTCCCAGCGCCTAAGCTACTCATGCCTCCGGCGGGAGGGGCAAAACCACATGGACCCCCGTCACCGGCGGGAGGACCAAAAATTATAATAAACTGGAGGCATAGCACGAGCACATAGATCCCCCGGGAAACCACGAGGAGGGGAAAAAGGGCCGGCATGTTAGTTTGAGATTGCTGGTGGTCCTAATCGACCGAAGCTTATTACTGTATCAGCCTTCTTGGGTATACAAAACTTTTCCACTCTGAAAATACGGCTACCACGAGGTGAGAACTATACCTAATCCGTGCCACCTGTGACTGAGACCTCTAGTATACCTGAGAGCCGTCGTGCTCCTGCCATGCCCCATGTAATTAGTTAAACTAAACACTCTACTTATGTTGGGGATAAAAGACTCCACTATGCCTGTGATGATAGTCCCAGAATAGTTGCCCTTATCTTTTCTATCTGTACCAATCGACCCAGCGTCCTGATTCATGTTTATAGTACCAGCGATATAACCTTGGTCGAAATCTGGTACACTAAGTGAGTTACCGGTACTCTAGACAGTGGAGAACTCTACGGCTTTGGCCAGCAACCGGCGGAAACCTATCTGAGCCTGTGAGAGCCCCAAGCTCGTCGAATGATTCCCGTTGTATCCTTCACCCGGTGAGCGGTCCGTACACTGGCGTCCTAGGCTCAGGCAGGCTTTGTTGCCGAAACCTTGCCGTTGGCGGGAGAGAAACCAGTCTGTTCCGCTGACCAGTGCCCCCCTGTGGTCTATTGCTCGTCGAAACTTGTGCCGGAAGAGAACCTACACCTGTCAGTTGCACGGTCAGTTCTCACGGGAGCATATGCGTAAAAACAGTTAAGCCTAATGTGACGGGACGCAGCCCGGACACATCGGAGTGATCCTTGGCGCGGCCTGGGTCTTATTTTTAAGGACGGTATAGACCTCGAGCCCCTGTACCAGATCGCGGTGTAGGGAGAGAGGTCTACAAAAGAGGGATGGGACGGGGGATTCTTCCAAGAGTCGGGAGAAAAAAATAGAACAAAACCAACAAGCGGGTATTATAGGGTGATAACAATCTGCTCCCGCTTGTCGCTGACCATCACCGTGCCTACAGCCTAAGACAACTTTGCTGTGATGCCACCCTGCTGACCCTAGGCATCGTATGTACATCTCTTTGAGTCTGTGAATCCATCATAGCTGCCGTTAGGATTGGGGAAAGAATAACCATATAATAAACATTCTCGGGTAACCCTTGCACCATATTGAGTTTGAGAAGCTGCCTGGCTCGAACTGCCTCAAACAAGGCTGTTCGGATGTCCCTGATTGATCCCGCCGGGCTCGGCAGGAGGCATTGTAGAAAAGCTTTAACGGTTTCCTCCTGACGCCTCGGTGGGTTGGGCACCGGTTTAGCAATGGCTTGAGCTGTGTCTCTAGTGAGCAGAAAACCAATAGACTTACAGTGAGCGTTATCACGCACCAGGAACTCCCGTTGGAGTTCAATAGGATCTGGAGCTAGGAAAGGAGCTGGGAAGTGTCTAGCTTCTAATTGAGGTGCAATGAGGAACTCAAATATAGCTCGTGGGACCCCGCCGGGCTGTGGCCTCAGCAAGCCAAACTCCATAAGGTGCGGTGGGGGGACTGGTAAGGAAACATTGGACGTCACGTCAATAGCAAACTGTTGGACCTCCTGATCCCAGTTCACCCATGGTCCGTGTCTCACCTCTTCCAGATTTAATTCCCTTAGCTCCAGCTGTGAAGTTGGTGGAGTAAAGGCTAACCTCGGTTCAATCAAATCCGGAAAATGACCACCATTGATGGCGTCCGGCTGAGGGCGAGTGGAGCAACTAGGAACATCTGGGGGAGGAGGGGCAAGCCGACCTGGTTCATAGACAAAGTACTGATAACTAGTAGAGTTAGGCATGGCTATAATAGGGACCCCTATGACCTTACCCTGGGAGTCTTTGGCCCGGAAAACTTTATGTCTATTTACTTCAATGGTCCATTCCCTTGGTACTGGAACCTCTCCATGTATAGATCTGTGCCTGTCTCCTGCCTTTGATGAGGTACCAGGGAGCCAAAGCCTGCCCGGTTCTTTACGACCTTGAAGCTGACCCTCCATGTGTGATTGAGATGGGAGGGGTACATACATACATACATAAAATGTTAAGACTGAGTGTTCCACACATACGTGCAGTTTCAGTCTCTTGTCCTAATGGTGGCGTTCCAGGCAACCCTGTTAAGGGCTGCTTCACTTGTCAAGTTCTTGGATTTGAGATCGGCACGTATAGTCCGATCCCAGGTCTTCCTCGGTCCACCCCTTGGTGCAGCTCCCTCCACAATCACAGACCTGCATTTTTCACCCAATTTTGTTCATCCATTCCATACCATCCCAGTCTACTTGTACGCATCACCCTCTCTAATACTCTTTATACCTAAACATCTCCTCAGCTCAAATCTTTTTATTCTGTCCTGTACCCACACATCCATCTCACCATTCTCATCTCATTACGCTCCATTCTGTTGACATCATCTACTGTAACGGCCCATGTTTCTGAGGCATACGTCATTGAACTTCTAACACATGAGGCATACACCTTTCCCTTCAGGGGGAGAGGCATTCTTTTCATGGTCAGGATTGGCATCAGTTCTCTGAACTTCCCCCAGCCACACCTAATTCCAGCAACAGTGGCAGCCTCGGCCCCACCACCGGCAGAGATAGTATCTCCTAGGTAACAAAACTTGTTCACCAGCTCCAAAGACTCATTTCCATAATTCCCAGCCACAGGATCATCACTTAACACAAGCTCGCCTTTGCACACTACGCACTCAAATTTCTCTATTTCTGACTTATCCTTCGGCAGGGGTCCCTTTATTCTACTACAACGCTTACTCCCATGGTGTACTCAACATCGACATATACTACATTGAATTGAGTTAACGCCCACTCTCTTTCCACACACTGCACATGGGTATGCACCACTCTTTTCCACATTGCCTCGTCTCAATCTACAATGCATAACCTTGGTTTTGTTAATATTGACTCTTAAACCCTTGCTCGCCATGTCCTCTCTCCACTCTCTGAATTTGGCCTCAGCATCTTGCATACTGTCAGCTATTAGGACTAAATCGTCTGCATAAAACAGTTCCAACAAGAGTCCGCCTCTAAAAACTTTAGACAGTGCCTCCAAGACCATAATAAAGAGGAGGGGGCTTAACACTGAACCCTGATGGACTCCAACACGGACTGCGAACTCATCACTCAGTATACCCTTCACCCTCACAATGGGGTTAAAGCCATAAGATATTAGGCCTACATGGTCCGGCGGAGGCATCATGGGTTCCGCCGTTAAGTGACCTGTAACGGTAAATTTGGAAGTGCTGGCCTCAGGTTGCGCGTAAGAAACTGTCTCCGTTTTCGCCGCGTTAACTGCCAGATAGCTAGCTTGTGACAATGTATCGGGACCGTCGACACCCGGTTGGGCACCCATAACCACCCGTGGTGTGACCTCGGACCCGGCCTGTAAGTCCGCCGAACGGTTACTAGCGGCGAAGAATGGTAATTTAGACACTGCCGAAGCCATTGGTATATCCGGGTCCGTGATTACATTAATTGTGGTCGGTGACAGGGGACGGACTGGACCGTGTTCCGGCATTATTACGTTAGTGGCTGGTGACAGGGGAGTGGAGGGAACCGAATGTAAAAACTAAACCTCATCGTTCGTAGAGGTAACAGGCACAGATCCCTGCGGTGGAGTTACTGTTACTTCAGCATGATCCCTAGGGCGTTTGGAAATAGCACATTGTTGAAAGACTCTGTGTAATAATTCATCTAACTGTTTCGCCGTGACACATTGGGATCTTTGGCGCTTGAGGGATTTAGATTTTACCTTCTCCGCAGAAGCTGGTTCCTCTACCTGCACCATTGAACTTGGTTCCTTCAGTTCCTTACCTTCATTCTGCAGAGTTATTGGGTGGGGAACTTTTACTGGCGACCTTTTAACGTGTGTCCCCGACGCCTGACTATCTCGGCGAGAGGGTTGTGTAACCTTATCCCGAGGGATATTACTCAACTCAGTTTCCACCATTGGACGACCTACATGGACAGACTCTGACCTACTGGTAGGGGCTACTAATCCTGTCTCTCTGGCCTCCGGCCTGGTGGACAAACCTGGGGTGTCTATCACCGGCGTGTCCACCCCCGCCGCTTTATCATGACGTTGTGCCATGTCAGGCGCCAGAGACAAATGGAGCCCTATTTTGCCGTCCGGTAAATTACTTTGAGATAACACTAATTTAGAACCTTGTAGTCTTACTCTAACTCTTGGTCTAACCCTCATCGCCGGTAGAGGTTGCTCGACATCCATCCCGCCGAGACCGGGGTAAACCCCCGGAGTCGTCGGAGCGGATGTCGAGGCCACCGGCGGTGAAGCCGACTTACACATCTGGGTGAGGGGGCTATCCTGTGTGTCCGCCGCATCGTGGGACTGCTGTAGACTGGACAACTTGCGCACCTTGGTTGGCAAGTGTTCCAAACTGGACGACCACTGGCGAAGTCGCTGGGATGGGTCCGGTTGAGTAGAAAGTACGAGCTCCGGCGACTCAGAGCGAGCTCTCTTGGTGTGGGGAGGGGAGCGACTTTCAGATGCCTCAGATGACTGGGGGGAAGCAAGATTTGAATTTGGTACCGAAGGAACATTTGCCTGATTGACTAAGGGATCTTCAAAAGAGTACAGGCGTATGATTCTAAGTAACTCTGCAGTATCGCAGAATAATTCAGCATCTGCTACCCTTGCAGCGTAAGAAGCAAACTTATTCTTGATCTCAATAAGAGTCAACATGCATGACATATCTTGACTAGATTACCATTCTTCGAATTGGTCCGAGCAAACAGGACATTTACTAGCTGTCCATGAAAAGGTAGTCTTGTCCAAACATTTAATACAGCGTATACACAGTCTGTGCGCCGCTACTGGGACCGACAGACAAGTAGGAGTAGAGCAAGTCCAGAAATTAGGCATGGTTACTGACTCCCCTTCCCGCCGGGAACAGTTCCTCCTCAGCCGTGCTGCTCGGGATGTGAAGAGATCTGGAAATAGAAAATTTCCAGGAATCAATGCTCATAAGGATAACCTGAGAGGTGATAATAACATCCTACCTACTCTCCGGCGCCCAAAAAACTAGTGAGCCACAGCCCAACCATTTTTCCGCCTCCTGGGAGTTTGTCGTGAACAACCCCTCGCCCTTTTCAATCAGGGGGAAGTCACGCGGGACTGCTTACCTATGACATGAGTCACTGGCCCTAAACCGGACTTCTAGCGAGCGTTGTCGTGCAGCTGCTTGCTAGCTAGACACTGCTATACTACTTACCCAACTGTGCCGCCGGGCTGGCGGGGGAAACTGGCAAGTCACCCCAACTGTGCCGCTGGTTGGCGGAGTAAACTGGCAAGTCACAGGGCGAGTCGGATAATCATCGGTTCGATACCGTCCTCCTTCCGCCGGTCCGTGCACGACCGCCGGCAAGGATGGTAGTGGCACACTACTAATCAAAGAAGGGGTAAGTATAGCCCAAGCACGCCAGCACGGCGGCAGCCGGGCCTAGTACGAAGACAGAGAACCGGTGGGCCAAGGAACTAGGAAAAAAACAGTCAAGAGCACAAGACCACCAAACCTGAACCAAAAAACCCCACAAAATAAGTAAGTCTCCTAGAGATCCAGGAAAGAGATGAAACTCGAACCAAGAACACAGGAAAAAAGTGGAGGGGAGGGCATAATATAAATATCATAGAATAACAACGCACCCCTAAACCCTAAGGAGACCCTAATGAGCCTGGCCACGAGGCATAAGTAATCCTTACCTTAGGAAGAAAACTTACTCCTGGAGACAACACGGCCACCGCACGAGGAGAAGAGGCCCACGAGAGGGGCCTAAGAGCAGGCTCGAACACCAGAAGATCCCACACCATGTGTGACAATCCTTGAACTGGAGCGTCTGCTAAGATGAAAAAACACACGGCCCCTAGGCCAAACACGCTGGACTGAAGACCTACTGCAATGAAAGGAGCCTCCTAGCTAAAAATAATCAACAACTAAGGCACGCAGAACCAAGAAATAACACATGTGGCGACTGTCCTGGAGAACACGTAAGCACCTGTAAAATACCCTAATTTAACACTTCCTGCGGGTAACCAGACGGGTAGCCTGTGCTAGCTAATCTAAACCTTGTTCAATACAACTCAGATATATACAAATGAGTAAAGACTTACGAGAATTGAGTGAACGACGAATGAAGCGGAGCGCAGGCGAGACACGTCCGACACGGTTGCCCGCAGGGAAGAGAAGGACGTATGGACGCATGGCGAGGAACCGCAAGGAGCCACAACACAAGAAATCCACCGAAAGTGGGAAGCATGTTATAACAAGGTTTAAGTTAAAAAATGTCTTTGTCTCCTTGGCTGACGAAGGTGTTGAATGGAGGCTATTATATTAATAGGCAAATCGTCAATGATGGAGGGTCCACTATTAAATAATTAAATTGAACACTCCTATATTTTGTATTACCTTCACAATAATTCCCAAAACTTATAAACACAGAGACACTTAGGGTATGGGTGTAGAGGAGAGGTAATTTCCATGAGGGAGAATCTGGACGACGTAGGACTCATAGCTCTTCCTTCGGCTTGACATCAAAGGGAGCTGCCTCCCTATCGAACACTAGAGAAGGTTGCTCCTGGTTCCTCTCACACACTCTCGTTCGACACCCTAGTTGAACTTTACTATAGGGACAGGCTTAGTCTAGCCAACACTCTTCTCTACCTACTAAAAGCTGAACCAGTGGAAGGTATTACCCGTGTTTGCATACCTTCCCTCAATTTCGGTCAGGCTATATTTGGAGGATAATTTGAACTCAATTTGACCTATCTCAGAATAGTAGGGACATGGAAATTTCAGTCTTTTCATCAATGTGAAGGCAATCATTATTCTAAAAATACACTTACCCTAATAATACATGTAAAATGTTATTCTCTATATCTTAAGATTATACTCTTTATACTCTCTCTCTCTTCACCGCAATGTTGCATCTCTCTCGCTATTCTATCGCTACTACAATAATCAGCGTTCCTCGGAGCTTTCCCAGTGTATCTCCTCTACGTAGGGTACGTAGTACCCGCCTTGCAATGCAATCCCACCCCTACTCTGTGCAATTCTCCAACCCATGAGTGAAACGCTATTCTCAGACTTTCTTCTATTCAACTGCTGAGCTCTGGAACTTTCTCCCAGAATCAGTCTTTCCCTCTTCCTATGACTTGAATTGCTTCAAACTCCATGTGTCCAGGCATTTTAGCTCGAACGTCCCGTCCCTTGATTTCGGCCCTGTCACTCTTTGAAATCTGGGGGAGGCACTCGCTGCAGGCAGTTATGCCTTTTGTCTCCCTCATTCACATAGGAAAAAACAAATATATATATACCGTGTATATAAAAGGCTTGCATGGCTGCACGATAAATGTTTTTCTTTGATTCATCTTTCCTGGCCTTTTCTATGTTGCAGACCATGCTTTTGTTCCTCCTAACTTCTTTTCTACTATTTCCACTCCTCAAGTGAGGTACTGTAGATGTGATTCTCTTGGTCCCATCTGTAGAGGTATTGTACTGGATCTTTATGCGGAATTAGCATAAACTCTTCTTCGTCGTATTCCAAATCCGGCTGCTGTTGAGTGCCTGCCTTTCGTGTTTGTCGGAGGCTCTGCAATTGGCTGGACAGGGGTCTCTACAATTGGTCAGAGTTCAAACTTCTGGTAGGTCCTGGATGTGGTGACCTTTGGCGTGTAGACTGTCCTATACCTGCAGGGATTAGAGCATGGGTACATTCTCTTTGTTGGGTAGACTGTACTATCTCTGCAGGTATTAAAGCACGGGAAACTAGGGAGAACTGTGTGGTTTCCCTTTCCAACTTCAGCTGTGTCTTTTTCCCTGTCCTTTTGCTCTCCTTCACTGCAGCTATTTTGACTCTTGTAGGTTGTTCATTTACCTGCATTATTAGGACCTCTGCGGGGGTTGCTTTGTCCCTGGTTTGCAACCCCGTCATTTCATCAATATTCCTCGAAGCTAAGGCCGAGGCCTGAGGCCAAGCTCAAAGCATTTGACAATGGCAAAGTACTCTGCCTTGAGGATGAGGCTGAGGCCTCAGCCCCATATCTACATAATGTTATGGCTATTAGTCAATCTCGCACTTTTAATCACAACAGGTCTGAGGAAGGTATTGGCATGGTCAGGAGAGGGAGAGGCCATACTGCTACTACACCAAGCATCACTCACAGACACAGGCTTCTATAAGTGTCACGCCCATAACTCCATAGGCAAGGAACCTTCCATAACTACAGCCATTGTGGTGGCGCGTAAGTATCCATGTTTATGTTTTAATCTAGATCTCAATTGTTACACTATAATCAGGAGCACCAAATCGCCTGCCCAGAATGCCCCCCGCCCCCACCATGAAGAAATAGGTAGTCAAAGGTAGGCGAAGGGGGGAAGGTTGAGCCCTGACACCTACTGTATATGTACTCCTATAATTAATTCCTCACCACATACTACATCCTCCTACTGCTTTGCATATTAGAAGGAGCACTCAGCATATAAGCATATATCATGACTTATTCCTAATAAGTCCAATTTTGTAATTCACAGAGTCACCCAGACCACTTGCACCCCCAAACGGCGGAGTGGGCGGCGCTGGTCATTGGAAGGCGGTGGTGGGTGGTGGTGGGTGGTGGTGGTTGTCTTATGCCCCTTTCCCACTGATGTGATTTCATACGATTTTCGTCGCCGAGGACGTAGTTTTGTCAATTCGCAACAAATTTGTGCGACGTCAACGATTTTGACCGTTAAAAAACGTTGACAAGTTTACACTCGGCGACGATGTCGCCGATGTATACGACGGAATCGGCGACATTAGCGACGTCATCGGCAAATTGAGCGATGGTTCGCCGATGACCTCGGCGAGAACTGTCACATTTGAATAGAATATTGTGAAATAATGCGAAGGATGAACGAATCTTCGGCGTATGTTTTGTGATGTCTTCGGCGAATTAAGTGATACCCAACCCATCTCGTCGAAAATGTACAAATTTATCTTGAAGGGGGGTCTAGAGTTTTTTGTTTTAAGTTTAATGGAGGTCTAGTGAGGAAACTAAGAAATAAAGGAATGAATGACCAAACAAACGGTCGTTTCCCCTTATAGTCCATGAGCCAGGCCAGATATCGGTACCACCTGGGGTGACTAAACACGAATGGTACTAAAATGTTTATAGAGTGACTGTAAGTACATTAAGATATGATAGCCTTCTCGCACTGGTAGCTTAGTCTAATTTTTTTGATGCAATAGGGGCGCTACCCAAAAATAAAGATTTTTAGCGTGACGCTCGGCGTTTTCCTCATTTTCTTTAAAATCCATCACACAATCATCGCGAAACTTTGAACACCTATGTAGAATTATATTCTCTACCAGAGTTGTTCCTAGGTATTTTTCAAATTTTCCTCATATTTCGGAATATACTCTATATTTTGGGTATTTTCCTCTAAATCTAGAATAAAACCTTGAATATGGGAGACATTGAAAAATATATTCTAACAGCTCTTGTAGCTTATTTGATTCTCTACAAGAATTATTCTGATGTGTATTTCAAGTTTCTCCATATTTAGGGGTTTATTTCATATTTGGGGATTTTTTGTTATATTTTTGGGATAATTTATTATTGGAAGGACTACACATATGTAGAGTGGTTTCCATTACATTCCATGTAATGTGTTTGTTTGTTCATGGTTTAATGGTGATATTTTTTGCAGGTGTGTGTCGACTGTTTGACGGCAGGATGGAACCATCTGCGAGGAAGAGAGCACGGATCGACTGTATCATCCACTGCTCTGATGATGACAGCGATGCTCTGGTGTCACCACAGGATTTGGACTCCTGGAACACATTGCTCAGGGCTGCAGAAATCAGGCAGCATGATCCAGTCCTGGAAGCAGCCAAGGGCCTTGAAGAAGGAGGAATACCACACATACATTATCACCGTAAATGTCGTAGTCTCTTTACAATGAAGAAGTCACTGGATTCTATCCTTGCCAAGGGTGTCAAGATAGAATCAGCAAGCGTCGACCCCAGGAGGAGGGCATCAAGGGATGCCCCTAGTACTAGCAGGGTGTATGCCAAAGTATGTATCTTCTGCGAGAAGTCAAGCAAGTACATAAAAACAACAAAGACAAGGGAGCCACTCATACAGTGTGTTGAGCTACGAGCAGATGAGAAGATTCGCAGAGCAGCATTAAGGGAACTCAACCAGCGAGTCCTTGGTTTAGTTAGCAGAGACCTTGTTGCTGCAGAGGGCCACTACCACAAGTCGTGCTACAAACTCTTCACAAAAGATGATTTCCCAGCGGCCGCCAGGTCGGGTGCAGGTGAAAATCAGGAAGACAGCGAGGAAGCACGCTACGAAGAGGTTGAGACAGAAGCCCTCGAGGAACTCTGCTTGTATATAAGGACCAAATTATTCCCCAACCCAGAGGTACTGCCTATGACAAACCTCACATCTAGGCTTGAGAGATCCATGATGTCCCGTGGTATTATCCAACTGAAACCAGCGACAAAGAAACATGTTCGCCGAAAGATTGAAACCGAGTTTGGAGAATCACTACGCTTTGTCCCAGATGAGAAAGGAAAGCTTCTAATCTATCCACGCAGCCTCTCAATGGACAACCTTGCCCGGCAAGCACACAAAATGGCAAAAAGACCTGCAAGAAGCAAGAGCAGCTAACTCTGAAGATGTCTTAACCAAAGCAGGAATGCAGCTGAGGAATGAGATCAATAAACAAGATGTGAGTCAGCCATGGCCTCCCGATACAGATCAGAATGTCATTCCTGCAGCAGTCACTCAATTCCTGCACACCCTGCTGACAGGAGAGTGTGAGTGTGAAACTCCCTCTGAAAGAGCTCAACGTCTTGCCACTTCCTTTGGCAGTGACTTGGTCTTTGCTGTTACCAGTGGCAAGACAAAACCACCCAAGCACGTACTGCTGACCAATGCTGTAAAGTCTTTGACAGGAAACACAGAACTGATCCGAACTCTGAATCGTCTTGGTCACTGTGTGTCTTACTCAATGTTTGAGGAGATCGATACAGCCCTTTGTATCCAGAAGCTGGAATGCTCAAAGGATGACATTCCACTGCCAGCAAACATCTACCCTGGTGTGTTCACAACCCTGGCCTGGGATAACATTGACCGACTTGAAGAGACCCTAAGTGGAGCAGGTACTTCTCATAGAGTCAATGGCATTGCTGTCCAGTCCAAGGTTGCAGGCTCTGTGCCAGAGAAAGTCCTGCCAGAGATTACCAAGTCCAAGATAAGAAGCATCACTCAGACATCATCAATGCTGCCAATATACAATGTTGGGCGGCGGGCAGGGCCACCTAGGATTGATACTGCGTATGTCGACACTACCAAGGAAGTCCAGGATTCAAAGACAAAGAACCATATCTGGCTTCTTACTCGAATGTCAGACCATGAGGACCAGTCCATCAGCAGTTGGACTGGGTTCAACATCAAAATGCGCAGAGACATTGCAGTGGTTCAGGACACTGTAAGCTACCTGCCCACTATCAATGCTCCCGCAACAGAAATGTCCACCGTTAATGAAATCTTGGAAACAAACGCATGCTATCATGCAGTCCTTACAGCTTAACAAGATGGTGTGCGTGTTTGATCAAGCACTCTATGCCAAAGCTGCCGAAGTTATCTGGAAACAAGAGAAGTTCAAGAACATTATCATCAGGATGGGCGTCTTCCACACAATCTGTAATCTCATCTCCACCATAGGAAAGAGGTTTCAAGATGCAGGTCTTAGAGATCTGTGTGTGGAATCAGGTATCATCGCAGAAGGATCAGTGTCAGGAGTGATGAACGGCAAGAGGTACAACAGAGCAGTGAGACTACACAAGCTCGTGTATGAAAGCACTGATGAGGCTTGCATGGAAAGGCTTCCTTTCATGGCTAGAAGAAAAACCATTCAAGGGACATACACCATCTAGATGAAACACTGAAGGACATCAACAGCTTTCACAGCAATGTGTCTCAGGGACTCTTTCAAGAGCTGATGGAGAGTGAATCATGCACACATATCATGAAGCTTTTCCAAGTTTATCTTGAGACCCTCAGAGATGAACACAACCTCTCAGCATTCTGGATGTCATACCTGGACATGGTTGAGATCATGCTGGACTTAATTCGAGCCTCCAAAGAAGGCAACTGGATGCTCCACCTAGGAGCAATCCGACAGATGATACCGTGGTGTTTTGCCTATGACAAAGTGAACTATGCCCGGTTCCTAACCTACTACTATGCCTTGATGTCTCGACTGCCCATTGAACACCCAGAGGTCCATGAACACTTCATGCAAGGTGGCTTTTCGGTCCAGATCGGTAGCAAGAATCCCTTTGGACGGATCCCTGTGGACCAGACAATCGAAGAGACGATCAACAAAGACACCGCAGACACCAGGGGGCACAAAAGGCTTCAGCCTGAAAGGCGGAGCTGTCGCCAGGTACTACCTGACATCGGAGTATCGCAGCAGGTACTTAAGGCAGCTCAGGACTATGGTAGTAGGCCAAAAGTATACTGACTTCAGCCACCCAGACCTACAGATGCCCAGGATTAGAAGAGATGAGGCCGATGTCCAATCTTTAGTTCAACTGATGGAGACCAGCTGGTTGAACCCCTTCAACGCAGAGCAAGAAGATCTTGTCAGTTTGTCAACTGCGACTATGGCACCACCAGAAGTTGTCAAAGACCTTCTAGGGGCCTACAGAATAGGAGAGGATGCATATCAAGCCTTCAAGGAAGAGCGCCTGGAGATCGATACGCCAACTATACAGTTTCATGACACGATGACGAAGACGAAACTGAGAACGTTCACTAACATCAGAATGAAGCCACGCTCACAAGACCATGCCAAGGAGGTTATCTTAAAGGCTGACAGGACACTATTTGGCCAGATGATCCTTGTTGCCGAGAACAGAAAGGGCAAAATGAGTGATGTCTTGGCTCATCCCCTGGGGCTTTTGGCTTGGGTACTTCCCAGCGGTGATGGGTCACTCCGCAAGACCAACAAGGCTGGCCGCGCAAAGGAGTTAGAGAGCAATTGTTTCTCCTGCAGAAGTGATACCCGAGCCCTCTGCTACCATAATTGATGGGATGAGCCTGGTCCACAAACTGAAGGGAAACGACAAAACTTTTTCACAGCTTGCAGGTACAGCACTGAGTCACGCTGTTTCATGAAGGTGCTAAGAGCAGGCGCATTGATGTTGTGTTTGATATCTACAAGGAGACATCCATCAAGGATGCAGAACGAGCCAAAAGAAGTGCAGGCACAGGAATTCATTTCAAGAACATTCACCTGGGCACAACATCCAGCAGTGGAGAAAGTTACTCGGTAGTTCCTCCAACAAGGCAATTCTTATCAAGTCTTGGTAGAAGAATGGAAGGCACCACAGCACAGGGAGAAGCTCAAGGACAAGGAGCTGTATGTCACATGTGAGCAGCGCTGCTTCAAGATCACCAAAGAGCAGTGGGAAGAGGCTCCTGAGCTTAAGTCAACTCAAGAAGAAGCAGACACACGCCTTCTTCTCCATGCACTTCATGCAGCAGAATCTGGGAACAAGTCTGTCATCATCACTGCAGAAGATACAGACGTCATGGTGTTGTGTCTTGGCATGTGCCACAAGATCCCATCCCATCTGTTCCAGAAGTGCGGGACGAAGAACCGGACAAGATTCCTGGATATCACCACACTGAGCCGCACACTGGGAGGCAGCGTGTGTGATTCATTGATTGGTATGCATGCCTTTACAGGCTGTGATACCGTCAGTGCATTCGCTGGCCGAGGGAAGATGACGACACTCAAGCAGGTGAAGATGGACAAGACATACCAGCATGCTTTTCACGAACTTGGACGCTCATGGGAAGTGTCTCCTGAACTCTTTGAGAAGCTACAGGAAATCACCTGCCACATGTACCTACCATCTACCCACACAACTAAGGTAAACAAGCTTCGGTATGAGCTGTTCTGTGCAAGACGTGGAGAGGTAGAGTCACGTCAACTCCCTCCTTGTGAGGACTGCCTCTTCATGCATGCACTGCGTGCAAACTACCAGGCTGCGATCTGGAGGAGAAGTCTTCAGAGCCAGCCATTTGTTGCGAACCCAACAGACTGCGGTTGGATGACAGATGAGGACGGTAAGCTTGCCGTCAACTGGATGCCTGGCTCACCAGCACCAGATGCTGTTATGCAGCTACTGTCTTGCAAGTGTGTGCGGTCATGCGAACTCCCTAAGTGTACTTGCCTCAGCAATGGTCTAAAATGCACGGACATGTGCAGGTTACAGACATGTCAGAACAAGGCTATTGAAGAAGAGCCGGTGGCACAACAGTCAGATTCCGAGTCTGACGTAGATGATATTTAGGAGTAGTAATTTGCCATAATAGTATGTACAAGCCCATGGCATGCTTAGTGTGTATTTACAGGACTTGTATTAAATGTGACAATTACTATATGCATTTTGTTGACATTTAGGCATTCCTGTCCCCAAATTTGACATTTTAAAAAATTTCGGAATTTTCGGTAGGGTATGTCTATTCAAGAAGTGATAACGACCATTAAGCTACCAATGGGCAAGGGCTATCATATCAAAACATAAACTAGAGACATGTAGCAAGCTAAAAACACCTAAGAGAATTAGTCACCCCGGGTGGTACCGATATCCCAAAATTCGGGTCTTGGCTCATGGACTATTAAGGGGAGATGGGCGTAATATTTGCTCATTTACATATTTGTTTATGATTTATTTAGTTTCATCCCTAGACCTCCATCAAGCATATAAATCACCCCCCAACACCCTCCTTCAAGATCAATTTGTAAATTTTTCGATATAGAAAAATATCCTGGCCGAAGGCCGGTTCCTCAAAAAGTACAGGCTCGCTATCGCTAGCCAGGAAAAACTCTAGAAAAATATCCTGGCCGAAGGCCGGTTCCTCAAAAAATACAGGCTCGCTATCGCTAGCCAGGAAAAACTCGACGCCTAAATGAAACGGAAAGTCTTAATATTGACAACGAAATGGGGTGAAATGTCTTAAACTTTAATTAGCGGCTCACCACATAAGTCGAGTTAAATAAAGCTGGACTATGTGGCGGCGCTCGACATAGGTCGAGTGGCAATTTCAGCACGTAATGTTGCTGAGAGAGAGAGACAAGTGGTGGCAGGAGACTAGCGAGCGTATGACTGCTCCAGACCACCGCGGCGAACCTACTGACACGAATCTCAGCTCCCTCCTCCCTCTCTCACTCGCTACATACTGAATTATATGGGGAAAGTACCGAATTACATGCTTTTTGCACTCGCGTTGCACGGTTATTGCAAGAAAACTAGCCATCATAAAAGGATCGTTATGGTGTCATTCGAAAGCTCTGTTTATGCCCTTTCAGGGATAGGTACTTGTTTTACGTTCTGGGTTTTATTTAGGCATGAAAATGATCACGTAAACAGCCCTATTTTGGCTAAAAACACCCCGCTGGGCGGTACATATAAATAAACCGCATAGGCCGCTCGTAAGGTGTTAAAATCGGCAAACTAATGGGCCGAACGTCATAAAATATGAAAACTAATGGGGTTAACCATGAGGAAGAAAGGGGACCAGAAAAACGACCCATCTCCCCTTAATTCAGAGATTGGCAATGTCCTTGCCGTATGTTTACGTTACGGCTTAATTGAGCACACCTTGTTTTTTTTTTTTTTCTCCTTCTCTCCCTCTCTCCTCGCTTTTTTTGTTTTCTCTTTCTCTCCCTCTCTTTTTGCCTTGTATCCGTTCGGCCCCATTCAGCCTACTGTTTACTGTCTTCGTGGTGCGATGCATGGGGTGTTGATTTTCGGTGTGAGCATCCTGGATTCGAATCCACGGACTGCCACATGTGTTTGTAAATTTCATTAATCGATTTTAGGAGTATAGTTGGTTGTTGGAAGGAACATAATAATTAAGATGTTTACCCCCATCCAGGTTTCAATATTTTCCTGGTGAGCGGTAGCGAGCCAACATATATATATTTTTGTTTTGAGAGCAAGCTAAATTTGTACATTTTTTGATAGAAAAATTTCTCCGGCGAAGCCGGATTTCTCCATACAACATGGCTCACTATCGCTCGCCAGGAAGATAACGATACTTGGATGGGGAAAAACGTCTTAAAACAGTTGGCTGAATGGGGCCGAATGGATACAAGCCAGAGAAAGACAGAGAAGGAGAGAAAGAGAAAAAAAACAGGTGAACCCCCTTACCAGAAGTGCATAGAAAAAAGGGTTGACAGGTTCACTATAGGCCTAATCTTTTCTTTTTACCCACCTCGCCGAAGGTGCTCTTTGGCCTTGGCGAGGTGTTTTCCGAGCATTCATCTACGTTGCACAGCCCTTTGCATGCCTCTGCGAAGTATACCCGTGGCGGGTATACTCTCTGCGACACTTTTTTTTCGTGCGACACCCTCGTCGATGTCTCGCCGATGTCGCCGAGGATCTCCGAGGGCCTCACTGATCCCTCGGCAATGTTCGAACGATGCTTGCGGGGTTTGGACCCCTCGCAAGTCCTCGTCCCAAATTTTGAACAATCCGAACACTTGCGATGATCCGCGAGGGCCCTTGCGAGGCCTTGCGAGTCAAACGATTATCATGCAAGGGTTCAAGATTTTGTTGCGACATGTCACGAATGTGCCCATTTCTTGGTGTCTGCGATGAAAATTGTATGAAATCGTATCAGTGGGAAAGGAGCATATAGTGTCGGGTGATGGCTGCCCCAGCACCAACCTTCAAGTGAATGGTTAACAACACCAGGGTCATCCTTAACAGCCATAAGTACTTTGTTAGATTACCAAAGGTGAGTTGTTATATAGGATAGTGTTGTTCTAGAGCCCATGCAGGCTGTAGCCTAAAGTGTTTGACACAGTGAAAAGACTTTGTGTTTCACAAAGTCTGGTGCAAAGTCGTACAAGATCAAGGCAAGGTCAATGGAGTCATGGAAAAGATGCGTCAAGGAGTGGACACCCCCGTATATATTTAAAGTGTCCACAAAATTGTAGAAAGGTTTGCCCTAGGTTCATATACACAAGACAGCCGCTGGGCATGGGTAGGCTGCAATAAAGACGGTGGGATGTCTATGTGGATGGAAGGGGGGCGGTGGGAAGTTAAGCTGGGGGCATGCAAACACGGGTTTCCCATCCATCTACCGTTAGTCAACTGTCCTTGTTCAGCCGTTGTACCGTCCATAAAATAAGGAAGAAACAAGGGTGGGACAAGGACGGAAACAGATTACATCAATAAAACTTCAACATAGGCAGTTTGTCCCGTTTTCTGCTAGACTCGCCAACATCTTGCAGGAGCAAGGTCGAGGCAATGACTTGGGTGCATGGGCCCCATACACAATGGTCGGCACCAAGTCCTGCACATTTGGTCCCGACCAAAAAATGTGTAAAGTCGGCCAAGGACGCGTTGACAAAGACAGTCCTGTGTATGAACGAGGCTTAAGTTTCCCGAGATGCAACAAGGCCAAACGGGTTGCTATCTGCACATACGCTGACAAAGTCGAAACAGAGCTACAGGTTGGCATAAGAGGCCATGAGGGTATTTCCCTTTTTTATCGTTCATTAGCTTCCATACACAGAATAAACTCAGATGCTACCTTCAACCTTGTCCGTGGCTATAATTAAGCTTTGGCAACTCAACCAGACTTGTCCTGACTTTGTATTTGCGCTGATGAAAATGGAGTAAATATGCAAGCCGTCAGAGAGCGTAAGCCCAAGTAGCATACAAGTAAGTTGTCAGAGGTACTGGTTACCCTAGATCTACTATAGTAACCTCCGCCATCTTGGTACACTTGGATACCATAGTCTCTAGCCCACCCCACTCTGGCACGAGGTGAGGCCAAGACCATTTCTGGACGGTGGCCCACAGGGATAGTTATGGCTGGGGTTTGGGAGAGAGAGAAACGCACACACGAACACAACGTGAAGCATTTGGGACAGGTTTCGAAGTCTTCAAATGCTTCATATTGTGCTCGTTTGTGTGTTGCCTTCTCTCTCAAACCCCACCCCTCACCATCACTGTGGGCCACCATCCAGAAAGGGTCCTGGCCTCACCTTTTGCCAGAGTGAGGTAGGCTAGAGACTATGGTATCCGAGTATACCACTGGTGATATACTGTGTTCCACTATTTATACCCAAGTGTGTCCATACACATACTAAACATTCGGGAACACTGGTACAGGATATACAGTATAGTTTGGTCTTTGAATATGCATTCTACATGATTACATATAAAATATAATCTCGTTGTCTGATAGTTGAGGCACCAATATGGCATCCAATATAAAAGATGACCACTTTCTCTTATCACAGGATCTATAGGCTACCACAACTGAGACAAAATACCATTTGATATAACCCTTTGAGGCCCATGAGCCATTTTAGCAGTTTTCGTCAGGCTATCATAAAACTATTTAATATTTAATACAACTTAATGTAATCAAAAGGGTAAAGACTATCTCAGTAAACCCTCTGATTCCCATACACTCGTCCTAATCTGAATATAATCGTGCAATAATAGCCAGAAAATGCATAGACATGCGTAATTTGGATCTATAATGGGTTAACCTGACGAGTTTGCTACTCTACCTAGAGTTAGCTGATGGTACCGTATAGTATACATTTCTTATATATGTCTTTGAAACTTATATATATATATATATATATATATATATATATATATATATATATATATATATATATATATATATACTGTATATACGGTATATAATTATGTATATATATATGTTTTATTTTATTTATTTGTTTTGTTCTATATTCCATTTACTCCCTCTCGGGCATAGGCTGAGAGCCTTTACACTACACCGCTGAACACGGTGAGGCCCGTGAGGTCTTGTTCCAGTCTAGGGAGTGAGACATGCGAAGCACCTCGGCTCGAAGCAACTCCATCTCTGAAGCCGCTTTGCCTCCGCGCTTCACCCTCTCATCCCCCACTATCAGAACGCCACCTATTGAGCAATTAACTCACTAGGCATTGCCCCCCTGTAGCATATTTTGAATATGGGAATATTCGTACAATAGTATTTAATCAGGGAACAATGAGGGTATTTTGTTGGCATTTCGGTGTGCTGTGGTAATGCACTGAAACTAGGTAGGCCTACAGCACAAATTCCATCCCAATAATATTGTCCCATTGACACATTGGAATTCGAACCCGGGTCCATTGGATTACCAGTCCAGAGGCAAGACCACTCTGCCACATATATATATCCCCTTATATATATATGTATGTAATATATATATATACTGTATATATATATATATAATTATATATATATATTAATATATACTGTATATATATATATATATATATATATATAATTCTTTAACTGTCTTCGTGGTGCGATGCATAAGGTGTTGATTTTCGGTGTGAGAATCCTGGATTCGAATCCACGGATCTGCCACATGTGTTTGTAAATTTAATTAATCGATTTTAGGAGTATATTTGGTTGTTGGAAGGAACATAATAATTGATATTGGTTCAGGGGTTAATTTATCGAGAGGACTTCCCTAGTGGTTAAGGCCCCATTGATTGCCCTTTCCATTCACATAGCATAGCCTACGTGAGTTGCAGTTGGGATGTGTGTACATGCTTAGATTGATATGCAGGATTCGAAGTTGCATAATAAATCGTAGGCAGTGTCCACCATTCTTTCACTGTCTTCGTGGTGCGATGCATAAGGTGTTGATTTTCGGTGTGAGCATCCTGGATTCGAATCCACGGACTGCCA